>BLBF01000097.1:4616908-4657022 GCA_015471245.1 Laticauda colubrina
TTCTGTTCTCGGGTGGTCTTTGTCAGCTCGGCGTTTGGTTCTGGAGATGAGGGTCTTAGTTACGGAGTTGATCTGTGCAGGGTGGTGATGGGACAAAATTAGCATAATTCTCCAGAAACACAATATCAGGACAGCCTTCAGCACTGACCAAAAAATAGCCAGCATCCTAAGAAACCCCAAAGACAAGATCCAGCTAGAAAACCAAGGAGTTTATGAAATATCATACAACAATTGCCCAGCCACATACAATGGACAAACCAACAGGAGAATAAATGCACGCATCACAGAATACAAAAATGCAGTCAGAAGAGAAGAAAATACTTCCTCCCTCTTCCAGCATCTTAAAGCCACAGGACATGAAATTAATTTCAAAGGAACCAAATTAATATCCAACACTGAACACTCCAGCAAGAGAATAAGCAGGGTAGCCATCGAGATAGAGAAACACCCCCATAACATGAACAGACAGGATGATACCTCCCATCTACCAGACATCTGGAAGCTAGCCCTCACCAACAAACAAGTCCCAGCCACGAAAACCAATACCAGACCCAAAACAACACGGGACACCACCTCCAATCCCCCTCATCAGACCCAGGCCCAAGCCCATCCTATAAATGAAGGACAACTACCATCCAGAAAACAGACCATGGCTGCTTTGCCAGCTGTCTCACTCCCCGACCCCAAAACCAAACAAGCTGACGCACGCCAAGAACACAGACCCAGACCCCAAACTCGAAGCCAGACTAAAACCCATTTATTACAGGAAATTACACCACAAGAACTCAAGAAGTTGCAACACAGCAAATGACCCAGGATATCACAGCACAAGACCAAGGATACCACAGCAATAAGTCTCCCAAGGTTATCACACAACCCATTACCCAAGTCGTTATTACTACACAGGAGGCTAATGGAAAAGAGATCAAAACACAAACAACCCAGGAGATTACAATGCAGGACCCAGAATACCACAACAAAAGAACTCGCAAGCCCATCACACAACCCATTACCCAAGCCATTAAAACACAAGAGGCTAATGGAAAAAAGATCACTACAAAACAAAGGACCCAGGAGATTACAGCATAAGATCCAAGATATATCCACAATAATACTCACAAGGCCATCACACAGCCCATTATACCAACATCAACTCCATAAACCAATCAAGAGGCAGCAGTGCAGCCAATCAACCCAGCACACCAGCCTCCACCACCAGTAGTTATAGAGAGATGGCAGCTCCGATGACACACTGTTTGCACTGGCACGAAGCCGAACACACCAGCCTGAGGGTGGTGAGTGGGACCTTGCCGAAACATCACCAACATATATCTTTGTGTGTGTGTTCTAGCATAACTCTAGAACACCTCGAGCAATTTCCGCCAAACTTGGTACACAGATTACTTACTTTCTGGAAACAAATACTGTAGGGGGAAGATATACCGAACACCTCGTCGCTGTTAAGATACAGCCTGTTGTGCCTTCAAATGACTTCTACCTTACTGCCTTAAAATGGCTTCTACTGTACAGTGCTGTGGAGTTGCCATGGTAATGGCTTCATAGGACTCCACAAGGGGGCTTTCTCTGGTAAGGGGAAAAATCCAACATTAGAAATTACATTTGTTGGATTAGGATAAATAAATAGAATTCTATCTCCATGAATTTTGGTGCCTTAAAGCATCAAAAGCTAACAAAGTTCAATACTTTTAGCAGTTTTCATTTCATTTCTATTACATTTGCCCTTTGTCTGTTTATTTGTAAGTCTTCTCCTTCAGTGGACACAGACTATTGGATTATGGCTCACCAATGTTAAATTGCCAAAAATTAATTTCAATTAATTTAATGAAAACTTTTTAAAAAGCAAAAAAAGAGAGAACAAAATAATAAAATAAATAAAGTAGGTTTACCACCCACCTCAGGTACAGGATCAGCTAAGATTGGAGAAAAATGTAAACTCTTTGTCAAGTAACACTGATTGTTACTTGATTGACTGTCAACAGTCAACTGATTGACTGTCAACAGTCTTGATGTACAATCACAGTTGGGGTAAGAATTTCCATTGCTATGCAAGGAAGTTTTAAAGTTGTCTAGTGAAAAGAAAACTAGGGGTGATATGATAGCAGAATCCCAATATTTGCCACAAAGAAGAGGGAGTCAAGCTATTCTCCAAAGCACCTGAGGGCAGGACAAGAAACAATGAATGGAAATTAACTAAGGAGTAAAGCAACCTAGAACTAAGGAGAAATTTCCTGACAGTGAGAACAATCAATCAGTGGAATGGCTTGTTTCAGAAGTTGTGGATGCTCCATCAATGAAGACTTTTAAGAAGAGACTGGATATCCATTTGAAATGATATAGGGTTTCCTGCTTGAGCAGGTGGGTGGATTAGAAGATCTCCAAGTCTGACAATGTTCTATGTTCTAAGTACGTCACATAGGATTTTTTTTTTTGCCACATAAAGCAAATCACTGCAGTTATTAAGTGAATTATGCAATTGAATTATGTAATTAGAATTAGTCTAACTCCTGTTATCTTGCTTCTATTTGCTGCACTGATGCCAGGAACATCATGCTCAATAGATAAGAAAGGCTATCCAGAATTGAATCAAAATAGTTAAGAAGGGCACAAACACAAAAAGAACAAGCAATGCTCAATAGCATGAACATAACAAAGGAACTACCCTGGGTTGGGTCAAAAGCTACTATCTCTGACTGGTTACATGAATTTATAAAATGTTTGCTGCCTGTGTGCTAGGGCAGGAGTCACCATCCTTTTGGACTTCAGGAACCACCAAACTCATAATTTTAAATCCTGTGGACTAGAGACCCTGGGAATAACCTCAAAAAAGTCTGCAGGAAAATTCCCCACCCCATTTCTTATCAATCAATCATTCTTTATTTGGGATCTCAGGATACCATCTCCAGCTCCGTTCTCAGGAGGAGAGAGAGAGAGAGAAAAAAACTTTTGGCTTCATGCAAGGAAAGCAGCAAAAGTCTTTCTTTCTTTCCCCCAAACTCTGCCAGAAATGAGTCTTTGACTGCTCAGCCTCTTGGAGCAGGAGGCCTTGCAGGGTCCCAAAGACTCATTTCTGGAGGGATTTGAGGGAGTGAAAGACTTTTGCAACTTTCCTTGCATGCAGCCAAAAGGAGAAGAAGAAAGAAGCAGAAAGAGCGGCCAGCCCAGTGGCCAGGCGAGGCATGTGGGCTGAGTGAGGCAAGTTCTCCCCCTCTGCCCTTTGCCCCCTCCCCTCACTACCTCGTGCTCACAATGCAAGCAACGCAAGCCTTGGGTTCCCATGTAGCCTGGATTAATTGCTTTGGGGGGGGGTCCTTTGGGGGTGACATATCTCTGCAGACCCCCAAAATTTTATCATGGACTACCAGTGGTCCCCGGACCACTGGTGGCGACCACTGTGCTAGGGAACTGTCCACCCAGCTATTTTGCTTGGCCAAATAAAAGCTGTTTCTTTTTCCAAGCCTCTGCTTAAGTCTCTTTTTGGCATTTTGATTGCTTGAGTACAATAGGACCTTACACAACCATTAACCAATCCATTTCCATTTGGAAATGTCACAAATGGTAGTCATATGATGGAATGCCACAACCATCATAAATACATGCCAGTTGCCAAGTGCCCAAATTTTTAATCATGTGACCCTAAGGATGCTGTGACAGTCATTAGTGAGATGACTAGGAGGGCAGAGCTGATGTCGCAGCGATACAGAGGAATTCCTAGGGACTCCTAGGGACGACATCGAAATCCTGACAGCTGGTGGTTTATCTGACCTAAATCATCTCAGAGGAAAGATGATCGAGGAGAGGACACTGTGCTGATCCCAGGGATACTGCACTATCCCTGGTAGATCCAGAGATAGCCTCTCGAGCCCACTTGAAAGGAAAGCTGTCATCACGAACTGCTACAAGGCTGGGGCAGTCTCTGGTGGAAAGAAGAAAAGAGAAAGTGTGGTCCAACTGGGTGAGAATTTAAAAACTTTTTAAATACTAAAAAAGGAGCCACCTGGAAAGAACAGGGAAAAGAGAAAGACAGAACTAAAGGCTGGTGGGTTGATATCCCCCCTGGAAGAAAGCGGCGAGGAAAGCAGTTTCCAGCGAAAATAGAAAGAGGAAGCCATTAATTACAGAGTAAAGAACAGAAAATTCTTTTTAAAACCGGACTGGACAGTTTGAACTTTCAGAATTAAACTAAAGAGACCAAGAAAATAAAATGGGATTTACTTTTGTTCTTGAATTACTTTTTAAGATTGTAACTCAAGGCTCTATGAACCTTGTGGCGCAGTGGTTAGAATGCAGTACTGCAGGGCTACTTCTGCTGACTGCCGGCTGCCAACAATTTGGCACTTCAAATCTCACCAGGCTCAACATAGACTCAGCCTTTCATCCTTCCAAGGTGGGTAAAATGAGGACCCAGATTGTTGGGGGCAAGAGGGTGACTCTGTAAACCGCTTAGAGAGGGCTCTAAAGCACTGTGAAGCAATATATAATTGCTATTGCTATAGCAACCAACCAAAATTATATAAGAGGGCAATGGTATTACTCTAACATTTGCAAACAAAATTGGCCTTCTCCACATATCAGGAATGAAATAGAAATACTTCACTGGCATATACAGTAGAAGCAGGACAACCTTGTTTTAGGAAAGTTTACTTTCATTCACTCTCCTAAAAAATGTTCAGTGAGATCTTCAGCCAACAAACAACTGTCCATCTCTAATCTAACTATATATACTTGTATGTAAACTCTCAAAGTTTTCAATGAAATTAGTGATTTGTCAAAATCTACCATAAAAGCTTTCGGTTTTCCTATGCTGCAAAATGAGTGATTTTTCTACAGCACCTAATGGTGGGGATGCTTGAGGATTTCTCTCCTATTATTTTTTCCAAGAATGTTTTTGACCCAGGTGACCAGAAAGGCCTAACAGAGATTCCATTTCCTTAGGTTCTTGCAAAAGAATAAAGTGGAACAACGACTGATGGCCTCCTTTTACCAGTCCACAATAGAAAGCGTCCTCACGTATTACATGACGGTGTGGTATGCTGGCTTGACAGCCGCGGATAGAAAGACATTACAGAGAGTGGTGAGCACAGCACAAAACATCATAGGCTGTTCCCTGACACCACTAGATGACCTCACTAGGGCTTGCTGCCTTAGAAGAGTGAGGAAAATTCTCAGGGATGACTCATACCCTGGTCAGCACTTCTTCACTCTCCTGCCATCGGGTGGGAGATAGAGAAGCCGAGCCAGCTGTCAGACTCCTGAATGGAAAATAACTTCATGTCAACATAGTATGATAGATTTGCAGGGAGGCGTGTTGTGCAACAAGGTCACATAGTATAGTAAGATTGGGACTGGGTTCGGGACTTCTGTCCTCACTGTGAGTTGTGTTGGGGGGAGGTTGAGCCAATCTCATTGTACACATGTTGTATTTTGACAATAAAGGTAATAACCTTACCTCCTTGTTGGAAATAACAGGAATGGAATCTGAAAAGATATCCCTGAATCTCTGGCCCATCTCGTCACTAAAAGCACATGACAGCGATGAGAAATTCATCCACCTTCTCTTTACAATCTTAAAGCAATTTTAAGGCCAATTTTCTTTGCATAAAATGAATAATCCCTGATTTTAAAAAATGCAGGAATTTTTTTTTTGTTTGATACAGCGTCAACTGAAATTTATTTGCTCTATTGCCTGCAGCAACGCAGGAGTTTGCTTTCAAATTTTGTTTTGACAAATACACTTGGGGGTAAAAACACTGGGACAAGCCAGGTAAGGCATGTTACTTCCTCTTTCCCCAGATGAACCTTCACCTTTCGCATGAAATCAGTCAGGGCTACGGAATCCATTTTCTCCAGGGCACCTTTGATTGAGAGCAAATCCTTTACAAGATATGAGCAAAGCTCCTGGATTGATGCATCATTTATTTCCTCTACCTGAGAGATTTATGAAGACAGGAAGAAAAGTATGTTGTGCATTAGTCAGATGGATCTGTAACCAAATGCTGTAAGTAGCACAAAGAGCTTGATGCAAAAAGTTACAGGGGAACCTGTTTAAACAGAGGTTTCTTGCCCTGCAAAGTCTCATGCAGCAATAAGTCCTTAACTGTAAAGAAAAATAAATCCAGGTTAACTACACAGTCCAGTCATTCCAAGAAAGGCCTGGTTAGGCAAGGAAAACCATTACATGGCATTTGGGATCAAAGCCACATCTAATTGCCCCTGACAAAAGGGTTGTTTTGGGGCTTGGACAGATCCTGCATGGGTCTCCACATTACCCTTGTTCTGTTCTTTCCACTCATGCCAAGCAAGGCTGAGGCTTGGCTTGGCTTGGCTCTAATTCAACAGCCAAACTGCCAGCCCTTCAGGGCAGGGCAGGGCAGGTTAAGAAATAGATATCACAGGGATTACAGAATCATTGTTATATAATACAGGTAGTCCTTGACTTACAACAGTTGGTTTAGCGACCGTTCAAAGTTACTATAGCACTGGAAAAAAATGACTTATGACTGTTTTTCACACTTAGAGACCTTCAAGGTCCCTTCCTATTTTATTCTATTCTATTTTATTCTATTCTGTTCTATTCTATTTTATTCTATTTCTTATTCTATTCTATTCCTATTCCTATTCCTATTCCTATTCCTACTCTACTCTATTCTATTCCTATGCTATGCTATTTCATTTCTATTCTATTCCTATTCTACTTTACTCTACATTACTTACTCTGCTCTACTCTATCCTGTCATATCCTATCCTATATTCTATTCCATTTCATTTCATTCTTCATTCCAATTCTATTCTATTATACTACATTATATCCTATTCTTTATTCCAATATTCTATTCTATTCCATTGCATTCCATTGTTCATTCCAATATTCTATTCTATTCTACCCCATTCTACTCCATTCTATTCTATTCCATTCCATTCCATTCTATTCAGTTCAGTTCAGTTCTTCCAAGATCATGTCTGCCAGCTCTTTCAGAACTCTGGAATGTCATTCATCAGGTCCAGGTGATTTCAGATTAACAGAATTGGAAGGGACCTTGTAGGTCATCTAGTCCAACCCCCTGCCCAAGCAGGAGACCCTATACCATTGCTGACAAATAGCAGCTCAATCTCTTTGAACTTGTCTGGAGCAGAAAGATGGTATGTTATCGTTTTCTTGCTTGTTTTGTATCCCTAATCTGTGTTTTATAGTACTGCTTTTGATAGGTTGGATTGTTGTTGGGTTGTTTTTTTTCCTTTTGTGTAAAGTGAGATGCAAAGAATGAATTAAGTAGTTCACTTTTTTCCCTGCTGCAATGCATTTCTTTAGCTGCATCATTTGCAAACTTCCAGTAATTTTCCCAAGGTCGATTTTCAGACAGTCTGAAAGTATTACTAATGAAAGCAAAACTGGTGCAGGGTGTGTGCTTCCAGGTGGCAGGAACAAGCTACCTTCCTTTAAAACCCGCTGAAGAGCTTTTTTTCATATTAAAGCATTCCCTTGATCCCAAACTTTTCTCCTTCCTCTGTTTTGCTTTCTTTTTGTAACTAGAAGACAGACAGAAATCTGAAAGAAATCCATCCAAGAAAAGAAATTTCCCACCAGTGACTCTGCGTGCACTGAAAATAGCTCAGGAAATGGTGTGGCTCCCTTTGCTTGGTCTGACAGGCGGGACGGATGGTTTGCTGCCAATGATTAAATTCTCCATTTAAAGCAGGCTGAAATAGTGTCTTCTCTTCCCCATCCATCCCAGCCCCGTGCCCCCCAAACGGTCCCCTGATCAAAGCTGCTGGGCTGACTATTATCCACCCCACCCCACCCTCATCCCTCTGAAAAGGAGCCAGGAAATGAAGGGCCTTTTCAATCACAAAAAGTTTCCCAGCTTGAAATGCCACTGCCTGTCAAATGCAATGATATGGCCGGTCTTCTTTTCCACTGTATTGAATTTTTTTTCCCCTGCTCGAAAGGGAATGGGTGGGCAGGAAATCTATAGGAAAGAAGAAAAAAAACTAAAATGAAACTTTTAACACTGTAATATCATAGAAACTGATGGAAAGCCTTGCCAGATGGAGCAGCAGGAAAATAAAAGGCATGCCGAAAAGCCCATGACACAAAGCAATCCAAGCACAAATGTATTGGCCATCCCTGTTCTCAAATTTCTGGAGCACAGTGAGTATCTACAAATAAATTCACAATTCCAGAAGCAACAGAGCTGTGTCATGTTCAGAGGGGAAATGCCATTTTTCCCTGCATGCTGTGGAACTGTAGGAAGTTATTACCCACTCCTCTGCTAGAAAAATGAAATATCCTAGGAAATATTAAAAAGGAAGAATATTTCCCCTAAAAAGAGAAGTAGAAACTCAGAAGCAGAAACTCACTTCAGAGGCAGAAACTCAGCCCCCCCCCCCCACTTCCAGCTTTGCTAATGGGCCATTACTCTGACTTAGGCCAGTCTATTTTACATAACAAAGATCTCCAGGTAGATTTATAGGAATTGCCCAAAGCCCTTTCATTACATCATCATCCAGCAAAGGCTCAACCAAGCCTGGGACTCAGGACAGCCTACAGAGTTGCCCAAGCTCAAATTCAAATCTCAACAGAGGGTATAAAACCCAGGCATTCTCAGCATCTCAGCTCTTCCTTCTTTTCCTTCATCCTTTTTTTTTTTTTTTTGAACAAATTTTATTCAGTTTTTCACATTAAAAACAAAAATCTCTTTTTAGTGGACAACATATTTCTGGGTCATCACCTTTACATAGAAATATGACAGCAATTATACATTCATATATGCATACTTAATTCTATTATTACCTTTTCCATTCCAAATTTTCAGTAAGGAGAGAAACAAACACATTAATTCTAGCCTCTTTCATTAATCTCAAGTGAAACATCTTTTTGTTTCATTTCAATTATTTCAAATATAATCCTTTAATATTTATTTTAAAAATAAAGATAAACAATATGTGTTTGCCTAATAATAATAATAGGTTGCCAATGTCTCTCCTTGCTTTTAATAGTCTATATTAACTTATTAATTTAGTTGGTTCTTTAATCTGTCATATTCCCTTTCCATTACACATTTTTATACATTCTAGATTAATACAAATTTTAACACTAAAAAAAAACACAAGGTTTCCCCCTTTTTACTGTTTTGTGTGTGACACCTCAATGATTAAAATATACCTTTATTCCCTCATCTTGATTCCCAATAAACCATTATTTTTCAGAAGTTACAATAATAATCATTACATCTTTTCATCTGGATTCCGCAGCATATTTCCCCCCCTTGATTTTTAATAAGACTTATCAGTATCTATATTATCCTATTTTCTTAATATTTTTAATTGCAGAAATATTCTTATTACCCCCTATCACCCTGCAGAATCCCCTTTTTAATTCATCAACCTTTATCTCTGAAAAAAACAATTTCTTTTCAACATTTTACTATTTCCATATTTCTTTATTTCATGCACCTGTTTCTTACTGCTTCTCCTCCCCCTCTGTTCCCCATATCTTTTCTCATTCCAGTTTATGTCCCTCTCTTTCCTAATATCTTCCTTTCTCCTTTTCTGCTGGATCTTTCTGCCATTCCTGACTTCACCGGTATTCCCCCTTTTGATTGCCTTCTTAAATTTCAACTTTTTAACCTTCCTTCTTTCCCCACTTCTTGTTCTTTGTCTTCTTTTCCTTCATCTTGAAGCAAATGACTGTTCTTTTTGCTCAGGAGCTCCAAGCCATGTGGTCTTGTCCACCATTAAACCATCTTTCCAAACAACCCTCCATGTTTCCAGTATCTTTTTCCCCATTTGGAACTGAACCCAGAAGGATAATTCTTCAAAAAGAACAAAGCATATTTTTTTTTCATTGCCAAAATATATTTAAAAACCCATTTCTGTTCCTTGCTCCTTCTTACCACTGGTCTCTTCCAATTCCAGAACTTCCAGGAAGCCAGGATTGGTAACAGACGAGATTCAAAGATGAATGGAATTCACTTAAGTGATTAGAAAAGGAAATTTATTTATTTATTTTTTAAATTTATGTTGCTGCTTATTTGCTCATGGCAACTTAAGGCAGCTCACAAAATATAAAAACCACATTTAAAACCATAAAACTAATTTAAAAATCGAATAAATATAGAGTAGAATAGAATTCTTTATTGGCCAAGTGTGATTGGATACAGAAGGAATTTGTCTTGATGCAAACGTTCTCAGTGAACATAAAAGAAAAAATACATTTGTCATGAATCAAGAATCATAAGACACAACACTTATTGATAGTCATAGGGTACAATAAGCAATCAAATCATACTAGGAAACAGTCAATATAAATCGTAAGGATACAAGTGACAAAGTTACAGTCATACAGTCACAAGTGGGAGGGGATGGCTGATAAGGAGTGATGGGAAGATCAATAAGTAATACTAGTGCAGACTTTGTAAATAGTTGGACAGTGTTGAAGGAATTATTTGTTTCGCAGAGTGATGGCATTGGGGAAAAAACTCTCGTGTCTAGTTGTTCTGGTGTGCAGGGCCCTATAGCATCGTTTTGAGGGTAGGAGTTGAATGTGTGAATTTAGTGAAAGGTGGTGAACAGTTATTATTTCTTTATTTTCTAGAACACAAAACCCTCCAGAGATTGTGTCTTGCAAAAAGGTCTCCTGCTTGGGCAGGGAGTTGGATTAGATTACCTACAAGATCCTGTCCAATTCTATTACTCTATAATAATCTATAATCTTTTCACAAGGAACAACTATCTAGAATAAATGATCTCAAGATCTTCTCCTTTCCTGATCTACTTGCTGGTTCTTCATTTCATTGTAGCCATTGGCAGCAATTTTCATGAAGCCATCTTCAATCCACCCTTTTTTCCCCTTGGGAAGATGGAATTTAAATCGGAGGAATAAATGAATTTGGGCAGTAATGATTCATCCCTCCTTGATTCTGATCACTGCCTGATTTGAGGGTATGGCCCCTGGCAAAGCACTTCAAAACCTGATCTGGAAAACACCCATGTCTGTACTAGATGTGTAGTACAAATCTTTGCTTGAATTTTTTTTCCCCAAACGGAAAGAAAGATGTTATTCAGATAACCACATGATTCATCCTTTCTTTTTACCTCTGCCTCCTCTTTTCTGAATAAGCTTTTTCATGATAATTCAATCCATGTTGGTGTCAGGAAAAAAAAAAAAACACCATGAAAACTATACACGATGTGCAGCCAAAACTAAGTAATAGACAGAAGACAAAAAAAAATAAAAAAGCACATCCGGAAGAATGTCATATGTCAGTAATTTGATCTGTGCCTTTTCTTTTTTCCTGAATAGAGGCCGGTGAGTTGAAAACAAATACAGGAAACTTGAGTCTCCCTTGTATGGACTCTTCTGACAAAAGATGAAAATTTGTGGTAATTGGAAGAGATTTCCAAGGCCAGATAGCATCATCTTCCAGTCTGTTTTTGCTATCTGGTTGGAAGACAACTCTAGAAGTAAATGGGCTTATGTAGCTCTGCTACGGATGGGGGAAAACAGATATTCAGAGTAAAGCAAGATATAGGGGTTTTTTTTCCTCCCCAAATGAAACACTAAATGTTTCCACATTGCACAGTTTGGGGCTGTTGTGTTCTTCCTTCCTTTTTCCTCCTGCGCCGACTCAAAATACAAAGCTTCTGACATCCTGGTATACAAACTTGAAGGAACAAGGTAACTTAACAATTCTGTTTGCATTTGATCACTGTGTGCAGTTTTTGGTCACTGCATTTCAGAAGTGATTTTAGGTATCTACATGTATCAGCATCATAATCTCCTTTTTATGACCCCATAATCCCTTGAGGGGTGGAATCTGGGCAACTGAATGTAGCTGAGTGTTTACTGGCCAGATGCCCTTCCTGTCACCAATGCGGAGGTTTTTTTTTTTCCAGCAAATATATTCTCATTGTGCCCAGAGAGAAATATCTGCCTTTTACCTAGGATCGAACTCACAGCCTCCTGATTATGAGGTGAGAGCTGAACTTCTAGGCCAGTATACCAATTAGGTATCTCAATGTATAGCCACCTAAAATGATCCGAGGTTAAGGAACCCTTTTATGAGAAAGGGTTACAGTTGGGGTATATGCTTGGAATGAGGGGAGATGGAGATGATGATGATATGTACTATAATTCCTGGAGATTTTCATTACATGTTTTTTCTATTTCCCAGTATAACCTGTGTAACCTAGTGTAACATATAAAGAATGGTTGCTGGAATTGGATATGTCCAGTTTAATGAAAAGAAGGGTTAAGGGTGACATGATAGCAGTCTTCCAATATCTGAGGGGCTGCCACAAAGAAGAGTCAACCTATTCTCCAAAGCACCAGGAGGCCAGACAAGAAACAATGGATGGAAGCTAATCAAGAAAAGATCCAACCTGGAAGTAAGGAGGAATTTCTTGACAGAACAATTGCCCCCAGAAGTTGTGAACACTGGAAGTTTTTAAGAGGAGATTGGACATCCATTTATCTAAAATGGTACAGCATCTCCTGCTTGAGCAGCGGTTGGACTAGAAGACTTCCAAGATCCCTTGCAGCTCTGTTATTCTATTACTCTGTTAACTTCCAGTCCGATGATTTCTTGGTAGTTTCTCAGCCAAGCACGTTTTTTTAACACAGAACTTTATTTTATTGTCAAGAAAAATGTTCAATTATTCAATAGATTTTCTTGCCCAGAGTACATGTTGTCTTAAAATAGTATAATAAAACAATGCTTTAGTCTTTGAGTGCTTCTTTATCTAAAAAGTATGCTGTTTTCAAAATCTTATTATTCCACTGTATTTAAATAGAAATCAATAAAAAATTGTGAAACTACATTCAAATCAGTTTATTTTCTCAGTCCCAGACCATACACAAGAAAAAGACTAGCAATAAAATAAATAAAAAAAATTGCAACTTTTTTAGAGGTTTCAGAAGAGTCATTTGCCCTCACATCAATAACCTTGCTAAGCAATTTGAACCTGGCTCTCAGCGTTCTCCAATGCACCTGTCATTAAATGTCCTACAACAGATTTACTAAGGGGTAATAGCCATTGAACATGTGGAACTTAAAATAATGCTCAGAGAATGACTCCTCACATAGCAATTAAAAATAATCCATTTAATGCACAAATAGTCTATTTCTTGATTGTTGCTCCTGATCTTTGGCTTGTGTTTGCTTCATGTTTGCTAAGATTACACTGAACCATTTATAAGGTTGTCTTCAGCTTGATCTGAAATTGGGCAAAGTTTAAGGAGCCCCAACAAGAAGCACCTCTTGCTACTTTTCAATAAACTATATGAAAACATTAGACTTGGTGTACGATGCAGCTGGACAACAGAATAACAGAGTTGGCAGGGACCTTGGAGGTCTTCTAGTCCAACCCCTTTGCTCAGGCAGAAAACCTTATTTCAGACCAATGGTAGTCCAATTTCTTCTTAAAATCCTCCAGTGTTGGAGCACCTACAACTTCTGGAGTCAACTTGCATTCCACTTATTAATTGTTCTAACTCTCCCTATTCTAATCTAACTAAGGCAGTAAAACAAGCATTCATTTTAGGCCACTTTTTTCAATGTAATTAACAATGCTTATAAAACACTTCATTTCCTTCTTTCCAATTTTTGGAGACCACCTGGACAAATTCCTGGTTTTCTTGGCAAGGTTTTTTTTCCAGATGTGGTTTGTCATTGCTTCCTTCCAAAGCAGGCTGGGGCATGCTATGAGTTGAAGTCTACCCATCTTAAAAGTGGCCAAGGTTGAGAAACACTGCACTAAACTATGTTCCAATGTTCCAAGAGTTAGAACATAGTTCCATTCAACACAAAGTTGAGTGGAAAAACCCAGCCACTAAAAAGCAGCCAAAACATGGAGGAAAAACTATGTTACCTCATCTTAGTCACAACGTTTGTGGACAGACTGAAAAGCTTGGATACTGGTTGCAGGATTTGGGTATTCTGCAACCAGTATCCAGGTTCTAGTTGGGGATTTGGGTATCCACAGCATTTCTCTTATGCACTAATTCAGTCACTTTCTCAAAGAAGGCATTAAGGTTTGTCTGGCATGTTCTATTTTTGCCAAACCCAGGTTGGCTTCTAGTAATTGTCTTATTCGTCTCCAGATGCTCACCATTGCACTGCTTGGTTATCTTTTCCAGGATCTCCCCAGGTATTGGATTTCAGGCTGATTGGTCAGTAGTTTCTTGGATCCACATTTGCCCCCCTTTGTGTAGACTGGAACCACATCAGCTCTTTTCCAGTCCTCTGGCAATCCCCCCCCCCCCGCCCAACGCTCCAGCAATTCTGAACTATCTGTTCAAGTGGCTTTTCAAGATCACCTCTGCCAGTTTCTTCAGAGCTCTGGAGTGGATCCATCTGGCCCTGGCGACTTGAACTTGTCTAGAGCGATTAGCATTAAAAAGAGATCAACTCAGATGACGAGACTTTGGACAAAGTTCAGAGAAGAGCAACTAAGAGGATCAAAGGCCTGGAGACTAAAATGGCTGCAGGATTTGGGTTTGGCTCGTCTAAAGAAAAGAAGAATTAGGGGTAACAGGATAGCATTTGAGGGACTGCCTCAAAGAAGAGCAGGTCAATCTATTTTCCAAAGCCCCTGAAGGCAGGACAAGAAACAAGGGATGGCAACTAATCGAAGCAATCTGGAATTAAGGAGAAACTTCCTAACGGCGAGGGCAATTAACCAGGGGAACAACAGCTTTGCCTTCAGAAGTTGTAGGTGGTCCATCCCTGGAGGTTTTTAAGAAGAGACTGGACAGCTACTTGTCTGAAATGGTATAGGTTCTTCTGCTTGAGCAGGGGGCTGGACTAGAAGACCTCCAAGGTCCCTGCCCTGTCCAAGGCACAGTACGCTTGTTCTCAGCGTTAATTAACACCACTGTTTGCTGTCCACATTCATGCACTCTTGTATTCTTCGGGGAGCACAATCGTTGTTTCTGGCTGTCCCAGGTTTAGGGTTTGGCACGCTGTGCGAACCCACCGAACTTCCTTCCACAAAAGTTCTCAACTCGTATTTCTCGAGAGCCAGCAAGGATGGCGAATTTCCCGCAAAGGCTGAGTCATTCTTTTCTATCACGTCCGGGAGGGAGCGCCGCAACTGCCCGCGGGCCACTTCAGGAGTCGCGGAGAGAAAAGAGAAGGCCCGCCCGCGCGGTTGCCAAGCCAGCGTTTCGGATTGGCGCGCCTGCGCACGGAGAGCCGCGCTGCTGCTTTTTTTTTTTTTTTTTCCCGCCCTCCGCCAATTGCAATGAGGAGAGTTGGCGCTCTGAGGCGGTTTATTGGTTCGCGTGGCCCTTGGCTTCTTTTTTTTTTTTTAAAGGAACTGTTTAAAAATAAAATGTTTTCTTTACGCACGTTATTCACACCCCCATATTTCTCATTGTTAGAAAAGCTGTAAACATAAATAGGATACCGAGCCTTTTTCTTTTTGAAACTCTGGGAATTGGACAAATACGTCCATGTTTTGTGAGCGGGAAATGGCGGTGCTCGCCATCCTTCGGCTCACAGGCGATGATGGTTCTCAAGAACACCTCAGGCCAATGGTGGCTTGTGGCCTCCTTTCCAACTTTATTGTCAGCCAAATGAAATGGGGAGACAATTCCCCAAATTCCCCGCTGTCCTTGGCGAGGCAGGCTGGGGATTGTGGGTGATGTAGTCCTTACACTTGGGGGGGGGGGTGCGCGAAATTAAAATAAAATACGCACTGCCCCACACTCCTGCCACTCTGGCCATTTTACATTTACTACATTTGAGTTCTGCTACACCATAACTCAGAATATTGTAAATGTAAAAATAGATAGAGAACTCTATAGAAAAGAGCTTCCTCATAAAACCCCACAATTTTGCATGACAAGGATGCCTCTTATGCTGTTTTTTTTCTGTACGGATCAATTTTCAATAGTAGCCTACAAATAGAAAGAATTTAAAAACTAACCAACCACAATAAGAACTAACTTTCCAATCATTGGCACACCATTTTATCTCTGTTTATGCCAAGCCAAAAGAGAACAGTACAAGAATTAAAACTATCAAGCATGGCAACACAACTTGCAATAAAAAAATTTTAAAAAATCAATATAATTCAAAGGGTTTTGTCCTCGTGAGGGATTTACTTCAATCTCCAAGAGATTTCTCCTTTAAAGCACAAGAGTAAAGCATAACTGCATTTAAAAATATATATTTCAAATGTATACCGTACACTTTTCTATTTTTTAACAGCGATAATTGTACTAAGTCATTTGCCCTTGGCACAATGTGTTGTCTGAACTTCGTATGAGTGTGATAGGAAAACTATGATTTGTGGGACAGAATTGATTCACTTATATGTCCAACTAAGTCTTGTTTGAGCCATGTAAATAGTTTGTTTCAATTAATATGCAAAGCCATACATCATGTACAAATCATGTAAATGCTAGCTCAAAATGAAGTAAGTAATGGGCTAGATCATTATGTCTTCTTCAACAACCCATCGTAAAAACAATTCATGAAATATACAACTATAAATCCTTTTATTAGAAGCCCGAATTGTGTTTTCTTCCTCAGCCCATGCAGTTCCGTATATCTCATCTTAATATCTATCCGTGTCCAGCGTTGTTCCTAAAAACAAGAGTTTTAGGAATACTTAAACACATTAAATAATATAAATAATTGAACCTGTTTTTAAAAGGACATACCTTTCTTTAATTTCAGGTAAAAAGAATGGCGTATTCCATTTCATCACAAAATATCGTAACTATTTCAGATCTGCACCCGAGCCTTGCTCATCCTGTAGGTCTAAGTACCAAAACAATATTTTGTTCACTGATGAAACTGTATATAAGTGTATTTTGTTATAACAATATGTATTTGGTTTATCTTCATGTGCTCATAGCATTGGCAGAATTATTAGACACAAAATATTCCTGTGTCTGATGTACTGAAACTGAAAACTGATATTTCTGGTAAAAGAGAATGGATATTACAATCAACTAGGATGATTGGACTAAGTTAAATTATGCAGTTTTATGGAAGGATGGCTGGGTTTGCTTTCCATGTTTGACCCCCATCCTTGGTTAATAAAAATGCAATTAATAAATTTTTGAAATAAATTATAAAATGGCTGAACGTGATAGCCTGCTTGTGCCTGAGTTTTCAAAACATCAAAATAAAAAAAAAAAAACCTTCCATGCCATTTTAGACGAGTGAATGTTTTTTATTTTATTTTATTTATTTTGTCAAGCAATTATAAGATAACAGATATAAGTATAAACATAGTTTTGGATACATGAAATGGATACATATAAGAAAAATAAGAAACAATAGGACAGGGACGGTAGGCACTTGGTATGCTTATGCATGCCCCCTACAGACCTCTTAGGAAAGGGGTGAGGTCAATAGTAGACAGTCTAAGGTTAAAGTTTTTGGGGTTTGGGAAGAAACCACAGAATGTCAGTTATGTCAGTTATTCTCAAATCAGTCAGTTTAGCCACCTCAGCAAGTTTTGTCAGTTTCACCAACCCTCCATACTGGGTAATGTCAAAATTTTCCATATGTATGCATATAAGAGTCTTGCTGCAATAATCATAGATTGAAATAATTTTACATGACTGTTTTCTAATTGCATCCACCAGCTTCACATTTGAAGTACATTCTAGATTTCTCTGGCAACATATACCAACAATACATCATTTCATAAAAATTATCTTTAAGATCAAAATATAAATTTCAACTCTATTGACCACATATTTTCCTATTGAGCCATCTGTATATTATAAGCAAAATTCTTAGCATACTTTGTTATACATTTTAACCTGTTGTTCCATTTTAAGTTTCAATAAAAGTTCATATATTTTAGTAATCACATGTTCCTAATCAACATACAATTGCATTTTAAATTATGTCTTACTTTGCTTTGTACCATAAGTCTTTTAATCCATTTTAAATCTTTCTAATAACTGTAAATGGAAAAACCATTGACAACTATATCCTACCATTAATTGCTATCTTGACTTTTATACTTTTTACAATGATTCTGGCGTATTAACCATTTGCTTTTGCCTTTTGTTTCTTTTCTGTGAAATGTATTTTGAGCACAGCCTGAATTTATATCTATTCCATATTCTCAGTGTGGCACTAAACCTAATAAAATGGTTTTTAAAATCTATTTAATAATGCCCACATATTTTACTTTTTTCTCAGTCTTAAAATTGTTTTTCCAACAGTTCTATCTGAATTTACTAGTAAGTCTATTTAATCTTCCCATTAATGTCTCTAATAAATCTTCCAAACACTACAGCTAGGTCTTTGGCAAATGCCCTTTCAAGTTTATTTTGTTAATTTTTATTCCCACTATTCTCTCATCTTATCACTCTGTTCTGTTACCTGAATAACTAAAGTGAACAAGAATGGAAACAGCAAGCAATTTTTGTCTTCTCCTTTTTTGAATCTCACAAAGGTTTTTTTTGTTAATTCTCCATTAACAATTATTTGGGCTTTTTATGAGGTGAAAATCAATCTTATGTATTTAATAAAAAATCTCCAACATTCATACCTTCCTGAACTCTAAAGAAGAAAATTCAATTCAAATTATCAAAGGTCTTAGTTAATCTAAAAAAATCAGTGCAGTTTGGTTTTCATTATGTTGATCCAAATATTCAATACATCCAATATTCAATATATTTCTAATATTGTCTTGCAATTTTCCTTTAGGTTACAGCTCACACTGATCTTCATGAATAAAGTCCTATAAAATTATTTTCAATCATTCATCCAAAATCATTGTCAACAACTTAATAGTCATGATTCAATAAAGATATTGGTTGATAATTTCTCATCAAAGTCAGGTCCTGGGATTCTTTATGTATGAATCCTATATTTGCTTCTTTCCAAGTGTCAGGAATCTTTCCATTCTTTCCATTCTCTAAAATAGACACCCATTATTTGTTGTTAAGGTTTCAAAATTTAATCCTCAAAACCTAATACAGGTGCCTTTCTGATTTTAGTCTTTTTAATAAGTTTACAAACTTCTCTTATTCTTACAGGTACATTCAAAATTACTGATTCTCTGTAATCTTTGGTAAATTCTGTTTATATAAATAATAATTTTTCCAAATAAATTTCTGGACTCTTATATAAAGTAGAATACTGTAATGGTGAAACACTTTTTGCATTTGCGTTTTGTGTTTGCATTATCTCTTATTACCTTTCTTTCTTGTTACATTAGTATCACTTTCTTTTGTTTTTCTTTGTGCCCTATGTCAAGGTAGTGAGCATACCTAATACTCCTTCCTTTTCATATTTTCCCTACAACAACAACCCTGCGAAGTGAGTTGGGCTGAGAGAGAGTTACTGGCCCAAAGTCACCTAGCTGACTTTCATGCCTAAGGTGAAACTAGAATTCATAGTTTCCTAGTTTCTAGCCTGGGTTGTTATCATATTATCGGAAACAACGGAAACATTTCCAAAGTCTTAACTCATGGGTCAGCTATATTGGTCCAGAAGAGTTTATTTATTTTACAGCAATGAGAAGAGATTTAGAATTAGAAAAAAGACCTATTTTTTGTCATTTGACTTGGTAAACAAGTTTTGCTTTCAGTCTGTTAAAAAATTGTTTATTTAATACCAAGCATTGAGATGTTCATCTTGTAGGAAGTTAGTAGCAAATAGTTAGATATAGGTATGTGTAAATGTATGTGTTTCCTTAAAAGCAAACAACTAGCTCCAGAAAACTATATTGTAAAACATTACTTCAAAGAAATAATATATAATTGGGTCACTAAGTCACTGTTTCAAATTATGTAAATATTGTATCCAATATTCCAAATAATGTTACTTGAAGACAAAAAAGAAAAATAACAAAGAGTTGCTTGGCAAATGGACACAAGTTTTTTTCTTTTCCCCTTGATTAGCTGAACAGTGTGGCTACAATCCCAATTGTACACATTTGGGAATCATTCACTCAGAATTAAAGATATATACAAAAGATTTAGGAATAGATCTCATGCTTTTAATTTTGAATTATGGAGTTTTGCTTGGTTAAAAGAGACTAAATAATTTTGTAAAGATAAAATTTAAGAAGTCTTTGAAGTAAATATTGTTGTAAGTCCTAAGGCATTAAATGACATTTTGGATTTCAGGAACCAGTTCTTTTATTATCAGTAGAATTATGCACAGGATATGTTGCCACCTAATTAAATTACTGTGAGTAGGAAACTAAACATTTTCAATGTAGATTAATATAATATGTTTTAAAAAGCAAACTTTGGGATACTTTAAGGGAATTATATTTTATTACACAGATATTCTGAATGAACTCATCCAGATAAATGCAGGAATTGTTTCTTTGCCCTGCCTAGTGACTAAAAAGACCATATAAATTTAAGAGACTATTTTTGGTACTTTTTAATTATGTTTACCAGTGCTAGAAATTAAAACAAATAAAATTATTGATTGTTTAATTATTTGAAACTTTTTATTTCTATGACATACTTGTAACAACTGCATATATTTACTTACATGAATCCTTCTGCAGTTGGTCAACAAAGTAAAATTGATTAAATAATGAGCTCAGAATGTCATTCGTAGAAGAAAATAGGAATGTTATTCCTCTAATTTGGATATTCATCAGTTCACACATGCACTCTTAGAAGCTGCTTTTACTTAGAAAGATATGGCTTTTTTGGTTGATTTATACATGCTTGAATATAAGTTGGTCCTTGAAATAATCCATTCTTGAGAGCTCATGGAAGCAAAATAAAATGTGACTTATATTAAACATATGAAGAATTAGGACCACCCTCCATTACTTCCTGGAAAGTACAAAAAACTACAAGTCTTTATTAACTGGACAGTTTCCCCCCCTTAATTAGTGCCATCATCATTTCTGTTATTCATTCACTGCCATTAAAAGGGGTTCCTTAAATTACTATTTTTTATTATTCATAATAATACTATTCCTTATTTTTCACACATTTTTGTGTATTGAAAGAATGACTTCTGTTAACAAATTAATGTTTCTGTTAAGTATGTTAAAATACTTAAAACATGCTTTTAATTAATGAAATAATATAGAGAATCTGTGAAAAGAAATCCATCCTGTACATCTGTATTTGATGTATATATTCTGCAATCTCTCTTTTTTTTTTCTCAGAGTATAATTGGTGTGGTGATTGGGAAAACAGATGCCAAAGGCTTTCCTGACAGAAAAAGTAAAGTGGGTTTTAAGTATCTTATTCTCAGTTTCCAAGGCTCTATCTTCTGTCAGTGTCTTGACTAATTAAAAAAATATATGGTGCAATATTTTCTGTACAAACTATGTTGAAATGACAATAGCTATTTTACAGGTACATTTTGCACAAGTTATCTCAGATCATGAAAAGGAATAGTACCACTCTATAACAATAGGACTTAACTTATATTCCACTTCACGGTGCTTTACATCCCTCTCTAAGCAGTTTAAAGAGTGAGCTTATTGCCCTCAACAATCTGGCTCCTCATTTTACCTACCTCAGAAGGACAGAAGGCTGAATCTTAACCTTAAGCCAGCCAGGATCTAACTGCTGGCAGCTGGCAATCAGCAGAAGTAGCCTGCACTTGTGCATTCTAACCACTGAGCCAGCACAGCTCTTATAATATATTAATTGATGAGGCCACACTTGGGTTACTGTGTCCAATTCTGGTCACCAAGATACAAAACAAGATGCTGAGGTCCTAGAAAGGATGCTGAGAAGTGCAACAAAGATGATAAGGGATCTGGAGGCTAAACTGAAATGTGAAAGGAGTTAGATATGTGTAGCCTAATGAAGAGAAGGATTAGGGATGACATGATAGCTGTCTTCTGGTACATAGGGGTCATCTTATTCTCTGAAGCACTTGAAGATAAGACAAGAAGCAATGGGTAGAAGCCTATCAGAAGGAGATCCAATCCATTATTTCCATTATCTGGAAATAATGAGAAATTTCCTGACAGTGAGAACAATTAATCAATGGAACAGCTTGCCTATCAGAGTTGTGAATGCTCCACTGCTGGAGGTTCTCAATAAAAGATTGGACAATTTGTCTGAGATGGAATAATGTCTCCTGCCTTGGGCAGGGGTTTGGACTAAAAGATCTCCAAGGGCCCTTCCAACCCTATGATTCAACTGGTGAAAAAAAGTTAAGGGGAGCAAGTTTCCCCTAAATCCATCATTTTTGTTGATGTGTCTCTCAGTACTCTTCAGGATACTTACCTGTTCCTTAGTTCCTTAGCATTGGGCCTTTCCCTATTTTTGAAACAATAAATATAAGCCAAATATTTTATTCAATATAAGATTCAATACTAAAGCTCAGACTGGTTTCTTTTCCTAACATTTTTGTTCCTGTTCCAGAGAAAGTTTAAAAAATATGGTGACCTCTGGTGGTATGAATGAGATTGCTCTGCAATATTTTCATTGTATATACCAGTAATTTCTCATCCATCAACATTTATAGTACAGGCAGTCCTAACTTATAACAGCTCGCTTAGTGACTGTTCAAAGTTACAGTGGCACTGAAAAAAGTGACTTGTGACTATTTTTCACACTTATGACCGTTGCAGCATCCCCATGGTCATGTGATTTACATTCAAACATCTGGTGACTAACTCACATTTATGACAATTGCAGTGTCCCGGTGTCATATGATTCCCTTTTGCAACCTTCTGACAAGCAAATTCAGTAGGAAAACCAGATTCACTTAACATGTGTGTTACTAATTTAACAGCTGCAGTGATTCACTTAACCAATGTGGCAAGACAAGTCGTAAAATGGAGCAAAACTCACTGAACAAATTTCTCACTTGGCAACATAAATTTTGAGCTCAATTGTGGTTATACAAGGACTACCTATAACCTTGTGGTTATATCTATAACTACCTATAACCTTGTGGTTATACGAGGACTGTGTAGCATTTCTTCTTTGCTCCTGCTGCTTGTATCTTAATTTCCCTGCTTTCTGATATACTATGTGTTTATTTATAACAGAATGGACTTCTGAAACTGAAGTGCTGACAGTTCACACAAACAACCAGTGTCTGGTATAGATGTCAGGCCTCAGAATTCAGTCTGATAATTGATTCAAAAACATTATTTATGGCATGATTTAAGTTTTGTAATTGCAGACAAAATATCATCTATATACAGTATTATGTGTCTCACATCAAATTCAAATTTTAAATGGCTTTTTTAAATATACCCCTCTCTGCAGATATTGGATCAGAACGATATACTTTTTGTTTTACCATTCGCGATTCCCCATCATGGTTCATAAATGTGAATTCCTGGGGAAGAGAGGACTATATTAAATCACTTTCAGAAAGTTTTAGACTTGGTGATTGCGGTAAGCTGGAATTTATTCTGAACATATTTCAATATGTTTTTCTCTTCCTTAAAGCAATATAATGTGGCTGTGATCTTAGTGTGTTTTTCTTCAAGGAATTACAGAACTATTTTATTGGAACCAATTTTTTCAGTTAGACTAATTGAAAGAAGTCATATTCACATATTCTGATTAGTGAAGCTGTCATGAAGACATAAACTTAGAACATAATTTCTCACATTCCTTCTTAGATCATTATACTATGTTTTTGCTCTTCTAAAATGTTTCACAACTTTAGAAGTAATTGGAGTCAACCCCTATGGTGAATGTGGGAATAGTCTAGTAATTCCCACCGACATAATGGAAATTATTTTTTGAATAAAATACATACATGGTATTATATGTTGCATAGCCTTTCTTTCATTTAATTATTTCCACTATAATCAATGAATCTTTAAAACATCCCCAGTGCTTCTCAATAAAATTTTATTATGTGAATCTGGAGATTTGAAATACAATTTAATATTATTTTTTATTATTTCTGGCAATTATTTTATGCATATATTAAGATCACTGCCAGCTCTGCCTGATTTTCTATAAGGTTAAATAAAAGCTATTCCACATTTAGTTTATCTCAGCTAGTCACAAAAATCTAAGTCAGGCTAGATCTAGTTAATACTTGAATTCTGAAACAGAACCCCCAAGGCTGTAGGTTAGAGTGATTTTTTTTTTAAAGAAAATGACAAACAGCACTGATGGCAAATCACATCCTTGCGATGGCTAAGAAAACTGCATGGATGAGGTTCCTGCAATCCCCAGTTAAACCTGGTTCCCGAGCATCTTTATGATTTTTCTCTCTCTTTCATTTGAACAATTAAACCAGGAGAGATAAACTTAATTCAGAAAAAAAAGAAATGCCATTTTCTCACATGTCGGCAGATATTTTGAGGATGGGATTGTTCAAAGATAAGATCTCTCTCCTCACCAAATTTTATTTGTATTGGAATCACTACAAGGGGAAATTAAAAATTCTTACTCCAACCTGAATAATTTTAATTGTTCAAAGATCCGCCAAAGATGTCTTCTTCACATCTTCAGTGAACTCTATTAATATGGTTGTCCTAATACTTATCCTAATTTTTCAGTACTGTTGATAGCTGATATGAGCCTAAGGAAAGCATGAACAGGGCTGCCCCATATTGAAGGGGTTCTATACTGAGTTAAAAGCAGATAAAAGGTACAGTTTACCCATTCCTGATTTAAATGGTATAATCTGTGCAAAGGTACTATTGGACAGAAATTGGTAAACTAAATCTTCTAAAATTTAAAGTATTTCTAAAAAGCATGTGCTAAAAAGCCTATACTTCAATCATGCTGCTTTTTACATTATTTACTTTCTACATTATTTTGTATTCCAAGGTAAAAAGATTCTGTGTAGCACAAACAGCATGTATCTGTATATCATTAAAGGTGCAGCATCTTTCCAGGACAGGCCAGCTGCCTTCTGCATACAGGATGTAGTATAATCCTGGGAAAAGATATGTTTGATTTAAGGAGCTGCAGTGTTGCAGGCAGGAGATACGTGTGCCAGATGTTATGATGTGGTGCACACAGCCTGCTTCTTTTATTTTCTTTTACAAACCATTTTTTTTGACTGAAAAGTAGGATATAATTCAAATCACTCACTCTGTAGATTCTACTTATAGGGCAAATGGTTAGGACTGGTTTGTAGGTATATCGGTCCACTTGTAAACTGTTATTTGAATTTTTTAAATCACAGTCATAATTGAAAATCCTCTAGTACAGACAAAAGAGGTAGAAAAAGAGGAAAAGTTCAACCCTACTACAACAAGGTAAATTAAAAAATAGAATTAATATGATTGGAAAAGTTAGATTCCTGTTATCAGAAGATGCAAGTGATTATTACTGCACAATTATACAGGTAGCCCTCGACTTGCAACAGTTCATTTAGTGACCGTTCAAAGTTACAACTGCGCTGGAAAAAGTGACTTATGGCCATTTTTCACACTTAATGGCCATTGCAGCATCCCCATGGTCACATGATCAAAGTTCAGAGGATTGGCAACTGACTCATACTTTTGACAGTTGCAGTCTCCTGGGGTCATGTGATCCCCTTTTGCAGCTTTCTGACAAGCAAAGCCAATGGGGAAGCCAGATTTGCTTCACCACCGGATGATTAACTTCACAAATGCAGTGCTTTACAAAACAATTGTGACAAGAGAAGTCATAAAGTGGGTCAAACTTAACAAATGTTTCACTTAGCAACGTAAATTTTGCTCAATTGTGGTCATAACTCGAGAACTACCTGTATACATGCTAGGGAAAATATTCTACATGAACATGGTACATATCAGAACAGGCACAATGTACAGTGTAATTATTTTGGCTTCTAGTTTATTGGAGAAATGTAATTAACATTCAAATCAATGTACAGAGATTTTTTTTCTGTATTCTGGTAACAAAATGTAGCAGTATTTTTTCTCCAAAGCACTGTAAGTAAATTGTCCCACACATAAGACAAAATCTTGAATAGTGCACCTACCTATATTCATCTTTTATCCCTATCCAAAAATAGTATAGTGTAATTTTATTTTCCATATTCAGAAAAAAGACATAAAATATAGCCAAAGCAGAAGGAGGTCAACCTATTCTCCAAAGCACTTGAGGGCAGGACACGGAAGAATGGGTGGAAGATCATTAAAGAGATATCCAACCTAGAATTAAGGAGAAATTTTCTGACAGTGAGAACAGTTAATCAGTGGAATGGCTTGCCTTCATAAGTTCTGTGTGCTCCATCACTGGAGATTTTTAAGATGAGATAGGATAGGCCAGGGCAATCATTTGTCCAAAGTGATGTAGGGTCTCCTACTTGAGCAAGGGGGTTGGACTAAAAAGTACCAAAGTACCTTTAAATTGTTATTCTTTGTTCTATGTCCTTTACATGTTGTGAATTTATGTGACATTTATGCAGTACTTCAGTGAATTACCTTGAAGTTAATAAATGTTGAAAAATATCCTAATTATCATCCACATCTACAGTAGGATTGGAAGCATTATTTTGTTTTGTTTTGTTTTGTTCCTCATATATGATAGGCTTACATTGTTATAAAGCTTAACTATGGTACAAAGGACAATCTGCTTCCAGTAAACTTTTTTTTAGTTTTAAATAAGTCAAAATCAATTTAGATGTCAGAAAAGTAATTGACAATTGCTATTTGCAATGGTTTAATCTGCCACTCATACAGTTTGATGCAACCAGTAGAGTATATATGTATTTAAAAGTTGTACAATGTTATGTGCCCACTTGTCAGCAGTTACAAACTATTGCTCAGTGAGAATCACTCTGTGGTCAGAATCTATGAAGCAGACACCAGACTACTGTCTCTGTTACATCTACCCGTAAAGAACCCTCAAGATTTTTACTCATTGGGTGACATTGTGGCCAATGGACAAAGCCTGGATGGAAAAATAATTAATGTCCTTGCTGCTATTAAATCAGTAAGTCATGCCAACTGTAACAATTAAAGAGAGCTTACATTGTAGCCTGAAAATGTAATGGATTTCTATATACAGTTAGATAAGAATTTACTGGGTCATAGAAGAACTGGGAGGAGAACTTCATGTGTTGCTGAGCAGTCCCTTCACTTGATTTAGCACTAAGAAAGGTTAATAAATAACATCAATCAAATATTTTATAAACAATATTCTATAAAATCATCATGGATTTAAGATGCAGCCTCAGTAAGGTACTAAAGGTTATTTAAAATTTCTGCATAGGTTAATTAGTCATCATGAGGTTAAGTATTAATGCCAAATACAGTATTCAAATTAAGTTGCATCTCACCCTTGTACCTTTATCCATCCATTCCTACATAATCCATGGAAACTCTTCTGCACAAACTCTATTGAAAAATACATAAGCTCCTATTAAATACTAACATTAGAGATAGGGTGGAGAAATGGTATAAGAAATTTTAAACTATTCCTGTCTTCATTTACTGAGTTTAAACTTTCCTTCAGCTGGACTTTGGTGGATGGAAAAAAGTAAAGAACCCTTATATATGTGTGCCTATTGAAAGAGAGAGACAATGAGAGTAGGTGGGGCATTAAGTATATGATAAAATCTTGTTTTACTGTAAATATGCAGTTCTTTCCTTTCAAAGCTTTAACTGGTTGCTAACCATTTAAAGCAGTACTGTAGTTTTAACCATTCAGTCATGTCTTGGTGATTTTATAGGCAAGTGCTCTCCATGCTACCTGTCAAACACAGCTTCTATCAGTTGTTGGATGTTCATCAATGATAGTATCAAACCAGCGAGTTAACCATTAATACTTCTTAGTAATAAGAATTACTATTTAGTAATAAGAATTACTAACAAATTCTATAGGAATTCTTATTGTTTTATAAACAACAAAGTGAAACAAGAACACTTCATTTCCTATAGCAATATTCCACAATTTGATAATATTTCACAATTTGATAAGTTGTTCTCAGAAAATTGTGACTTTCTGAATAGAATAAACTCTACATTTATCCACCCACACACTAATTACAACCAGTGCTTTTATAGCTTAATTCCTGCTGAAATTGGTTTACTTTTGAATAGTGGTAACATGAATATGAGAAAATTTTCTATTTAACAAAACAGATATAAATGGAATATTATGATCAAAATCAGGTTTTATTTTTATTTTTTTCCCTTTACAAAGGTTGGTGAACCAAAATATTTTGCTACTTCAGATAGGCGTAAAGGCCACAGGTGTGAAATAAGGCTGTACGATGATAGTGAGTCTTCCTTTACAATGATATGGTAAGCACTGGTTGAAGCCATAACTCAGCTATATATGAATGAATACAAAACTCTGAAGTCTGTAGAGATTCTCAGTCATCCAGGTCATGGTTGTCCCAAAGGTGCTTTTTCAGGAGGCAACTGGACTTTCTTGTTTTTCTTTTTGAAGATGTTTGGCTTCTCATCCATGAAGCTTCTTCAGCTTCCCCAGAGCTGAAGAAGTTCCTTGGATGAGAAGTGAAATGTCTTCAAAAGAAAACCAAAGTCCAGTTGCCTCTTGAAAAAGCAACTTGGGACAAAACTATGAAGCCACAGTGAGTATAAATGCATACAATAATCACTAACCAAGCCTACTAATTGTTTGACCTTTGTGAAATAGAGGATTCATTAAGGCATAAGGTTCTTAGAGCTTTGAATATAGAAGCACCTTTCATTTGTGTTAATGCATCAGGAAAAGTTCTGCATCCAGAACTCTCTAAAGAGAAAGGGAGGTTTGCTACATCTGTAGGCTTTTAAATTTGAAAAAAAAAAAGGGTTTTAATTCTATTGTTTGCGTACAAGTAAGGAAACTTACCGAGATGGAAATATGCAAGAAATGTTAGCAAGACAAAGGGGGCTGTAGTCCTGAGAAAAGTGATAACATTTGGAAGTGGCTCAGATAGACCCTTCCCTAATTCATTGGAGAATAAGAAGAGGTGGGGGAGACAGAGCACAGACTTGCAAGATTCTGTTATAGGCCATCTCAATAAAAGTACCTCTAGCCTGCAATTAGTCAGTGGAACAGCTTGACTCCTGGGTGCTCCATTGCTAGAGATTTTTTAAGAACGGACTGGATAACCATTTGTCCAGGATGGAATAAGGATTCCTGTCTTGCACAGAGGCTTGAACAAATAGACCCCAAATTCCCTTCCAGCCCTACTCCTATTTCTCCTGCAGAGTTTATTTTTATTTTTTATTTATTTTATTTTGTCAAGTGATTATTAGATAACAGGTATAAGTATAAAAATGGTTATGAATACATGGAATGGATACAAATAAGAAAGAAAAGAAACAATAGCACTCGGACGGTAGGCATGTTGGTGTGCTTATGCATGCCCCTTCATTAATAAAGTTGATAACCTACTTTGTTCTATCTACCAGGGTTTATAAGATAATTGAGATTAACATTTTAGGAAGATGTAAGCTAAAGATGCAGCCTGAAGAGACAAAGAACATGTGCCTTCTATTCTGTTAGTATGTCCAATTACTTCAGTCTTCAAATATATTTAGCTGATAGTTCACTAGCCTTATGCTTCCTGGGTTGTTTGAGGAATGTGGAGAACTTTAGATTCAATTCCCAAAAGGAGCTTCAGAGCATATGGAGGCATGAACGTACCACCTGCCTGTGACTGTTTTCAACAGATCCAGATATGTTCTATATTCATGTCTTCCATATGTTCAGAAGCAGCTTTTTAAAAGCATATCCAAAGTTCTGTACAGCTGTAATATTTTGAACCTCTTAAATCTAACCTGTATGGCTGTGTTTTCCCATATGAAATCTTCTCTACCTATTGAGTAATAAGGGCATCTTACCATACCAGATGAGTATGGGAAGATAAAAGAAAGGCTCTTTCTATTTGCTCTGGAATTCATTTAATAGGATAGCTCCTGATTGTGCAATTTTTAGGAAATGAGGTAACAGAGAAATATCGGATCAAGTATTTGCTTTTTTATTTACTAGTTTTATTTATATTATGTATATCCTTTTAATATTTGAATACTTCTCTAATAATATACAATCATGAACATTTTAAATAAATAAGCATTTATTTATATTAACCTAATGCTATTGTTTTCCCCAGCTGGGACAATGAATCTATTCAGTTTGCACAGAGCTGGGTACCCAAAGAAACAGGTATCATTTTTTTCATTTTTTGCAAACATAACCAGATTTTGTTAAAGTATCTAAAGTTTGCCTGGGATAACAAAACACATTGTATTTTCTTTTCTCAGTAATATTTGCATCTGATATAAGAATAAATTTTGACAAATTTAGAAACTGTATGATTGCAACTGTAATCTCAAAGACCATTTTTACAATTAATCCTGGTAGGTAATTATTCTTAAGTTCTTGTTTAAAGTATCATAAATGCCTTGTTCTAGTCATTTTAATGATCAGAAGGTTGGGAATTTAAAGTCAGTGGTTTGGATCTGAAATAAAACTTTCTATAAGTGTAAATAATATATCATAAACAATTATAGCTATGCATATACAAAACAAGGATTTGACCTCCAATTTTTTTTAAAGAAAACAAATTTAATAGAGGTTCCCTGCTCAGTCTTATTTTTTACAAGGATTTGACCTCCAACTTTTTTTAAAGAAAACAAATTTAATAGAGGTTCCCTGCTCAGTCTTATTTTTTCTTTTCTTTTTAATAATTTTTACTGAACATACAAAAAAGAAAAGACATTTAAAAACAACAATGAAATGTGTAAAATTAAAATAGAATTCAGACCCAAATTTTTTCTATTTCGAATTAATGTGGGGAAATATAGTAAAGATGTAGTATACTTAATAATTGATGTCACCACAGCTGCAAATATTAGCTTATGCCAAAACTGGAAAAATAACAAAATGCCAGATGAGATGGAAATAATTAGAAAAATTTGGATGTGCGCCGATATGGATAAATTAACTCAAGAATTAAAAAATAAGACCGAATCTAATTATTATAAAATCTGGGAGAAGTTTTACCACTGGTTGAAAAAAACGAAGCAACAACAATATCAAAAATGATTAAAGCTTATGTATATATGTAAATTTGTATTATTTTTTATATTTATTAATTATCAATGTAAGACAATCAGTCTTATTTTTTCTTAATATGGCCATTTTATAAATTCGAGGCTATAAAGGCTCTGTTCCCCAATCGTCAGTATAACCCCATTTATAAAACTTTCATCTAAAATCCTCATGATATGTTATGGCACTGCACTTATTTACTTGTATTAATATTATATTGAAAAAAATATTTTTTCAAGATACAGCAGAAGCCAATATTTTATTCAACTTTATAAGACAAAGTCCAGAAATGTTAGCCTTGGATGATGAAATGATAGATCAGTGGAGATCAGACTCCATAAATTGTGAGTGTTCTTTTAAATAGTCTGCTTTTTACACAATGTTTGAGATCTTTGTTATCAGTTCTATCTTCTGAAAAGTAGCCACACCTTATAACTGATTGGAACTTTGCTTAAACAACTATTTTATCTATTTATATAAAAAAATCATGCATCATGTTTTGGACAAATTGGAGAAATAATAGTTTTAAAATAAAGAATAATACAGGGATATATTCAGCCCCTGTAATGTTGGCTAATGAATACAAGGTTAGGCCAGTCTGAGAAATCAGATTCATATAAAAATAACAATTCTGGATTATATCCACAAATGAGGAAACGATTGTAAAATTCACTGAAATGGGTGAAAGTTTTCTAAATCACACAACATGCTAACCCAGAATATAATTAGTTTATGGCTTAGTACAGGTAGTCCTCGACATATCATAGTTCATTTAGTGACCATTCAAAGTTACAATAGCACTGAAAAAAGCAACTTATGACCAAGTTTCACAGTTACAACCTTTGCAGCATCCCCATGATGATGTGAGCAAAATTCAGATGCTTGGCAACAGGTTCAATTCTTATGATCGTGGCTGTGTCCCAAGGTCATGTTGTGACATTCTGACAAGCACAATCAATGGGGAAGCCAGATTCACTTAACAACTGAGTTACTAACTTTATCAACTGCAGTGATTCACTTAACAACTGAGGCAAGAAATGTCATAAAATGGAGGAAAACTCACTTAATGAATATCTCACTTAACAACAAAAATATTGAGCTCAATTGTGGTCATAAGTTGAGGACTACCTGTATCATGTATGCATCTAGCCACTGTAATTTATAAATCAAGGTTATTACATCATTTGGTTATTTTAGGAATTTGGGGGTCATTTAGAGAACCAGTTTGGTGTAGTGATTGAAGTGATGATTTTATAAATCAAGGATCTGAGTTCTATTCCTGCTGTAGGCATGAAAGCCAGCTGATTTGGGGCCAGTCTCTATCTCTCAGCTCAACCCACCTCATAGGGAGGTTGTTGTGGAGAAGATAGGAGGAGGAAAGTGTATTCTGTATGTTCCCTTCCTTGATTTACTGATAAAGTAATAAAAGGCAGGATGAAAATGTAATAAATAAATAACATCATGCTGCTCTTAAGAGCCAACTGGCTTTGCAGAGTGAACTATTCACATTTGAGTCTTCAGTATAAGTTCTGTTGTTTTCAGATGTGCTTCCCCCCCCCTTTTTTTTTTTTTTTAAATCTATAGTGCAGACAATAATTGATGTTTATACAGTGGAACAGTTAAAGATGAAAACTTTGCAAAATGGAGGAAAACCAGAACCATTTTATGGCATTATTTTTGCCTATATTACTACATTGAATATTGATAATGAAGCAAGTAAAGTAATACGAAACAGATGGTAAGCACCTCGTTAAGGGGAACCGAGTAGCACTGTGGACATTTATTCTCTTTCAAATTAGCCTGGAAAACCATTGAATTTGTACATTGAAACAAACTCTTTTGGCCCTGCAATCTAACCCCCCTGCTCAGGGCAGTAAGCCTAATTAAAGCATGCCTGCCAGATGGTTACCCAGCTTCTGCTTTAATCTATTCAGTGAAGTCTACTATCTCCTTTGATTATGGATTCAACTGTCAAACTGCTTTCCATTCATCAGTGTGCTTAATTTGAAAAAAAAGAGCTGTAACAGAAAAATCCATTTGAAAACCAGTTAACTGTGTATGCCTATTAATATGTTTCTTTTTTTTCCTTTGTAGTGTTAAATGCCACTATGTTATCAATGAAAAGACAAATACATGTTCTTTCTGTAGCAGCACTAACTCCTTAGATGCTGGCACTGTGCCAATGTTTGCCAGCTTTGATTTACTAGTTGACCTAACTGACCATACAGGAACTCTTCACTTTTGCAGTCTCTCCGATACAATAGCGGAAGAAACTTTAGGTCACACGGTAAGAACACAGAAAATAGTTTTCTGCATCCTGAATTTATTATTTTAGGTTTGATATACCAGTAAAAACCTTGGAATCTCTCATCAATGTTTGAGGGCAATTTGTTGGAAATTTGTGGATACCAAAAGGCTTATAAGTCTGCTGCATTTAATAAAGTGGGCACTATTCAGTTAAAAGCTATTGCAGCTTAAATTTAATACTTTTATGATATCAAAAGGATTCACTGTTAGCTATCACAAGTTAGATATCAAAAGACTTCATTTGAGCCAGTTTAGCTTAGTGGTGAAGGCACCAGGCTAGAAATCCAGAGACTGTGAATTCTGGCCTTAGCCATGAAAGCCAGCTAGGTAACTTCAGGCTGGTCACTTTGTTTCAGCCCAACCTACCTCACAGGGTTGGTTTTGGGAAAATAGGAAAGGTGTGTTGGATATGTTCCCAAATTATTTCTAAAAATAATAAAGACAGGATGCAAACAAACAGTTTTGCTTCACATGTATTATGAGCATTCTATCGCAATCATTTGGATATAAATAATTCATTCCTGAGGTAGCATTTATATTGAAGTGATAATTACAGATGCTTAATAATTTTGATTCATTTTAATGTATTTTCTTTCCAGACAAATTAGGAAAATGGCCTTTACTGCTTTATTTGCCCTGCAGGACATTTAGCTTTCTGATCACATTCTGGAGATGAACATTTTATTGTTGAATTATGTTTGATAGCAGACCTACTTGTACTTTAACAAACTGAACTTTGATCACTCCACTAGGTCCAAGAATTTCAAGCTTTGACAGAGACACAAAAGACAACATTAAAATGGCAACTCCTTCTAGAAAGAAGCAAAATTTATTTTAAGGTAAGTGTAATAAATAATAATAAAGCATGATTAACCAGTGGAACAGCTTGCCTCCAAGCAATGGGTACTCCATCACTGGAGAGTTTTAAGAAGAGGTGGACAGCCTCTTGTCTGAAACAGTATAGGTTCTCCTGTTTGAACAGGAGGCTGAACTAGAAGACCTCCAAGGTCCTTTCCAACTCTTCTCTTCTCTCCTCCTTTTCTCTCCTCTCTCCTGAATTATATTCTACTCTATTCTGTTGTATTCTATTCTAAATTCTATTCTATTCTCTATTTTCTTTACTGTTCTATTCTCTTTTCTATTATTTTCTTTTTTCTTTTCTATTCTATTTTTATTCTATTAAAATATAAAAGAGCCAGTTTGATGTAGTGATTAAGATGCTGATCTAGAAACTAGAAGGTTGAACTCTAGGCCTTCTCTAACTGTGAAAGCCAGCTGGGTTTTGGCCATTCACTCATTCTCTCAGCCCAATCCCACTTCATGCAGGTTATTGTGGGGAAATAGGAGGCAGGAATATTAAGTATGTTTGCTGCTTTGATTTTATGTATATCTAATAATAGAATAATAATAAAATAATAATCAAAGTGTGGGTTGTACAGAGGAAACAGTACATCATATGCTGAGTTTGTTAAAAACTGATTATAAAAAAAAATCAGTCACCAAAATGATTCATTAGATTATCAGTAAAAATTATGTTCCAGTAGAGATAGTTCTCGACTTACGACCACAACTGAGTCCAAAATTTTTGTTGCTAAGTCAGACAGTTAACTGAGTTATGCCCCATTTTATGACCTTTCTTGCCATAATTGTTAAGTGAAATGCTACAACTATTAAATTAATGACATGGTTGTTAAGTGAATCTGGTTTCCTCATTGACTTTGGTTGTCGGAAGGTCACAAAAGGGGATCATGTGACCCAGGGACACTGCAATCATCATAAATATGAACCAGTTGCCAAGCATCTGAATTTTGATCATGTGACCATGGGGATACTACAACAGTCATGTGAAAAATTTCAGTGGTGTTGTAACTTTCAATGGTCACTAAACAAATATTTGTAAGTTGAAGACTCTCAGTATGACATCCTGCAAAGAGCTTTGAGCCAACATCAGCTATGATTCCACATTGTTGATTATAATTACACAGTAATACAAACCTAAGGATACCACTATTTCTTACAACTTGACCAGTCCACTAACATCTCAAAATCTATGATCAGTTTCTCCCACTGAATGAAAACTTTGATCTGCAAGAAAAAGACATTTCTACAATATTTTAGAACCCAGAATCCAGAAACTTTAAAAATCAAAGATTTTTCTAAAAAACATGGTAGTACATATTTACAAATTACTAAATTCATGTGTGTAACTGCTCAAATATATTTTGTCAAGATTCTCTAGCAATAAATGCTAGAGAAATACAACAAATGGAGCAGAGGGTGCTTCCATGCTTTTCTAATAAATACTATTTATGAGTCAGTCTACATAACGTAAAATGTTTAGCCTGTTAGCCTAGAACTTGTAAAAAGAGGGGGAAACCTTTAAAAATTATTTGTAAAAGTGGTGATTTGTACATTTACTCCCATAGGTTATTTTTTCTACCACAGCACGAACTGGGTTAAGAGTGAAATTGCTTTCTTGCAAACTAGCAGATTCAGTGGAGGCTTGTCAAAACTTACCTGAAAAAGGAAAATAACTACATTATGCATCTTTAGAACAATTGGAAGGAATTCTTATTTTATCACAGCATGGCGAAATGACATCTGTGGTAGGGAATGCAGACTCCACGCAAAGGCTTGTAAAATATACTTTATTAAGGTGACAAGATTTTATCTGGCTTTGAAGAGTTTCGCTTTCCAATTTAGTTTTCCATTATAATGTGGAAGGAATATATGTTTTCAATATTCTTCACAAGCATGTTTAATTTCAGATGACCTAAAAAAGGAAGGATATTCAGGATTTTTTGTGGTGAGAGACAGTTCAGTCGCTTAGAGTTTCAGCTGGGAGAGAAGCATCATCTTCATGTATTGCACAAGCCACAAATTTATAACGTGTGATGAAGGAGTATCTTATCTTAGAACTTTTCCATTTCCCCCTTTTAAGTGTTCAACAGGGAAAATATATCTATGACCTGTTTCAAAAATGCTAACTATTTTGTTTCATAGATAACAGGCAAGTAGTGTTATGAACTGACTGGCATTTATTCACAGAAGCAAAAAGACAAGTTTTGGGTTCATTTCAAAATGCTGTTAAAATCTCATCATATAAAATATATTTTTTAAACAATTGGCTGTAAAATTCCTTCATTACTTGGTTTTCAGGAAGGTAGATTATAACTATAGGATACTAAGTGTTTTGTGGTCTTAAAAAATATTTAGGCTTTTTATTTATAGCTACAGGCTGGCCTTTTCCAGACAAGCCAGGAATAGAAAATAGACAACCAATATAGCTTCTAAACTTGAGCTTGCTGAAAGGAAACAACCTGGATATCTTATCTGCAAGTCATAGCAAAAGGATTCAAGTGTTAAGGTCTGTTTAGCTGCTCCAACTAGGCAACTGGTATATGTTTGTCAGCATATTGCTATATTCTGGTCTATCTTATATGGAAATAAAGTCACTTTATCTGGTATGCAATAGGTTGGGATCTCTGTCGTTGGCACTCTGCGAGAGAGAAGGACATATCATTGGAGACTCTTCTGAAAGCTACTAAAGTCCCAAGGGTGCTTTTTTGTCTTTGAAGTGAAATGTTTTCAAGGAGAAAACAAGAAAGTCCAGTTGATATTTTTGAAAAAGCACCTTTGGGATAACCCTGACCTGGATGATGGAGAATCTCCCTAGACGTTTCCAGAGAAAAGGATCTTCCACCCATCAGGGCCGGCTTTTCTGCCGCGCTACCTGAAAGCATATGCTTAGCAGCCCCTCAATCCCGGCTTCTATTTCATCCTCCTCTTGCACAGCCCCAACTCCTTCGGGGGATCCCGTTAAGACGATATCCCCTTCTTCCAAGGTGACAATTCCGCTGATGTAGCTGATGAGGTATGGAATGGTAAAAATCATGCCGGACGTGTTCCCTTCTTGCCGTAACTCCCCATTCACCTTTAGCCAGATCTTCAACTGATGTGGATCTGGGACTTTCTCCTTGGGCACAAAGTCGCTCACTGGACAGGAGGTATTGAATCCCTTGGCCAGAGTCCAAGGAAGCCCTTTCTTCTTGCATTCCTCCTGAGCATCCCTGGCTGTCATGTCCAGGCAGAGAGCGTAGCCTGCCACGTGACCCATGGCTGCTTCCTGAGGGATGGCCTGGCTTCTCTTCCCAATCACCACGCCCAGTTCCACCTCGTGGTGCAGCTTCTCACAGTAGTAGGGCTGGATGATGGGGTGGCTTTCCTTGACGTAGGCCGAAGAAGGCTTGAGGAAGAAGAGCGGCTCAGCAGGGAGGGCATTCTTCAACTCCTTGGCATGGGCGGCGTAATTCCTCCCCACACAGAAGATGTTCTTGCCCCACTCCCAGAACCTGCCTATGGGCTTAGAGGAAGTCATGTTGCAGTTCTTAGCTCTTCAAACAGTCCACTCTGGAGGCAGCAGCTGTGGTGTAGCTTCACGTGAAGACCAACAGTTTCTCCACACAGCAGTCTGGAGGGAGCGAAAAATCAATAATTTATAGGGTTTGGGCATTTTTCCCTTACAGCTTCATTTTTATTTTTATTTACTTAAAAGTTCTGCACCCAGGTCATATACAGGTAGTCCTCGGCTTTCAGCAGTTCGTTTAGTGACCGTTCAAAGTGACACTGAAAATTGTGGCTCATGCCCGTTTTTTGAAAGTTACAACCTTTGCAGCATCTCCATGATCACATTATCAAAATTCAGAGGCTTGGCAACTGGTTCATATTTATGATGGTTGCAGCATCCTGGGGTCACGTGATCCCCTTTTGTGACAAGCAAAGTCAACAGGGAAGCCACATTCACTTAACCAGGTTATTAACTGATCAACTGCAGTGATTCACTTAGCAACTGTAGCAAGACAGGTTGTAAAATTGGGCAAAACTCACTGAACAAACATCTCATTTAGCAACAGAAATGTTGGGCTCAGTTGTGGTCGTAAGTCAAGGACTACCTGTATTTCTTCGCTAGTTTACACAGTGGACAAATTCGAAAAAAAAACTCAAGCTGGCCTACATTAAAAACGAAACCAAAGCAATCCGAATGCCAGAGGTACAAAATGAAATGATGCTCTGACCACAAGAGGCATGCTGTGGGCCCCACGAGTGAAAAGAGTGCATAGTTTTGGATCCAGAAAGTGTGCCGATTCTGTGCCAGCACCTGCTTTTTTGGACACCAATCCCCCCGCCCCCGGATTAAATTTTCCCTGACCCTGATGATTCTTTGGGAACGTGAAGACTTGGATGTCTTCTTGGCCAGGAGGGGGTCAAACTCTTAGCTGGAGCCTGTGAGGTTGTTTTAAAGGCCAACACAGATGGGCCAAACAACAGATAGGTGGTCCTAGGGCCGTGATGGCGAACCTATGGCACATGTGCCAGAAGTGGCATGCAGAACCATTTCTGCCTGCACACAAGCCTAGGGTTTTCAAATATTTTCAGCTGGGGAGCCTGTCTGGAACCCCTGATCAAGTGACAAAGGTCTAATAACAGAAAATGTGCTTCATTCAAGAGTTGTTTTTTTTGGGGTGGGTGGGTTGGTTGTTGTTGTTTTGCCTTCCTTAACCCCTAATGAAACCCTATCTTGCAAAACTCTAGAGCTCCATGGGACACAGTTTAAAAACCCCTCTATACATAACCAGAACAAGTCCATTCCTTGTCTTTTTGAAACTTAAAGTAATTGCTAAGTCATCTAGGAAAGCAGGAATACGCATGAAATCCAGGTTTCTGCTGCTTCATGGTACATCTTATTATTCAGCAACTGCCTTCTCTCATGTGAATTTGCAGAATAACCATCCTAATCGCTGCTTCTGGCAGAAATGAACACTGCTAAAAGGGGGTGGATAACAGTAATACAATAATATTAATAACATTATCATTTTGCTCTTATTTTTCATTTTCTGAAAAAAATATTAATTTGAAGCAAGAAAAAAGCCTCCAAATGTTGAGATTGAACTCTGCTCCTCAAGAGAGCCTTCCTGCATTTGGTCACTGATTAATTATTCTTATTGGGTCAGTTTGGACTCAGATTCTCTGGAAAGCCGCCCTATTTCAGCATCTATTGAAAACCTCAGCCTGATGTAAAATTGCAGAAGAAAACCCATCCAGATTTTGCAGAGCTTATTACCAAGAAAAGGAGGAAGCGGGGACTGACTCCCTGCCCAGGCAAGGGAACATCTGTGTGGGGCTCAACCCCAGCAAGTCTGGCACCCACACTCACCTTCTGCCCAGCCAGACGCTTCATTTCCAGAATAAAAAAGAACAGAACAGAATATAGAATAGAATTAAATGTAGAATAGAATGTAGAATAAGAATGGAAAACAGCAATAGCCCTTGGACTTATATACCACTTCACAGTGTTTCCCAGCCCTCTCTAAGTGGTTTACACAACCTTTTGCCCCCAACAATCTGGATCCTCATTTGACCCACCCCGAAGGATGGAAGGCTGAGTCAATCTTGAGCTGGTCAGGATTGAACTGCTGGCAGTCAGCAGAGTTAGCCTGCAATATTAACCACGGTGCACCATGGAAGGAAGGAAGGAAGGGGAGAGAGAGAGAGAGAGAGAGACAAAGAAAGAAAGAAGAAAGAAATAAAGAAATAAAGAAAGAAAGGCAATAGCATTTAGACTTCTATACCACTTCACAGTGCTTTACAGCCCTCTCTAAGCAGTTTACAGAGTCAACCTTTTCCCCCCAACAATCTGGGTCCTCGTTTTACCCACCTTGGAAGGATGGAAGACTGAGTCAACCTTGAGCCTGGTGGGATTTGAACTGCTGGCAGTGAGCAGAGTCAGCCTGAAATCCTGCATTCTAACCACTGAACCACCACAGCAAGAGAAAGAAAGAGATAGAGATAGATAGATAGATAGATAGATAGATAGATAGATAGATAGATAGA
>BLBF01000097.1:4657032-4678127 GCA_015471245.1 Laticauda colubrina
GAACTGCCAAATTGCAGGCAGCTGGCAGGCAGCAGAAGTAGCCCTGCAGTACTGCGCCACCACAGAAATTGGAATGGAATGAGTAGCCCTTGATTTATAACAGTTCATTTCGTGACCATTCAGAGTTTCAATGGCGCTAAAAAAGTGGCCAATGATAGTTTTTCGCATGACCATGGCAGCCTCCCCATAGCCAAGAAATCAAAATTTGGAGGCTTGGCAAACTGGTTTGTATTTATGATGGTTTGCGGTGTCCCAGGGGTCACGTGACCCCCTTTGGTGACCTTCTGACAAGCAAAGTCAACGGGAAAGCCAGATTCACCTAACAACCGCTGTACTAACTGCAGTGATTCACTTCACAGCTGTGACGAGAAAGGTCGTAAAATGGAGCAAAAAAACTCACTTAAACCTCGCTGAGCCCCAGGAATTTTGGGCTCAGTTGCGGTCGTAAGTCGAGACCCCTCCACATCACGAGACACCGGTAAGGCGAAGATGATAGGAAAAGAATAGAGTGCGGAATAGGAAGAAGGGACCTTGGAGGTCTTCTAGTCCAGCCCCCTGCTCCACCAAGGGAACCGATACCATCTGAGACAAGTGACTCTCCAGTCTCTCCTTGAAAACCTCCAGAGGTGAAGGATAATAATAGCAATTCGGGTCAAGGCTTCACCGAGCCGCCACTTACCTTCCCGGCGCGGATCATCCGGGCGCTCCTTCCTCCCTTCCCCCGCCCTTGGCACGCGGACCGCCGCGCAAGCCCCGCCGGAGAGGGCGGGGCCCCTCAGGCGGCGCGGCCATTGGACGGCGGCGGGGGCGGGGCGGAGGCGGGGCAGCGCGCATGCGCCCAAGGCAGCGCCCGCCGGAGCGGCTGGGGTGGGAACGCGCGGGCGTCGGTTGCGGCGGCGGCGGCGCCTCCGTCTCGGACCATGGTCTGCGCGGGCAGCGGGAGGATCGGCCCCGCTCTGCTGCTGCTGGCTGGCCCGCTTCGGAGGGGTACGTGCCGGGGAGGGCCGGGAAGGAGGCCCGCCGGCTGGGGCAGGCTCCTCCCGGGGAGGCCCCGCTGCTGCCCTGCAGGCGCCGTCCCGCGGAGGCTTTCGGGCGCAAGAAGGGAGGGAAGGAGCCAGAGAGCCGGGCGAAGGGCGGCTGGACGGGGCTGTGTCGAAGGTCCTGCGCTCCCCTTCCCCGCCGATCCAGCAGCCCTGGAAGCCCGCAGCCGCCCCAGCGACCCCTGGGCGGGAGGCTTTCCCTGCCTTTTCCAGGTCAAAAGCAGAAAAACGAGGGCCGTCAAATCAGGAAAATTCCCGCTGGAGATTTTCTCCCGGCCAGGCTGCCAGGTTTATGCTCTGCTCCTCCTTCCGAAAGCGCCTCCCTTCCATTTCGACAGCAAAGGGAGCAATGACACCTATTGGGTAAAGCTTTGCTAGCCCCCCCCCCCTCCTCCTCCTCCCGATGCCCCATTACGGAAAACTGGGGGAGTGGGGGGGTCACACCAAGGTGGCATCCTTTTTCATTCATCAAGGAACAGAATAACAGGTGGAAGGGACCTTGGAGGTCTTCTAGTCCAACCTCCCCCCCCCCCCCTTTCAGGCAGGAAACCGTATGACATGAAATGTGTTTGAACAGATAACAGATAATCAGAGTTGGATCAGGAACCTTTTAGGTCATCTAGTCCAACCCCCGCCCAAGTGGGAGACCCTACACCATTTCTGACAGATGAGAGTCCGGCCTCTTCTTGAAAGCTTCCAGGGATGAAGCTCCCACAACTTCCAAAGGCAACTTCTGTTCCATGGGCTGATTGTTCTCCCTATCAGAAAATTCCTCCTTATTTCCAGGTTGAATCTCCCCTTGATGAGTTTCCATCCATTCTTCCTTGTCTGGCCTTCAGGTGCTTTGGAAAATAGCTTGATCCCCTCCTCCTCTCTGGGGCAATCCCTCAAATATTGGAAGCCTGCTCTCCCGTCTGCCCTGGTCCTTCTCTTCACTAGACTAGCCAGTTCCTGCAACCAGTCATTGTATGTTTTAACCTCCAGTCCCCTCATCATCCTGGTTGTTCTTCTCTGTACTTTTTCTTATTAGTCTCTTGGGTTGGTAATTAGGCTGTTGGGTTGAGACCCAAACTTAGCAATTTGGTTGCAAATGTTTCATCACCATTCAAGGAGACATTATCAGCGTGCTTTAAGTTGTACTTGTCTGTCAGGTCTTTAAATACCTTTTTATGAGATGCAAATTAGTCCAAATGTTGTTTGTTTAGATATCCCTATGCCATGCCAGACAAATGACTGTCCAGTCTCTTCTTCAAAGTCTCCAGTGATGGAGCCCCCACAATTTCTGAAGGCAAACTGGTTGATTGTTCTCCCTGTTTGGAAGTTTCTCCTTAGTTCATTCAATTCATGGCCTGGAAAACACGCTGCTGGTGATTTTTAAGCCTTTTTAGCTGACATTGCAATGAATACCTACCAATACAACACTAAAAGCCAAATAGGTATTCTGTATTTTTCTGATCAAGAATATAATTTGATTTGGTCAAACTTTAATTTTAGTGTCACAATCTTTAAGTGTGTTGGTTGCTCTTAATGCAAAAGAAAAAAATCCCATTTGGGTGATTGGACAATAAAGAAGGCAAATTTCTGGTTTGGATTATCAAACTTAAAGTTCTCAGTCGCAACTCAGTTTTCAGTCGCTTGCTATGTGATTTGCCAAGGAGCATGGCAAAAACATGCCACTTACCCTTTTGACAAGATGTTGGTACAGAAACATGCACACAAAGTTCAAAACCTTGAACCATTGGCAGGTTTTCACAAAATGAGTTGGATATACTTTACAGCCTGCATGATAGTGATCCAAGATTTAAAGAGCATGATTTCAACTCAAGCTTGCCTGTTGCTTGTAGTTATTCCACACTGTTGGGTGCGATGCCTTTGTTTAGATGCTGAAACCCAAAAGATGTTATTTGTGAGGAAAAATTGTGAGGTTGCTTTGAAGGTAGCCAGGCTGCATGTTGATTAAGTTTAGGTTCCAGTTCCAGTCGATCACTTTTCCAGGCTGTAGACAAACATTTATGTTGTCGTCTTCATCTGGTATCCTCCAGATGTGGAGGGAATATTAATTGCAGAATTCTCAGGCACAGTTCTGAGAGTGATCGTGCTGGAAATGTCAGGAGAGCACCAAGTTGAATTCAGCTCCTCGTGAATTCATCAACATCATTGATGTTGCAGTCCTCAAGTCTTAAAGGGAGTGGAAGTCCACAAGTCTTAAAGTTGCCAAATTTGGAGACCTCTGACATGGAATAAATACAACATAGAAAAACAGGGTTGCATGGTACCTTGGAGGTCTTCTAATCCAACCCCCTGCCTAAGTCCTTATTCTATCCTGGTCAAATGGCTGCCTAGTCTCCTCACTGTTCTCACTGTCTCCTTAGTTCTAGGTTGGATCTTAAATGATGTTCCACCTGTTACTTCTTGTCCAGTCCTCTTCTCTATATCAACCCCTCAAGTACAGGAAGTACTATCCTAGCACTCTTGTCCTTCTCTTTGTTAAGACATACCTAGTCCCCTCAATTGTTCATTGTATGGTTTATTCTCCAGACCCCTGGTTATCTTTGTAGCTCTTCTCTGCACTTTGCACAGTTCCAACATGTTTTCTGCACTAACATGGTGACCGAAACTGGATGCTGTATTCCAAGTGTGGTCTCACCAGTGCAATATAAAGCTGTACTGTCAGTTCATGTGATCTTGAGACTATCCTTCTGTTGGTGCAAGCTCGGACTGCATTGGCTTTTTTTGACAGCTGCAGCACACTGCTGGCTCCTACTTAAGTGATGATCTATTAGGACGCCTCTAAGAGTTATATCAGTGGCTCACTGGCTAAGACGCTGAGCTTGTCAATCAGAAAGGCCGGCAGTTTGGCAGTTCGAATACCTAGTGCCGTGTAACGGAGTGAGCTCCCAGCAACTTCTGCCAACCTGCCAGTTCGGAAGCATGTAAATAAAATGCAAGTAAAAAATAGGGACCACCTTTGGTGGGAAGGCAACAGCGTTCTATGCTCCTTCGGCGTTTAGTCATGCCGGCCACATGACCACAGAGACGTCTTCGGACAGCTTGTAACGGAGATGAGCACCGCTCCCTAGAGCCAGAAACGACTAGTGCGGATGTGCAAGGGGAACCTTTACCTTATACCTGTGCATTTGGTTTTTCTGGCCCAAGTATTAAAAAAACCCTTATTTTTCTCATGACTGGAATTGTGTTATGTTGGATAGGGCCCCATGTTCAAGTCTTAAGATCCTTCTGCATCCTGATCCTTCTGAATCTGACCATAATGCTGAATCCATAAAAAGATAAAGGGAAATCTCTTGAGTTGAGCGATTGAAGACTGCAGAGAAATGTCTACAATGGTTTCTTTGGCAGCAGTATGGAAGTAATTTCCTCTTTTCCATTTTTTAAAAAACTTTCCAATCTAGCCTATAAAACCAAAATGTTCTGACTGAGAATCTCTAGAATAGAATAGAATAGAACAGAACAGAACAGAACAGAACAGAATAGAATAGAATAGAATAGAATAGAATAGAATAGAATTATTTATTGGCCAAGTGTGATTGGACACACAAGGAATTTGTCTTGGTGCAAATGCTCTCAGTGTACATAAAAGAAAAGATACATTTGTCAAGAATCAAGAATCATCAGGTGCAACATTTAATAATAGTCATAGGGTACAATAAACAATCAAATCATACCAGGAAATAGTCAATATAAATCGTAAGGATACAAGCAACAAAGTTCCAGTCATACAGTCACAAGTGGGAGGGGATGGGTGATAAGGAGTGATGAGAAGATTAACAGTAATAGTAACTATTTACACTTTGTAAATAGTTGAACAGTGTTGAGGGAATTATTTGTTTGGCAGAGTGATGGCATTTGGGGAAAAACTCTCCTTGTGTCTGGTGGTTCTGGTATGCAGGGCTCTATAGCGTCGTTCTGAGGGAAGGAGTTGAAACAGTTTATGTCCGGGATGGGAGCGACCTGTAGATATTTTCACAGCCCTCTTTTTGACATTATACAGGTCCTCCATGGAAGACAGGTTGGTAGTAATTGTTTTTTCTGCAGTCCTAATTACTCTCTGAAGTCCGTGTCTTTCCTGTTGGGTTGCAGAACCAAACCAGACGGTTATAGAGGTGCAGATGACAGACTCCATCATTCCTCTGTAGAACTGGATCAGCAGCTCCTTGGGCAGTTTGAGCTTGGCACAGAAAGAACATTCTTTGTTGTGCTTCTTTGATGACTACCAAGCATCCCTAACCTTGCTTAGTTTTTTTGAGATCAGCCCAAAACAGCTGGAGTGGTGCTGTATCTATCATCATGAATGATATGCAGAATGTCTTCTGCCCTTAGCCAATCCATTTGATTACTGGATTCCCAGCGTTAGATCTGCTGCCATCAGTCATATCATCAACCTAACCAAGAAACTGATGAGAAAAGAATGGGTTTCCAAGGATCATAGATTCTGCAGCTAAGGGCGGTAGAATAAACAGAATGTTCTATTCTTCTTCTATCCTTATCTACAGAATCTATAGTCCTTGGAAATCCGTGGTTTTCTCACTAGCCAGTTGGTTAGGTTGATCATATGGCTGCTTTAACGCTGGGAATCCAGTAACCAAATGGATTAGCAGGAGAGGTGCCAAAAGGAGGTATGGGGTATAGGGGTGTATAGAACCAAATCATTAGTTTCCGCTCTACTAATGGCATCTTTCCTAATTCACTCACACCCTCTTTTTTCTGAAGAGGAGGTGGGCTTGACATCTGAAGGAGAGTATGATGTGGGCATACGACAGAGCAATGCAGTCCTCTCTTCACGACGCTGGTTGGCACTCCCTCACTAAAAGTCTGTAGAGATTCTCCATCATCCAGGTCATGGTTGTCCCAAAGATGCTTTTACAGGAGGCAACTGGACTTTCTTGTTTTTTTTCTTTGAAGATGTTTCCCTTCTCATCCAAGAAGCCTCTTCAGCTCTGGCAGGATAATGGGGAAGGGAAGGATTGATATTCCTTTCAGACAGCTGGTCATTTGCATCCTTTTAGAGGGTCATTGAGGTCACTTGGAGGTTTGTCTGTGTCCTCTGGGTCATCTGAGTGGTGCTCCTGGTTCCTGTAGTCCGCCATTTTTTCCCTCTGGAAATCCATTCCTGTTCCCACACCATTCCAAGGGTGTTCATCCCAAATTGTCTAGTTAAAAGTCTGTAGAATTCCTCAGTCCTCCAGGTCCTGGTTGTCCCAAAGTTGCTTTTTCAGAAGGCAACTGGATTTCCTGTTTTTTTTTCTTTTGAAGACTTTTTGCTTCTCATCCAAGAAACTTCTTCCACTCTGGCAAGATAGTGTCAGGATAAGATACAGACCCCCTTTATTGCTTCTTCCCTCCCTCCCAAGGTGCATAGAGGTTCGAATGCAGTATTACAGGCTGACTCTGCCTTGAGTTCAATCCTAACCGGCTCAAGGTTGACTCAGCCTTCTGTCCTTCCATGGTGGATAAAATGAGGACCCAGATTGTTTTTGGGGGCAAGAAGCTGATTCTGTAAATCGCTTCGAGAGGGATGTAAAAGCATTGTGAAGTGGTATATGTGTCTAAGTGCTATTACTATTTCTTAGGTGAAAGGAAATCTTAACAACAGAAAAGTATTCCAGAGTTGGAAAGGATCTTGGAGGTCTTCTAGTCCAAGCCTCTGCTCACTCAAGCAGGGGACCTGATACCATTTCAGATAAATGACTGTCCCATATCTTCTCAAAAGCCTCCAATGATGGAGCACCCACAGTTTTCAAAGGCAATTAAATTGTCCTCACTGTCAGGAAATTTCTCCTTAATTCCAGGTTGCTTCTCTCCTGTATTAGTTTCCATCCATTGCTTCTTATCTTGCCTTCTGGTACTTTGGAGAATAGCTTGACCCCTTCTTCTTTTTTTCTTTTTTTTTTTAAATAAATTTTATTAAGTTTTCAAATTTTAAAAAGATAAAAATAAAACTTTATACATTGTTATCAACATCAAGACATCTTTCACATCTCCTTGACCCCTTCATCTTTGTGAGGGTCATCCTATTCAAGCTTAATAAACTTTCCTTTGAAGGTTTATTAAGACAGACATATGCTATGATGACAAAGTCTTTTTTGGACCCTTGCCTCTGCCTTCACTCTCCCATTACCTGTCAAGGAGAATTGCAGATCCAGCCTTTCCAGTTTGATCACCATAAGTGGTGACTCTTATGACCCAGGGAGCTTCTGATTTATTTTCCCTGCTTCTGTATTGCTAATATGCTGCCAGAGGCCTCATTGGTTGTTTGGGAATTGCCTAGGCCCGTGTTTCTCAACAGGTGTGTGGACTTCAACTCCCAGAATCCTCACAGGCAAATTCTGGAAGTTGGAGTCCGTACATCTTCAAGGGGTCAAGGTAAAGAAACAATGGCCTAAGTACAGCTGTTGTTGAATTTTGATGCACAAAGCATTAGGGAACCGAGCAACAATTTTTCTTTTGCTTATCTCTTTCTGTACCTGGCAAATGACGTTTGGCAAAATCCCAAATTAATCATCTTTTATCAATGCCTTCTCCCAGAAGGATTGTCAGTGACATTAAAATATACATTAAAAACCAGTCCCCAACTTTGCCTGCTTTTTCACCCCACTGGCTTTTGTTCTCTCTCTTTTTTTTTTATTGTGGTTGTTACAGATTTTTTGCAGGCAGATTTTTCTTAGAATCCTTAGAAAACTTTGGTGCCTTTCATAAGTGCTGAGTGAATCTCCTTCTCTTTGGCAGCAATGGATTTGGCCAGAGGCATATGTAATTCACAGGGAATGTAACCTTGAAATAACATTTTAAAAAAAAGATGCAAAGCGAATTCAGGGAGCCTGTTTTGCTTCTAAGTTTCTTTCGAAAGGAATTTTTATTTTAAAATATACCCTAGTTGTAATTTCTCCAGCCACAGCGCTTTTCTCTTTTCATGCAGAATGTCTAAGCTCCTGAAGATAGCTAGTCCTCGACTTACGATCACAATTGAGCCCAAAATTTATGTTGTTAAGTGAGACATCTGTTAACTGAGTTTTTCCCCATTTTACAACCTTTCTTACAATAGTTGTAAAGTGAAACACAACAGTTGTTATGCTAGTATTACTATCATTAAGAGAATCTGGCTGCCCCATTTATTTTTCTGGTCAGAAGGTCACAAAATGTGATCACATGACTCTGGGACACTGCAACCATCATGAGTATGAATCAGTGTGCCAACTGTCTGAATTTTGCTCACGTGACCATGGGGACGCTGCCACAATCGTTAAGCATAAAAAATGGCCTTAAGTCACTTTTTTTCCAGTGATGTTTTAACTTTGAACCATCATTCAGTGGACTCTTGTAAATCCAGGACTTCTTGCATTTTAAAAAAATAAGGAATACCTTTTTAATACGTTATCACAGCAGCAAGAATGTTATTTGCCCAAAATTGGAAAACAAAAGAAATCCCAAGTGACAATGCTATGACTGATAAGATTTTTTTTCCAATGTGCTGAATTAGATAGATTGACACTAGAATGAAACAAGCAAGATAAATCAGAATGCTGTAAAATATGGAACAAATTCTATTATTGGAGGGATATGAAAGGGAGTTTACAAAACTGAAATTAGAATTAGATGAAATAGAAATGAGGTACAAAAATAAAAACTAAAATGGTACAAAGCATACATGTATATGTGTGTGTGTGTGTGTGTGTGTATAAGTATATGTATATATGTATATAGGTCTAGGTGTGTTCGGTCTTTTCCCGTGTAAGATTAAGAGTATCTTGGTGATGTTTCGGCGAGGTCCCACTCACCATCCCCAGGCTGGTGCTTTTGGTTTCGTGCCAGTGCAAGCAGTGTGTGATCGGAGCTGCCATCTCTCTATAAATACTGGTGGTGGGGACTGGTGTGCTGGGCTGGTTGGCTGCGCTGCTGCCTCTTGATTGGTTGATGGAGTTGATGTTGGTATAATGGGCTGTGTGATGGCCTTGTGAGTTTTATTGTGGATATATCCTGGATCTTGTGCTGTAATCTCCTGGCTCGTTTGTTTTGTAGTGATCTTTTTCCCATAGGCCTTCCGTGTTTTAACTCAAACACACCTAGACCTACATACCTGTACCCGTGAAAATCTACGAAAACACATATATGTATATATGTCTATAAATTTTTATATCTTTTGATCTTATCTTATGTAAAAAGCTTAGACTGAAATGTATGTCAAAAAGACCATCACGTTCAATATTTTTAATGTTTATTTTCAATAAAAAATTAAAATAAATAAATGAATGAAATGCTGCCTGAAAAGAGAGAAGCATAAGAATTTCCTGTCTTTTTCTCCTTTTGGTTTCGTTTTTCTCAGCTGGGATTGTTTTCTGAGCCTTGTGAAGTTTTGGGCTGGTGCCCTCCAAACAAGAAGGTGTCACCCACCCAAAAAGAAAAACAAAGTTGTCTTGTCTCACCCCACCCCTTTGCTTTCCCTGGGAGCGAAGGAAGGAGTCGGGGCGGAGGCCAGCTGGGTTAAGCCATGCTGTCCAGCCAGATTGTCAAGCACAGAGGTGGAATCCTCTTCCCCAGCCTGCTGAGCCCAGAACTGGGCGGAGAAAAAGTTTTATGGGAGGCTTGCAAGCCAAGGAACAGCAAAAGAGGGACTGTTTGGGGGCCCAAGTGAGTGATTGGCAGGCTTTTAAGGCAATCTGTAAGTTCTCCCTTATTTTTTAATAGGCTGTGCCAGGTAAGCATTTCCTCTCAACAAGCAGCTTAGAAATACTTTTCTAATTCTGTTCCTGCCTGCCTGATAGCTGGGACTGGGAATGCTTGCTTGTTCACTTACAAGGAACTTTGTTTTTCTTCTCGATTTGTGTATGTGTGTGTTTTGTTTATACATTTTTCTTTAGCAAGCATAAAAACTCAATATCTACAGGAACAGTATGGTGTCTGAGTACAATTAGTTTTGAAAAATAGTTGTAACAATAATAACATTATCTCATTGATGATAATCAGATCATAATATTTGCTTTTCCATACAATAAACCTTCATTGTATATTCAATCGTTCTCTTAAACTTTTGAATTTCTCACTTCTGTTTCTGTCAACTAACCATTGGTAAAATGAGTCCCATGTAAGCAAAATATTCTGTTTCTTCCTTCTCCTTTATTTTGAGTGTTAATTTATCCATCCCTGCGCATTCTAATATTTTTTTTAATTACACTTTCCTTTTTTCTTCTTCTGGTTTTTAATTGTGCTTTTGATAATGCCTGATTCCTGAGTTTTATTACAGGACACTGGAGTCTTTGGCCCTAGGAAAAGGAATTTACTCCCTGATTGTGTTGAGGAAGGGGATTCGAAGGTCAAAACTAGTCGAGTGTCAGGCAGGAGTGAAACATTTTTGAACTCCAGAATTTTGAGATAACATTTTGAAAGCAAGCGTCTCTTTAATTCACTGGAGGATCAAGAGAGAGAGGGGTAGTTTAACACTGTCGGGCTTGCCAATCTCCGAAGTCAATTTTCGTGGTCTGGTCTACCAAGCATCCCCTGTAGAAATCCTGATGGGTAGATTATAAAATGTATCTTAATAATATGCATTTGTTTCATTAAAGCAAGGGTCCCCAAACTTGGCAACTTGAAGACTGGTGGACTTCAACAACCAGCTATGCTAGCTGAGGAATTCTGGGAGTTGAAGTCCACCAGTCTTCAAGTTGCCAAGTTTGGGGACCTCTGAATTATAGGTTAGAAAAGAGAGATAGAAACTAGAAATTGGGAAAATGTTGTTATGCGTACTGTTGCATGACATAAGTGACTATAATTACTATGTATAAGCAGATGTTGGATGATGACAGACTATTATACATGCTTAAATAGCAAAGAGGAAGAGATAATGGATAGATATATAATACCTTTTAACATGGGAATTGTTGTATTAGGGATTAGAAAATATTAGTATGTATACTGCCACAAAATATAATACATTATAACTACAATGTATATGTAAATCCCAGAAGTTGAAAGATTATTATTATGTATACCTAAATAATAATGTTGTTATTAATATTTTGTGTAAAGTAAATTGACCCAGAAAATATACTGTTCACTAAGTGTTTATATATGTTGAAGGAAAAACAACAACCATAAATTGTAGATATATATTATAGATATATGTTATATGTTATATATACAGTATATACATATATGGTATTCAGCTTTGTTTTGGTATTTTCCTACATAGTTGTGCTTTTAAAATTGTAGTTTACAGTTGTGCTTTTAAAGTTGTAGCAACGTTTCAGCAGAATCTCATCTGCCATCATCAGGCTTCTGTATGGAGTTCGTCTGTGAGTCAGACTTTCACAGCTGTTTCAGTTTTAAATTTAAATATTTATATTATATTATTGTATATAATATATAACATAACATAATAAAATATAATATAATATAATATAATATAATATAATATAATATATAATATAATATAATATAATATAATATAATATAATATAATATAATATAATATAATATAATATAATATAATATAAAATGTAATGTAATGTAATGTAATGTAATGTAATGTAATATAATATATAGGCATGACTGCTGCTATGGTATCTCAAGTCTACAGAGCAACTGCTGGTCTGGCATGATATGATACCGAGCGATTAATCATTTAGCTAGCAGGAGTTCTTCCTGGGTACTTATTAATTTTTTTATTTTCTTACCCCATTAAAAGTTTGCATCATTTAACATTTAGTTAGCAGGAGTTCTTCCTGGGTACTTATTAATTTTTTTATTTTCTTACCCCATTAAAAGTTTGCAGGTCAGTGTTGTGCTTCTGCAAGGTTTCTGGACACCCAACAAGGCTTGCAATAGTCTTGGGCAGCCCTAGGCATGACCTCTGTGTGGTTCTGCATTACACATCTAAAGGAAATATATAGGGAACTGTTAGCCAATCCAGGCAACAGTGGCTCTCTTGGTTCTTAATGTTTTTCCATATCCCTTTGGAGCAAGGGAGGGGGTGGGATTGGGTATGTCTTTGACTCACTTGCTTCTTTTGAATCTGTGCTCTGACCTTCCCTTCCTCCATCTCTTTATGTGCCTGTTCTTTAAAGGTGAAAATGCCCCCAAAGAAGAGCAGTTAAATAGGGGAGAGAGAAAGGGTTAGGGTTAAGTTTGTATGGTACACAGTATATTGTATATAACATACAGTAGTGTTCCAATATCGAAGAGGTTGCCATGAAGAAGAGTCTGCCTATTCTCCAAAGCCCCAGAAGGCAGGACAAGAAGCAATGGATGGAAACTAATCCAGGAGAGAAGCAACCTAGAACTGAAAAATTTCCTGACAGTGAGAACAATTAACCAGTGGAATGGTTTCCTTCCAGAAGTTGTGAATGCTCCATCACTGGAAGGTTTTTTTTTACAAGAGATTGGACAACTGTTTGTCTGAAATGGTGTAGGTCAGTGGTGGCTAACCTTTTTGGGCTCCTCTGACAAAAATTGTGTCCGCACGTGCGCTCACATACCGGCACCCAGAAGGCAATGCATGTCCACCACGCCCCCCTGCACATGCGCGCACAATCTCCCCATGCCCCTCTCCCCCACCCCATTACCTGCACTGCTTTGCAGGCCGAATAATAGGCCCGTTTCATCACTTCCCGGAAAAAGGCCTCAAGCCGGCTGAAAATCAGCTGGGAGGTACGCGCATGCGCAGTGAGGTAAGTTTGGCTGCGGCGCACGTGCCATAGATTCGCCATCACGGGCTCGGTTTCCTGTCAGATCAGGGGATTGGATTAGAAGACCTCCAAGGTCCCTTCCAACTCTGGTAAATGATAAAAGGCTTTCTTCTATTGTGGGAAAAATTAACTTGGTTGCTTGTCTTCCAAAGGTTTTTCCTCATTTCAAGTCAACTTCCTCCATCCAGAATTTGAGTGGCGGCCTTCTCAGATCGTCTCGCAGGCCAGCATGAAGGTGGAAATCCTTCCAGCCCTCACAGACAACTATATGTACCTCCTTGTGGATGAGGAGACCAAGGAAGCAGCAATTGTTGACCCCGTGCAGCCCCAAAAGGTATTTTCTTCTGGGCTCCCTCACTTGCCTCTGGGAGTTCTGGGCATCCGTTGGCAGAGACAAGTGTCCTATCTTTTGGAGAGCAAGATAGCTTGGACTATGTGTTTCCCAATTCTGTGTTTCCCTCCCTGAAAACACAACTTACCCCAAAAACAAGTCCTAGCCTGGTTTTCACACCTTCCCCTATTCCAAAATAACCTAGTTAAGCCCCGCCTACCATCTGATTATACGAGTTGGGGTGAGGTAGGCATAAAAATCAAGCTAGTGGGGGTGTCGCTGCCCCACGCACCCGCTTACCTTAGGACCACCACAACCAGGACCTCTCACACCCTGACACCTGTTTGCGTCACTGTCCCAACTTCTTCTGCAGCTGCTTGCAGACATTTGCTTCCAGGAGCCACACGACGTATTGTTCATTATGCCGGCAACGCCCCTCGCAGTAGGCCGCTGTGAGATTCGCCACGCTGGTGCCCCCACATGCCACGCAGCCTCCTGCCACGAGTGGCTACACCAGCACAATGAGCCACGCGGCGTCTGGCTGTGACGATGTCAGGGCATGGGAAGCATGGCTTCAGTGTTCCTAAGATAAGCGGGCAAGACATCCTCCCAAAATAAGACCGGGTGCTTATTTTGGGGCCAAAAAGAAAATAAGACTGTGTCTTATTTTCAGGGGAGAAAATGCTAGGATTCATTCTTTGGATTGGTGAGTTGGCATTTCTTCACTCATTCTTTTGAGATTGGTGGGAGGAGGTGCTGTAAATTTGGCCCGGCTGTTTTGAGAACCTGAGTCAAAAAGAATCATTTAAGATGGGCATTCACTTTATCATGAAATCTTTGTTTGGTTTCCTTCTTCACCAGCAATTTATAAAAAAGTACCTGCAGATATTTTGAATTACACATTACAAGACAGTCAAATTCCATCAAGTCTCTAAATATCTTCCCTTTCTCCAGTAGTATATTCAATAATAATAGTAATTCTTTTAGTAGCATGCTACTTATCTGAAAGTAATGGTTCTTTCCTGATGGTTACTTTTGTGAGTGCCAAATATGGGTTTCTAGAGACATTTCAGTACAAAATTTCAGTCTTCTGGTCGACTGTAAAGAGATTTTTTGGCACCTCTTGAGCTATTTTCTGTCTTCACTAATTGATTTGGGTCTTTCTTTGCCCTCAAGACTATGGACATTTAAGATGTTTTGTAAACAGTAATAGTAATAACAATACTTCCACTTTTCACTGTTTTTACTAGGTTCTGGATGCAGCCAAGAAGCATGGGGTGAAATTGACCACTGTGCTTACTACACATCACCACTGGTAATCCTTTTTTAATTTTGTGGCTTTAAAGATTTTGCACCTGAGTAACAATGGGTAGTGAGAGGGAAGCCCTATTTTTTTGGGTGAACTAGGGTTTTCCCCATGCAAAGACTAATGTGTAATTTATATTTACTGAGAAATAAATAAAGGGAGACTAGTATAGATCTATTTCAAACCATTCAGCTCTTGTCAGCTAGCCAAACCATCCTGGGATTCAAACCTGGGATACTTACATATCAGGTAGATGTATTAAGCTCTAAGCCATGGGCTCTCCTTGTTTTGTTGACTGTACCAGGGGAGAGATTAAATGTTTTTTCTGGTGAAAAATGCAGAAGCAGTATACTCTGTCCCATTTTTGGGTAGACCAGATTGCCCTGATAAAAAACACTTAATGTCCAGTTTTTAAACACGTTCTCCTGGGCTGCTTATTTGGGTTAGATCTGCAACTGCAGATGTCATCCTGTTTCAGTTATTGCTGTCATCGCGACGTCTCAGACAAGGAACTCTTGAAGTAGTAATTTCCCAAAGTGGAAGGCTTTTTTCGAGAAAGGAAAGAAATACTGACCTCTTGTCAAATTAACTGTTCATTGAGTTTGCCTTCGTGGAACGGAATGGGGCAACTCACTACGGGACAATTTAACAATTCAACTGAATTCTTTAGAATAAATTAAAAAATCATTTTAACTTTTGCCATTCACGTTTCACTCTGCCCCTCCTTTTGCATCTTTTCTTCAGTGATTCTATGCCACTATTTCTTCAATATTTGTAACTCTTGTCCTGTGGCAAGTTGGCCGTGGCGAGTTGGTCACAGCAAATTGTCGTAGACAGGGGTGGGCTGCTGGGGGTTCGCAGGGGTTCGGGAGAGCCCCTACCTAAGATTGTGCAGTTTGAAGAACCTCCAATTGCCACTCCTGGCTGGATCCACCCACCCCTCCCCTCCCAGGAGTCCCCACATGGCCTATTTTGGATGCAGGTAAGTGCAGGCATGCGCGGAGGCTCAGGGAGGGTGAAAAACGGGCCTCCTGGAAATTTGGGAAGGCCAGAAATGGGCCTGTTTCTGGCTTCCAGAGAGCCTCCAGAGCCCAGGGCAGGCCTTTATCACCCTCCTGGAGACTCGAGGGAAGCCTCTGGAGCCCAGGGAGAGCAAATACACACATACGCACCCCGTGGTGTATGAGGCTGACTAGGCCACGCCCACCATGGCCACACCCACCCAGCAACCGGGCAGAGAACCCTTTGCTAAAACTTTTGAAGCCCATCCCTGGTTGTTAGACCCTTCATGGAAGGCTGTGGCCCCCAGTGGTCAGGGGTGTGGCTCAGGGGTTGGGGACCAGGGTACCAACCCTGGATCCTGTTTGCACTGAGCTTCATATATTGCATAAAACCCGCGAATGGTGGCTTGATGGTTCACATTTTTAAGTTATAAAATATTATACTGTAAAATACAAAATATAAAACTAAGTAAGAGGGCAATGAGGGGAGTGTGAAAAGGAGGAGGGAAGTGAGGAAAGCTAGGGAAAGAAAAAGAAGTATTGACTTCCTACTCTCTCTGTGACAGTAGAATAAGGCATTAAGGACAAATCATAGCTTTTTGCTTTCCCATAATAGTATGAACCAGTCATTTATATAAGGATTGGTCAATCTAATCTGTAACGGTGTAACATGGTGGCTCAGGGGCTAAGATGCTGAGCTTGTTGATCAGAAAGGTTGGCAGTTCGGTGGTTCGAATCCCTAGTGCCGCGTAACGGAGTGAGATCCCGTTCCTTGTCCCAGCTTCTGCCAGCCTAGCAGTTCAAAAGCATGTAAAAAATGCAAGTAGAAAAATAGGGACCCCTTTGGTGGGAAGGGAACAGCATTCCATGCGCCTTCGGTGTTTAGTCCTGCCAGCCACATGACCCCAGAGACGTCTTCGGACAGCGCTGGCTCTTTGGCTTTGTAACGGAGATGAGCATTGCCCCCGAGAGCCAGAAACAACTGGCATGTATATGCGAGGGGAATCTTTACCTTTTATGAACCAGTCATTTTTATGCAGATCTGTCAATCTAACCTACAAAACCCAAAGCCAAAGTATCATTCTTCTCTCCATCAAGCAGAAATCTCTACATCAAGGACGAAAGTTTCCAGCAGTGGCCTTATTCAGCATAATACGACTTTAGCTGGATGGGCATTTTTGGCGGATGCTTCTTCCTGCGTTTGCACCGCCTCAAAAGTCTTATTTTATTTTTTTTATAGGGACCACGCTGGGGGCAACGAGAAACTTGTAAAGATGGAGCCGGGCTTACGAGTGTATGGGGGAGATAGCAGGGTTGGAGCCCTCACCCAGAAAGTCTCTCACCTTACGACATTCCAGGTAAAAACAAAAAAACGGGGAGGCGAAGGGGAACGACAGTGTCAACTCATAAAATATTTCTGTGGACCACCACAGGCGCCCCTGACACGAACAACATCGGTCTGACCACAACCTCCCCACACCTTGCCCCACCCACTTCCCAAGGTCAAACACAACCCTGATGCAGCCCTCAATTAAATCGAGTTTGACACCCCTGGCCTAGCAGAACAGAAAATCTTCAACACAGGCCAGCCAGTGTGTAGCCAGCTCAAGGAATGTGACCGATTTGGAGCAACCAGCTTCACAGCACCTCCTGTTCGTTGCTTTGCTTCTTTCTAACTTTTGTTGTGTCACCCGAGCTGTATCAGTCAGAAATGGTGTCGAAGCAGCATCCCTGTGAGTAACCGGAAGGTCTCCTCCCCTTTTCAGGTGGGCTCCCTCAACGTGAAATGCCTCTCAACTCCCTGCCACACCTCTGGACACATCTGCTATTTTGTGACAAAGCCAAACAGCTCGGAACCACCTGCGGTGTTCACAGGTAGGCTCCAGAACCAGAGCCTTCCAAACAGATTATTATTATTATATTGTATAGTATATATAATATATTGTATATAATATTGTTTTGACCAAGGCTTCCCGAGACCATAGTCAAGCACGTGCTTACTTAAAACAAGTCTTGTTTGATTGCAACGCTGGGAATTATTTTCATTCCCAGCCGGTAATGAATCCCAAACAATCCCTCGAGATAAGCACCCACCTTTCTCTCCTTTGAAGTGCTGCCAACAACTAAAGTGCCAAATTAACTGTAAAAAGCCAAATGAAGTACAAAGTCCACACAGAGCTTCAAGATTTAGTCCAAACAGAACAAACGACTTTGCTTCCTGCAAAGTTTTCTCTACTTTTGCATTTCCTTTATACCTTATGGGAGGGGCAATCACCTTCAAGCCTTACTTCTGAGTCGCCCCTTTTTGTCTCAGTCTTACTTCAAGCCTTACTTCTGAGTCGCCCCTTCTGGCAGCTCTGTGCAGATGTGCACTGGGAACAGGCTCCCCTTGTTCCTCTGCCTCGCTGCTGCCAGACTCTGGAGGCTCCAGAAGCAGCACCCCACTCCCAGATGGTCCTGGCCGCATCTCTGCATTGGACGCAGGTTCCTCATCCGAGTCCTCTCCAGGCTCCTGGACTGGTCCCTGTCTGATTCTGCACAGAATCAGCCGTCTGCACAGGCTACCGGTGAACCACAACAGATATGTTATAATATTATAATGAGCTACGGTGGCACAGTGGTTAGAGTGCACCACTACAGGGCTGCTTCTGCTGCCTGCCGGCTGCCTGCAGTTTGAGGACCTGGATTGTTCCTTATCTGAGGCTGATTCTGTAAACCGCTTAGAGAGGGCTGCAAAAGCACTGTGAAGCAGTATATAAGTCTTAAGTGCTGTTGCTGTACGCAATATTTTCATAATAGCTTCCTTCCTGAAGGGAATCGGTGCATAGAAGAAGCTGATGTTGAAAAAAAGCATCAACAATAGAACCAGTAAAGGAATCAAGTATTAAAATAAGCTTATTTAAAACAGAAAATCGAGCGGAAAGCAATCTAAAGACTGCCTTGTCTCAAAGAAATTGGGACTCAACAGGGTGAGCTGGACTGACCTCACTGTTCTTTTGTCTGGCATTGTAGTTGGTTTCTGGTTTTTAAGCCTCATTTTTCTTCCAGGTGACACATTGTTTGTGGCTGGTTGTGGAAAGTTCTTTGAAGGAACACCAGAAGAAATGTACAGAGCTTTGATTGAGGTCTTGGGACGCCTCCCTCCTGAAACGGTATTTTTTGTATAAATACTAAACCCCTTGGGGGGGAGGTTTCAAAGACAGTGAGCTGGATTTATCTCCTCCTTGTTCCCTATCCATCATCGGATGTTGGTGATCCTATTTATATCAACAGCCACACAAAAAAGGGCTGCTGAGTTTTGTCCAAACCGGTCCCTTCTATTTTGAAGCCCTGGTGTTCTTCTTCTGCCTAGAGGATTAAGTGAAAGAGGCCGTATTTTTCCAGGTGTTGCATCACAAAATAGTCTAACTTTTGCTTTTGGATGGTGTTGATGATTTCCCTTGGCTTTGCCAGGCGGCTTTATCCCCTCCTCATTTCTGATTTTGTCAATCCAATTTATACATAACAGCTGGATTGATACAGCTTTCTAAACAGTGGTGGGATTCAAAATATTTTACTACCGGTTCTGTGGGTGTGGCAGGGGAAGGACACTGCAAAATCCCCCTTCCCTCCCCACCCCACTAACCTGCTTTCCAGCTCCGTTCTCCTGTGCAGGACAACCAAAGGAGACCCAGCCAATCAGCTGGGACTCAATGGGAGGCGGAGAATAGATGGGATTGGCGGGGCCAGTCAGAGGTGGGATTGGCTGGTTCTCCGAACTACTCAAAATTTCCACTACCGGTTCTGTAGAACCGGTCAGAACCAGCTGAACACCACCTCTGCTCCATTCCCTCCCCAACCCACTCACCTGCTTTCCAGCCCCGTTCTCCTCTGCAGGGCAACCAAAGGAGACCCAGCTGATCAGCTGGGACTCGATGGGAGGCAGAGCATAGATGGGGTTGGCGGAGCCAGTCAGAGGTGGGATTGGCCGGTTCTCTGAACTACTCAAAATTTCCACCACTGGTTCTCCAGAACTGGTCATAATTGGCTGAATACCACCTCTGATTGTAAACCTGGGCTAGTAAAACAGAGTTTTCTCCAAGTCCCGATCACAAAGGCCAAATGTACCCCTCTCTGGCCCCGTAAGATCTCCCACCCTGTTTTAAGCAAGTGAGGCAAATCATTGTCAAATATATACAGATCTGTTAATTAATTTGCAATTGTTAAATAATTGTTTTGGAAAGCATCTGCGGAGGCTGGCTTGCAGTTTGGTGCCTTCTAATGTTCTCTTTTTCTGCTTCTTTCCTGTCTAGAAAGTCTATTGTGGCCATGAATATACCATCAACAACTTAAAGTTTGCCCAGCATGTGGAACCAAATAATACTGCTATCCAACGAAAGCTCTCATGGGCAAAGGTAAGATAGTTTGCACTTTTCTTCCTCGGGAAAAAAATAGGAGTGGTTCCTAAGAGGTTTCGGCTTGCTCTCTTTGGCTGTGGGAAAGTCCCATTTGAATTTCCCCAGCAGTTGAGAGTAGTGTGGTGGCCTAGAGGTGGAGCTCTCGCCTCACAATCAGGAGGCTGTGAGTTCGATCCTAGGGCGAGACAGATAATTCTCTCTCTGGGCCTGATGAGAATAGATCTGCTGAATATAACTCTGCATTGGTGACAGGGAGGCATCCGGCCAGTAAACACTCGGCTCCATTCAGCTGCCCAGACGCTACCCTGTAAGGGATTATGGGGTCATGAAAAGGAAATGATGATGATGATTAATGTAACAGCTGACCATCACAGCCCTCTGACTGTCCTTCTTACCATGGTTTTCCAGGATTTATTCCGGTCCTTCTGTTGGGAAGGGAAAAAAAATCCTTATGCCCACAACTGGTGCAACAGGTTATCTCTGATGCAGCTGCAGAATAGGTGCGTCCCTCAAGGATCCTTCTGTTTGTTGGAGTTTTCTCAAGCTCTTCCTTTCTTTTTTGTAGGCCAAATACGATGGAGGGGAGGCAACCATCCCATCCACCATTGGTGAAGAATTCACATACAACCCGTTCATGAGAGTGAGGTAATTTCCCTGTGGCAGGATTGCAGTGAAGAGACAGCTCTTTTACCAATTAGTTTGAGCAAAAAAAGAAGCTGCCCCCTGACAATACAGCAGCGGTTGCCAACTGGTGGTCCGTGAGAAAATTTTGGTGGGCCACAGAGAAATCTCACCCCCAGAGCATCCAACCAAAACAATTAATCCAGGCAGCACAGAAACACAAGGCTGTGCAGCCCACATGGCCCACAGGAACCCTCCCTGCCCACTCACTCCTTATCCGGCAAAGTTGCCTGCTAAATTGCTATTTTTCCTTTTTCTGACCATCATGTTTTGCTGTGCCAGAAGATTTAGATTAGCTAGGAAGCAGGAAATGGTTGGATTTCTTGCTTTCTAGCTAGTCTTTAGATCTTTGGCTCTGCTTTTAAGTACAGCCGAACCTCCTTTAGGACTGAAAGTTCTATTATTCAGTGCAGACTCACAGCAATCAAATTTAAGAGACTGAGCTAACCGATGGCAGATAGATAGATCACTGAATGATTCTGTGAGCAACTCAATCTGCCTGCCTGCTTTGCCTGATTTTGGGTACAAATTACTCTTTTTTTTTATAAAAAAAATCAATATTTATATACAAAAGTGTGTTGTGAGTTAATTTTGTGAGTTTGCGTGCAGGCAAATTTTATGTGACAGACTGAGCTAGCCAATA
>BLBF01000097.1:4678137-4762734 GCA_015471245.1 Laticauda colubrina
TCTGCCTGCCTGCTTTGCCTGATTTTGGGTAAAAGTTGCTCTTTTTTTATAAAAAATTCAATATTTATATAAATATTTATAATATTTACATACAAACCATGCCCAGCCAGTCACATGACCACCAAGCCACACCCACAAGCTAGGCCACGCCCACAGAACCGGTTAGCGGTCCCTCAGATTTAAAATTATGATTTTGGTGGTCCCTGAGGTCCAAAAGGTTGGCGACACAAGCAAAAGAGGGTCATAAACTGGTGATATGTAGCAAATAAAGAGCTTTCATTTCAGCCCCAAACGTAGGAACTGTTCTTTTGCTTTTAAAGATTGGTAATAGCTAATACAAACAATAAATCCAGTGGATATAAAAAAACCTACACACACACCCCGTTAAAAATGTCTAGGTTTTTGAGATTTAAAATAATCTGAGATAAATCATTCCAATATTTCATCCCCCTTTAAATTATATATGTAAAAGCAAAATGACACTCACGCATCATCATAAAATCTCCAGAACCATAAAGCCCACAAACCTGAAATTTGGCACGTATGTTCCTCTTGGCTTCTTGGTGCTCACTAAGAAAGGATTTCTCATAATGACTGTTCCTTCTCTTCCTCATCAGCCACCTCCAGATCTGGGGGCTGTCGATCTCCATCTGTGGGCTGATGGATGATGGCCCAGGCTCCTCCGCTGCTTTCTCTCTCTCTGACAGCTCCCTTCCCTCTTCCCCCCCTTGGAGCTCTCAGGTTGCCTTGATGCTGACCCTGGCTCCCATGTCCCCCCCTCCTCCTTTGATTCAGCTGCTGGAGGGGCCGGCGGCCAACAGGTTGGCCTACAACACCTGTGTGGACTTCAATTCCCAGAATTCCCCAGCCAACTACCAGGACATAGCTGGGGAATCCTGGGAGTTGAAGTCCACCCGTTTTAAAAGCTGCTGAAGTTAAGACAGATGCTTCTCTTGCATCAATAAAGATAAAAGTGCTTGCTGAATCAAGTCCCTCCCAGCATTCTGTGTAGCTCGGGACACAACCCAGAAAGGAATAAGAGGTATCCCCTTGCTTATGAATTGCTATAGTCTCCCCTGCCCACTGGGGGATTCTGGGAATTAATCAGTCCAATTCACGTGGAGGCTGCCCAGCTGGGGAATATGGTGATACCTCTTTTAACTCCCAGGTTCAGAGGTGGTATTCAGCCAATTCTGACTGGTTCTGGAGAACCGTTAGCAGAACTTGTGAGTAGTTTGGAGAACTGGCAAATCCCACCTCTGACTGGCCCCACCAACCCCATCTCTTCTCTGCCTCCCGATTCCCAGCTGATCGGTTGGGTCTTCTTTGGTTGCCCTGCCCAGGAGAATGGAGCTGGAAAGCAGGTTAGTGGGGTGGGATTGGGGATTTTGCAGTATCCTTTCCCTGCCAGGCCCAACAAGCCATGCTCACAGATCCAGTAGTAAAAAAAAACTGAATCCCACCACTGCCCAGGTTCCCCTAATGAGTCTTTTTCCTTTCTGGACAGAGAAGCAACGGTGCAGCATCATGTCCGGGAAACGGATCCTGTTCGTACCATGGGAGCCATTCGCAAAGAGAAAGACAGTTTTAAAGTGCCGAAAGATTAAATGAAACAGATCCCCTGCTGCTTTTCTTTTCTTTCTTTTTCTTTCTGTTATTCAGTTCAGGAAATCGGTGTTTTTCATTGTTTCGTTTTATTGAGTTGATTCACATAATGGAAGTCAGTGGGGGGGGGGGGGGATATCACCCAAAGCACTTTGCTGTTTAAAAAAAAAAATTCTTGTGCCCTTGGGACTCAGTTGATTAATATTATCATTATTTGCATTATTATTATTATTATTATTATTGGAGTGATGCATGGAAGTGGTTTTTGTCATTGGGTTCCAATGAAAACAGATTTTCTTCCGGTGATTTAGGCTTTCTGGGAAGGTGACTTGGAACTCTCTGCCTCTGGAGTCGAAATGCACAATCGAAAGGCTCCATGATTTCCCTAAACTCCAAAATGAACCTTTCTCACCTAAAAAGGAGCCTTTCCTGCTACTCCAAATGCTCCTTTCACATCCAACTTGTTTGCAAATCAGACAACGCTGTTCCCCGGAGCGCATGAGCCCGTCTCAGGGGAACGAAGTAGCAGGCTGGGAAACCCAATGGAGGAGAGCCGATGTTGCAGGAACAAGTAAAGAGTTTGTATATCTTTAAATAGGAAAATGGCAATTGTTTTAGCAGCACAGCACTTTAAAAAGGAAAACAGACAAACAAACTTAAAACCTATTTTGACTGGTCGTTGCTTCAAACCAGAAGTGATTTTAGCAACTTTGAATATTTTTCTCAGCACTCTGGGAAAACTCTGAATTTTCAGAGATCCTTGGATGCTGGGGAAATAGTGACAGTAAAAACTGTATATTTTTTCTTTCTTTCTTTTTCCTTTATTTAAGCTGCCATGCCAGAGTTGCACTTGCAAAGCCTTCATTGTTAGACAACCTCCTTCTCTAAGCTTGAATTGTCATTCCCTGTTGATTCAGCTAATGTACATGTAAATAAATATTATATCTAATAAATATAACTTTAAGAGATTAAGACTTTGAAAACCTTCATTACCCCATCTGCCTTGGAAACCCTAAGACGGAGTCTGGCTAAAGCAGAGGTCTCCAATCTTGGCAACTTTAAGACTTGTGGACTTCAACTTTCAGAATTCTCCAGCCAGCAAAGACCATCTAAATCAGGTGTCTCCGACCTTGGCGAACATTGAGCAAAATGATCTGCAGCTCAATGGAAATTTGAGGAAGCGGCAATCTGTAAGAGGATAGATAAAAATATTGCAGTTAGGGTTGGGGATCCTGTGCTGACTGTGTTAATGGGAATAAACTATTGAAACAAGCCTGAAAAAAAGAGACAACTCAAGGCCTCCAGTTTCCACCTATCCTCATTTTTGCAACTTCTTTTACTGGGCCTCTTGAGGATAAATCTGGGTTCCCAAGTAATGAAAGTGGCTGTCGCAGAGAGGAGGGGGGACAAGCTATTCTCCAAAGCACCTGAAGGCCAGAGAAGAAGTAATGGATGGAATCTGAACAGGGAGAGATTCAACCTGGAAATAAGGAGAATTTTTCTGACAGAGCAATCAAGCAATGGAACAGAAATTGCCTTCAAAAGAGCTTCATCACTGGAAGCTTTCAGAAGGAGACTGGACAGTCATCTAGCAGAAATGGTGTAGGCAGGGTCTACTTGGGTGGGGGGGGGGGTTGGACTAGATGACCTACAAGGTCCCTTCCAACTCTGTTAATCTGTTAATTCACCAGCGGAAAAGCCTACCTCAAGAATTTGTAGATGCTCTTGCCATGGGAAGCTTTAAAGAAGAGCAGACAAGCATTTGACCAGGATGGTTTCCTGCTTTGGGCAGGAGGTTGGATTAGAAGACCATCACGGTCCCTTCCAGCTCTAGGATTTTATGAAGCCACCAAGTCATCTCTCTTTTGTTTACAGAGGGCAAATTTTAATTGCCTTTGGTCTCCAAAAACTTAGTAGGTTGCTTACTAGTTTACTTTGGGGTGGAAAACCACCAGGGAATATCAGAGTGGTTGCCCCAAGAATGACAAGTGTTGGAAATTGGAAGGGACTCTGGAGGTCTTCTAGTCTAACCCCACACCGCTCCATAATAAAGTCTGGACAGCTAGGAAACAGGAGGGTGGATGAGTGTTGTCAATTGTTTCTTTTATAGTTGAAAATCAAAGAATGTTTTCAGCAAGAACTTAAGCACCCTGGAACAGAAAACAGAATAGGATAAGCAAGCCTTGGAAGGGACCGTGGAGGTTAGAATGGAACAGGAATAGAGAAGAGGTAAAGTAAAAACAGACAGTAAAGAATAGAATGGAGAAGAGAAGAGAATAATAGTTGGAAGGGACCCTAGAGGTCTTCTAGTCCAAACCCCCCCCCCCACAGTCTCAAGCAGGAAACTCCATAGCAACGCTCCTCAACCTTCTGCGGAGAAGAGGCGTTCTGCGCATGCCCGGAGGCAAGAGGGGAGGGAGTGGGCGGCGGAGGCGGTTCCACCCCGCCTCCCGGAGGGCGGGGCTTTTCGTTGGCTGCGTCGGCTCGCCAGGCAAGGGGAGGGCAGAGGGGGTGGGGGGGGGGGGGGGGGGGGGGGGAGGGGTCGCCGGGCGGAGGTCCAGCAAAGTCTCCGGGGGGGGTGGGGGGGAGGCCTGTGTGGGACCGGGGGGCAGCTTGGCTTCCCAAGGCAGCTGTTGTTCCCAGCAGCTTCCTCTAGACAGGAGCGGCGCTTGGCGGACTTCAACTCCCAGGATGCCCCAGTCGGTGCCTGGGCTGAGGAATTCTGGGACTTGAAGTCCGGCCATCTCAAGAGTGGCCGAGATTGAGAAACGCTGGGCTGGAGTCGAAGAAGGGTGGCTGGGCAGAGCCCCGGAGTTTCAGCTTCTTGGGAGGAAAGCACCCCCTTTGCTGGTTTCCTCCCACCAAAGGTCGTGGAGCAGCTTTTCCCCAGCTGGAACCCATTCGATTCAGTTGGGAGGGACCCTGGAGGTCATCTAGTCCAGCCCCCTGCTCGAGCAAGGAGACCCTGTGCCATTTCAGACAAGTGGCTGTCCAGTCTCTTCTTCCTCTGTTCTTTTCAGTCCATCCCTGCCCGCTGGCCCAGTCCAGACTGAAAGCACTTTTGCCTGAAGTAGCTGGTCAAGGCAGGAAATACAGATTATACAGAATAATAAGTGCAGAAGTGCAGCGTCGTGCCCTGTCCTTTTGTTCCCATTTATTCGTACCCATTTCCTGTATTCTTACTCATGTTTATACTTGTACCTATTATCTTGTCAGCAACTGACAAATCAAATCAAATAAATACAAAATAAACAGAATAAGTGTCAGAAGGGACCTTGGAGGTCTTCTAGCCCAACCCCCTGCTGAAGCAGGAGACCCCCCAAACCATTTCAGACAGGTGGCTGTCCAATCTCTTCTTAAAAACCTCCAGTGATGAAGCCCACGCAAAGCCATTCCACTGGTTTATTGTCCTCACTGTTAGGAAATGTCTCCTTAGTTCTAGGTTGTTTCTCTCCTTGATTAGTTTTCATCTGTTGCTTCTTGTCCTTCCCTCTGGGGCTTTGGAGAATGGATGGACCCCCTCTTCTTTGTGGCAGCCCCTCAAGTACTGGAACGCTATTATCATGTCCCCCCAGTTCTTTTTTTTCTTTAGCTTCCAGTCCCCTAATCATTTTTATTGCTCTTTTCTGCACCTTTTCCATAGTCTCTATATCTTTTTTATAATACGGTGACCAAAACTGGATGAAGCATTCCAAGTGTGGTCTTACTAAGGTTTCATCTGAAATCCCTCCTAGATCAGGACTAAATCATTCCACTGATTTATTGTTCTCACTGGCAGGAAATTTCTCCTTAATTCTAGGTTGCTTTTCTCCATGATTACTTTCCATCCACTGTTTCTTCTCTTGCTCTCTGGTGCTTTGGAGAACAGCTTGACTCTCCCTCTTCTTTATGGCAGCCGCTCAAATAATGGAAGGCTGCTACCAAGTCACCCCTAGTCCTTCTTTTCTCTAGATTAGCCAAACCCAAATCCTGCAACCATTCTTGATATGTTTTAGTCTCCAGGCCTTTAATCGCCTTAGTTGCTCTTTGCGCTTTTCCCGAAGGCTCCACATCTTTGATGACCAAAACTGGATTCAATATTACAAATGGGGTTTTCCTAAAGTTTTTTTTTTTAAATATATTTTTATTAAGTTTCTGTTATTACAACATAAAACATGATGATTTCAACAGCATTTTTTGACATCTACACAGGTTTTTATCTTATATATCTTAACACATTGTATTTACATTTATCTGATATTAACCAATGACTTTTTCTATAATTAGTCTTATATATTTTACATATTTACATTTTACTTTCTTAAGGCTTCTTACAGTTAGATTTCTTGTCTTATTTCTTGTTTCTGTTTGCTACCCAATCCAGATTAAAAAAAAATATTCAGAGTCTTCTCTTTCTTTCAGTTTCAGTGTTAGCATATTCATTTCAGCACTTTCCATTATTTTTTGTAATATTAGGGGTTTTACTGAAGCTTTATATTCGCTGGGACTGGTTCCCCAGAGGCTCTGGTCAGCAGTGGGTCTCATGTGTTTCTTCTGGTTTCTGTTCTGGGAAGGTGATGTGCTACTTCACCTTTCAGTTGTAATTCTTTCTTTTAATTGACAAGCTTTCTTTCTTCCTCACCAGCTGAACCATAGCAGTGGTTTCCGGCTGGAATTCTTCAGCTGTAAGACTGCTGCAGATATATATCAAGATATTTTTTCAGGTAAGAAGAAGACAAACCTACATTTGCCCAATGGCAGACACAAAACCCATTTTCACTTTTTGGCGTGTAAAGCATCACCTGGGTTTTTATTTTTTCCTCATCTCCATCCCAGGGAGATCTTGCCAAAATCTCCATCTCATCTCCATCCCCAGGATCTTGCCAAAATTGTTAGGGACTCCCCCACTGAACTCCCCTCACAAACTACTCCCCCATTGCTTGCTCAGAGAGTAAAACTGAAAGTAAAGGCTTCTGTAACCCCTACATTGAATATTTAAGCCAGTGGATCTAAAAAGTATTCTGTGTTTGAGGGGTGTGGTGGCCTAGAGGTGGAGCCGTCACTTCACAGTCAAGAGGCTGTGAGTTTGATCCTAGGTAGAGGCAGATATTTCTCTCTTTGGACACAATGAGAATATATTTGCTGAACAAAACTCCGTATTGGTGACAGGGAGGGCATCCGGCCAATAAACACTCAGCTCCGTTCAGTTGCTCAAATGCAAAGAATTATGAGGTCATTAAAACAAAAAATATCTAAAATTATTGTATGTTTCTAGCCCTTCGTGGCTGCATAATATAAAAATTTGAAAGAGATTTTCAGATTTTAAGAACAACAAAGGAAACATGGGTGGTTTTAGTGACCTGGAATATATTATAGATCATGTTGTTGCAACTAATGGAAGTATGCAAGACAATTAAAACAGACAAGGTGTTTTGGAATTGCTTTTAATGAAAGTGGTTTTCTCTTGGGCAGTTTTGCTTCCATGATCCTTGAATCCCTGGAGCATGAAGGTCAAGGTGATTTCAATTTTGGAAGATAATTACATGTACCTGATCATTGAAGAAACCACTCGTGAGGCCATTGCAGTGGACGCTGCTGTTTCCAAGCAGGTAAATGGCATCATAAGAGGCTTGGAAGAAATGATAAAATAGGGGCAGGTGGTATAGGTTGGAGCAGCTTTCAAAACCTCCTAGGGCAGTGGTCCCCAACCTTTTTTGTACCAGGGACCGGTTTCATGCAGAAACACTTTTTCAAGGATCGGCAAAATCAATTCTTCCCCAATAGTAAAGGGCTTCTTTACTATTTCTTTACTAAAAACATATTTTTATACATATTTTAATCATGATTATTCATTCTTTGCGGCCCGGTACAAAATGATCCACGGACCGGTACCGCTCCGGGGCCCGGTAGTTGGGGACCCCTGCCTTGGTTTGAAAAGGTTGGCAGGCTTGAACAACAGTTCTCAATCAACAGTTGTAAGCTGAAGACTACCTGTACTGCATTCTAACTATTGTGCCACCATGGTTCATAAATAACAAATTTAAGGACTTAAAAAAAAAATCTTTGGCAATAAATCCATGTGCACTATGCTCTTTGTGAGTGTTTTTTCCCCTCCCCAGCTCCTAGAGATCATCCAAAGAGAAGACATTATTCTAAAAGCCATCCTGACTACCCATCACCATTGGTAAGTAACCCGTTTCCCCGAAAATCAGCCCTATTCAGAAAATAAGCCCTGGCATGTTTTTGTGTGTGTGCCTACCCACAAAATAAGGCCTTGTTAAGCCGGCCATCCGTTCTGTCTGGTTGCTCGATGTGCTGTCGCCACAAGGCAAGGGTTGTGATGGAGCCGCCCCACATTCCCTGCACCGGCTTACCTCAGGGCCCCTGAAGTCACGCAAGCCATGCCCCAACACCTGCCTTGTGGCATCACCACCAACAGCCACGTCTAGCAGGAGCCCATGTGTCCTCTGGCCCACTTCTTCTTCTCCTTGCTCGCGGCCGCAATGGAGAGGGAGGCTGAGTGGCGTGTTGGTCCATGGCTGCGAGACGAGGCAGGTGTTGGGGTGTGGATGGCCTGACTCTGGAGGCCCTCAAGTAAGTCAGTGTGAGGGTTCGAAGGCCCAGCTCCACCCCAACCCATCCCTGCCTCGTGGCGATGGCACTGGAGCGCCACTTAGCCTGCCCCACTGTTGTGGTTAGCCGGCAGCAGGTGCGGACAGCTGAGGAGAGCGAGGACTCGGGTGGAGTGGACTGCTGCCTTCAGAGATTGTGGGGGCTGGCAGCAGCGACGAGGAGGTTCCCAAGGAGCCTGTGCCAAGTTGGGCTGCTTGCAGGAAAGAGCAGCTGCAGCAGCACGGGCGACTCGGGAGTAAGGCTGCAAGGTAATGGCCCCTCCCTTAAGAGATAAAAGCCAGCTGTGAATCAGACGTTCTTTGCAGGAAGCAAAGACGTTTTCAAGCTCAGCCTCATAGACATTGCAGTATCTTAAGTTGGACTCTGGTGTTGTGAAATATTTCTTATCTGTTATTCTTGGCAGTCTTGTACAGTTTTGGTGAGGCTCATGCTTATCAAAGTTAATTTGCAGCAGCCTTTTAACCGGGGATTCGTAAGACTCATTAAAAGGTTTCTGTTCTCTTTGGTTATTGTTTATCTTATTGGAAAAGGGTTTGGGTCACATGCAAGCAAGCAGAAATAGTGAGCCTCCTATACATGGAAAACAAAAAAATAAAAAAATGTGTAAATGAAATTACACATTGCTGAATAGAATTGAAGCTAGAATTGATTCTTTGGGGGATTTTTAAGAGAAAGTATCCTACAAAGATAAAAATATTTGATTCTACACATCACCACAGCAGCGAGAATTGCACTCACACAATCTTGGAAACGGTCACTATGCCGACAAGTTGTTTAGTAATCCAAAAATTTGTTTGTGCAAAAATGGACAAACTCACTATAGAGTTAAACAATAAGGAAGACTCGGAATAATACTACACAATTTGGGATAACTCTGTATCAATAGATAGATGGTAGGAATATGAAATGTATAGATATAAATATGTATATACGACTAATTAGAAATGTATAGAAAGGTATGAATATAACCAAAATGTTTTAGTACTGTCGAAGAAGTTTGAGATTTGTAAAAAGTTGTTTTTAGATTTTCTTGCATTTTAATGCTTCAAATTTTAATAAATGTTTTTTAAAAAAAAAAAATGGAGGGGAAGACAAGATACCCACCAAATGTAAGCCCTTGTGCTTATTTTGGGGCCCAAAAGAAAATAAGATTCGGTTTTATTTTGGGGGAAACATGATATTCGGTGTGGCTCTTGCATTGGTTCTTTGGGAGAAGAGAACAGCCTTTTCTCCCTCTTCAGGTTCCAGGTAGGCTGAAGTTCTGAGGCACCAATGAAAGGGGAGAGCACCTTCCTGGAGGATTTCTCCCCCCCGCCCAAGTAGTTAGAAATTATTGAAGAATAATTTTTAATTCTTTAAAACTGGGGGAAGGTGAAAATCCAAGAACTTCTCCACCTCTGCAAATAGGGTATGGAAATTTTGAAAAAAACAACAACAAAAAACTAGAAAAGTTCTGCTTTCTTTTCAATGGTCTCTTCTCTTTCCTCCAAATTGGGGACAGCGGAAGAGAAGGGGGAAAAAAAAAAACCCCAAACCCTTCCCTCTTCCTCCCCTTTTCCCAAGGGATCACGCAAGAGACAATGAAGAACTGGCCAAACTTTATCCTGGCCTGGAGGTATATGGTGGGGATGAACGGGTGGGAGCTCTGACATACCGAGTGACTCACGAGCAGGAATTAAAGGTAAGCATGGAATGGATCGCACCCTTTGTGGGACCACAGGATGGCTTAGTTGAGTGCTGTGGTGGCCTAGAAGGGGGTGCTCTCACCTCCCAATCAGAAGGCTGCAAGTTCGATTCAAGGCAGAGGCAGATATTTCTCTCTCTGGGAAGAATGAGAATATATCCGCTGAATAAAACTCCGCATTGGCAACAGGAAGGGCATCCGGCCAGTAAACACGCAGCTCCATTCAGTTGCCCAGACTCCACCACGCAAGGGATTATGGAGTCATTAAAAGATGATGAGGAGAGTATGGCTTAGTTACAGGGAAGTCTAAAACTACCCACGGTAATTTTATTTGTATGTGACATCATCACATTGATTTGTTCTTTCCCCCCAGCGCATGCCCAGATGCTGTTTGCACTTCCCTTCATGCGTTAGGGTTAGAGTATCTACTTTGGGCCACTCTCTGTTGACTCCTTTTAGCAAGTGGTAGGTATTTAGGGTGCAATTGAAGTTTGCAACCTCCTGCCCTGCCCTTTGTGACAGCGGGCCCATGCTCAGCCTGTTGTGCTGCTGGTGACTGCATGGCTCTCCTTGTGACCCGACTTCTCTGCAGGGTGTTTTCTTCCACCTTGGAGGGGAATTGATGCCTGAGGGTGGAGATTCATTCCCCAAGCTTGTGTGGGTTGGTTTCCAAACCTTTTGTTACCAGGCTAGGCAGAGGTGGCCTTCAGCAGGTTCTGACCAGTTCTGGAGAACCAGTAACAGAAATTTGGAGTAGTTCGGAGAACCAGCAAATCCCATTCCTGCCTGGAGACTTTACAGTATCCTTCCCCTGCCACGCCCACAGAACCGGTAGTAAATTTTTTTGAATCCCACCAGTGAGGTTAGGTAACATCTTCAGCAGAATTTAGGGGATGCCAGCACCAAGAAAAAAACAAAAATACACAGACCGGGAAAAACCAGGCTTAATAGCAGTAACTGTGAGAAGGATCTTGGAGTCTTAGTGGAAAACCAACATATAAGCCAACTGTGCAGCATCAGCCAAAAAAGCTAATGCAATCCAAAGTTGCATTAATAGAAGGATACAGTCAAGATCAAGGGAGGTACTAATACCACTCGATGAAGCCTAAGTAAGGCCACACCTAGAGTACTGCATCCAGTTTTGGTCACCACACTATTAAAAAAGATGTCGAGACTCTAGAGAAAGTGCAGAGAAGAGCAACCAGGATGATGAGGGGACTAGAGACTAAAACATATGATGAATGGTTGCAGGAACTGGGCTTGGCTAGTCTACTGAAGAGAAGGACCAGGGGAGACAGGAGAGCCTGTCTTCCAATAGTTGAGGGGCTGCCACAGAGAGAGGAGGAAGGAGGTCAAGCTATTTTTCAAGGCACCCGAAGGCCAGACAAGGAATAATGGATGGAAACTGGACAAGGAGAGATTCAACCTGGAAATAAGGAGAAACTTTCTGACAGTGAGAACAATCAACCCCTGGAACAGAAGTTGCCTTTGGAAGTTGTGGGAGCTTCATCCCCAAAGGCTTTCAAGAAGAGACTGGGCTGCCATTTGTCAGAAATGGTGTAGGGTCTCCTGCTTGGGTGGGGGGTTGGACTAGATGACCTACAAGATCCCTTCCAACTCTGTTAATATGTTAGTCCAATCCCTGTCCAGACCTTATACCATCCTGAACAAAATGGTTGTCCAAATATTGTCAGAAATGGTCTACTGCTTGGGTGGGATTTGGACTAGATGATCTACAAGGACCAACTCCCATTGTTCTTTTCTCTTTGCTGCTACTGAATTGATGTTTTCTAGGGATTGACTTGGTCATACTGTACTTCCTAAGACAAAAACTTCCTTCTCATCACACACACACAACCAGGAGTTATCCAACCCTACTTTGGCCTAGTCTAGAATGTTGTGGGAACTGAGCAAGTGTGCAAGTAGGAACTGTTTCAAGCATGGGTGGATTGTTGGCTTTGACATGCAAACCCATCCTTCTTTCTTTTGGACAGTTTGGCAGCATCAATGTGCGGTGCCTTCTTACTCCAGGCCACACCGCGGGACACGTTTGCTACTTCGTGTGGGAAAATGATTCCCTGAATGCTCCTGCAGCTTTCACAGGTCGGTCCTGAGAAACGAATGGCTGAGGACATCCTGGAGCCAGCCCTAGGGAAGGGAGAAATTGCTCATTGCACACAAAGCTATTGAAACAATTTTAGGTTAACTTGTTTTCTAGGTCCACAAAAATAGGGTACCTGCATGGAAAGATGCCCACATTTAATTAAGTCAACAAGATTATGAAACTTAGCAGAATGCATTTGCTGGGTCTACAAATGGTTTAGCCAGCGTGTTGTGTGAATAGTTCCAGCCCATTTGTGTTTCTTTACAGTGGTTAGAGTGCAATACTGCTGGCTACTTCTGTGAACAATGGTCATGAGTCCCTTTTTTTAGTGCCATTGGAAGTCTGAATGGTCACTAAGAAAAATGTTGTAAGTCGAGGTCCACATGCAAACAAACAACATTCATTCAATCTATCTGTCTATCTATCTATCTATCTATCTATCTATCTGTCTGTCTGTCTGTCTGTCTGTCTGTCTGTCTGTCTGTCTATCTATCTGTCTATCTGTCTACCTATCTGTCTACCTATCTGTCTACCTATCTATCTATCTATCTATCTATCTATCTATCTATCTATCTATCTATCTATCTATCATCTATCTATCTAACTATCTATCTATCTATCTATCTATCTATCTATCTATCTATCTATCTATCTATGCGAAAGACCTCTCACACATCATCACAAAATCTCCAGAACCGAACAAACTTGAAATTCAACACGGATGTTCCTCTTGGCTTCTAGGTGCTCACTAAGAAAGTATTTTTTGAAATGACCATCAGAGCATTAGGATTTCCTATATTATTATTATTCACACGCTCTGATGCTCAGGAGTTCTACTCCCCCCCCCCCTGAAAACAGATCTCTTCCAAATGCAAAACACAAGCAGAGGACAGGAGTTTCAGTTTCAATTTTACTTTCACAACACCAAGCAGCTTCAGTACAGAACAGTTGAGCAAAGCCACGCCCAGGCTCCTTGCTCTCTCCTTGCTCACACAGCAAATACTGTGTCAGTTTCCAAACTGCCCTCAACTCTCTCACACACTGACAGGATGCTAGCCAGATAAATACTGAGGGATGCTGGTAGGCAGAGGCAGAATTGTTCCCCCCTTATTTTCCTCCCCCAAAACTAAGCCTGGCCACATAGTTTCGTAGCAAAGCACAGCTATTGAGCTAGTGGAGTGTGAGACTCCGTTGCAAGGAAGGTGTTTTAATTGCCCTGCTGATGTTTCTTGAGTAACGGCCCATCCAATGACCAAGTGTTTGGAAAGGGGGAGGGAATCAAGTGTGTGTGTGGGGGTGGAATTGTGGCTTGATTGTGCATCTTTTGTTGTTAGGTGACACCTTATTTGTCGGTGGTTGTGGGAAACTCCTGGAATGCACAGCCGAACAGCTGTACAAGAGCCTGATGGAGGTCCTGGGTGGGCTGCCAAAGGAGACGGTAGGTTTGAGCAGCCTTTGATGCCGCTGAAGGGCCAGGCTCCAAAGTCGAGGAAAGGGCCCTGCCCTACGAAGGTTCCCATTTGAGGGCCAGTGGTGGAGATAGAGAAGCATAGGTGGTTTCGGCAAAACACGGCACCCAAAGGCAGGCTGGGTCTTCTGGTCAACCCCTCAGTCCTGGTTGCCTCAGCTGTCAATTTCCCACCTTCTCATTTTGGAATGGCCTCAGCTGACCACAGCAAAGCCACGGTGGTCACCTTGCTACCACCCAACCCAGAAGCCTTTTCCAATTTTTCGTGCTTTTTTAAGTATTTATTTTAAGAGCCCTGGTGGTGCAGTGGTTAGAATGCAGTATTGCAGACTAACTCTGCCCACTGCCAGCAGTTCGATCTTGACTGGCTCCAGTTGACTCAGCCATCCATCCTTTCAAGGTTGGCAAAATGAGGAGCCAGATTGTTGGGGGACAAATATGCTAAGTCTGTAAACTGCTTAAAGAGGGGTGTAATGTCCTGTGAAGTGGTATATAGGTCTAAGTGCTATTTCTGTTTCTATTTATTTCTATTTCTATTATTTCTATATTCTATTCTATTCTATTCTATTCTATACTATTCTATACTATTCTATATTCTATTCTGTTCTGTTCTGTTCTGTTCTGTTCTGTTCTGTTCTGTTCTTCTAATTATTGTATTCAATTCCTGCAATGGCGCAGTGGTTAGAAGGCAGTAAATATTGCAGGCCAACTCTACTGACTGCCAGCAATTCGATCCTGACTGGCTCCAGGTTGACTCAGCCTTCCATCCTTCCGAGGTGGGTAAAATGAGGTTGTTGGGAGCAATAGGCTGACTTTGTAAACTGCTTAGAAAGCACAGTAAAGTGGTATATAAGGCTAAGCACTATTGCTATTTATCTCCCAGACTGAGGGAGAATTTGGGAAAGGGTCAGTTCTTAATTTTAAAAAGTTAAACCTATTTTATGAATCATGTTGCCTTTTTGTGTTTTTGCTTCCTCAAGAATCTGAGAAAAAACTTTTCCAGTTTTTAACAATCTGTCAGTAGGGACCTTGGAGATCACAGCAAAGATGTTTGTGGATGGAAGGGATTCCAAGGTGAATCACTCTTAACGTGGAATTTTTTTTTCTCCTTTTCAGAAAATCTTCTGTGGACATGAGTACACAACCCAGAATTTGAAGTTTGCCTTAAAGGTGGAACCAGAGAATGAATTTGTGAAAGAAAAGCTCATTTGGGCTAAAGTGAGTGGTTCTATACTGTTCTCCCAATTTGTGATGATCTAAAGGGGTATGCCACAAAGGCAACATAGTCAATTAAGCAATAAGAGTCCTTTTATTATCTCCAATTTTGCCCACAATGTCCAGGTTACCTTTGGCTGGAGAAAAACTTTCCCAGGAACAAACAGCCTTTAACTGTAGAAAATTCAGTCCAAAACAAGGAACACACAAATTGTTACTAAAAATCCAGACAAACCAAGCTGAAATAAATAACTTGACGGGGCAGGAGAAGGAATTTCACACTTAAAAACATGGCAAAACTCACACAGTTGGGAAGATGCCAGGAACACAGATAAGCCATGAGGGGGAGCTTGCTGCATGCAACTTCCTCTTTCCTTCCACTGTGTTCCCAGCTGCAGCTAATGAAGGGAATCAGGGCCCTTTCCTCCCCCCTAAGCCACACAACCCACATTGCTCTCTTCTCTGTTCCTCCCTGCCTGCCCTAGGATGAAGAGGGGGTGGACCTGGGTTTTCCTCTAAACTCCCTCTCCCCTGCTCTGCCCAGCCAGACTTTGCCCTTCCCCAGTTTTTTCCTCAGCCAAGGGAGCCACACTCTCTCTCCCTGTCAGCTGTTTGGCTTCCTCCTCTGGATCAGATTTGACAGGGGCATGAAACAATTTTTTAATTTTTGCAAAATGAGGGCCAAGAGGTAAAATGGACCCTTTATAAAAATTAGAATTATGACCAATAACATCACTCTCTAACTTAGTGATTGCTTCAAATGTTCTGATAGGCTCTGGATTGTTTAAATCACAGCTTCTGGTATAAGCCAACATCAGTGACAGAACACATTGTTCTAAACTACTGAACAATGGAATACAAACCTGGGTTGCTGGCAGTGGCATTTGTAGTGGGTAGATGGTTAAAAAAATTCAACTTGGGATGGCCACATGATTGAAAGCCCTTTTTATGCTTCCGTTGCTGGCTTGCTGGCTTTTTTTTTTTTTTTAAATCCAAAGTATTTGAAAATAACCCAGTTTGCTGGATCAGAGGTAAGAGTAGATGTACTCAACTCCTAACCGTTTTATGGTTTTTCAGGGTCAACTACAAGGATATTTGGTACATTGGAAAAGGTCTGTTATCTGCCCCAAGTTAGCAAATAAACTAACTGAAGTAACTTAAGCAAAGAAACTATCTTAAGTATTTTAAGCAAAGAAACTAGCTTAAATAACTTAAGATAGTTAGTTAGCAAAGACCTTAAGTAATTTAAATTACTTAAGTTAGTAAGCAAAGAAATCCTGGCTCCTTGTTTCCTAGAATATATGTTACTGAAAGCAAAAGTAGTTACAGAAGTAGTGAAGCAGAATCTGCTGGTTTGGTATGCATAAAGGGAAAATTAACTTTCCCTTTCCTGGTGGCCCCCCCTCCCCCCCTGTCCAGTTAGGAGCTTTCTTGTTTAGATGACCCTCAATTCATGCCTTCTCCATCTCTGCATTCTTTTGGTTGACCTTGTGCTGGAATGGTGTGTTTCACTTTTTGGACTGGCACGAATTGGTTCCCAATCCCCCCCCCCCCCTTGTCCCCCCGCATGCCAACTTCTCCCCCCCTCCATACCCCCCCCCCCCCCCTTGCAAATGTCAGGCTGGCAGGATGCGATGCGATGCGAAGCGAAGCGAAGCTAGCAGAACGGCAGCCATGACATGGTCTCACTCAGTGGTGGGATTCAAACATTTTTACTACCAGTTCTGTGGGCATGGCTCAGTGGGCGTGGTATGGCTTGGTGGGCATGGCTTGGTGGACGTGGCAGGGGAAGGATAGTGCAAGATCCCATTCCCTCCCCTCCCCACCCAACTAATCTGCTTTCCAGCCCCGTTCTCCTGTACAGAGCAACCAAAGGAGACCCAGCCGATCAGCTGGGACTCAATGGGAGGCGGAGCATAGATGGGGTTGGCGGGGCCGGTCAGAGGTGGGATTGGCTGGTTCTCTGAGCTACTCAAAATTTCCGCTCCCGGGTCTCCAGAACAGACCCTGCTAAATCCCACCTCTGGTCTCACTGACTCCTTCTTTCACAGCTCCGAGAAGATGAAGACCTTCCAACGGTGCCTTCTACTTTGGCAGAGGAGTTCCTCTACAACCCGTTCCTTCGCATCTTGTGAGCCCATGTTTCTTTAATGGAGGGGGAGAGGGGGTCATTTCCCCATCCCTTTTGGTTTCTGTCCCATCTTTCCTCCAGGAACTCAAGGCTCTGTGTTTAGCACCCCACCCGCACACCACAGCCGCCCATCAGATTGGCGGGCTAGGAGGCTGACTAGCCCATCTTTCTTGGCCGAGAGTGGGCCTCGGGGTGTTTTGTTGGGAAGCAGAGCACATCCTGAGTGCATCTGAACATGGGTCTCCCCAGACCCTCCAACTTCTGAATCCTGTGCTTTAGGCTTGAAGGGTCTGTTTTGTCTGGATTCACACAATAACACTGTATAACAACACAGATTTCCCCAATGGATTCCACAATGTGTTCTAACAAGATGCAAAGAGTTGGGTTCTCGCTCCAGTTTGACTGTTTTGCATAAACCCAGCCGATGCTTCCTTTCAACTTGAATTAAAACATGCATCGGATTTAGGAGCAGAAAGTGGGGCCATGCAATGCTCAGGTACCATTTGCCAGTAACATCTTAGGCCTCTTCTTTGAGGTCACACAGAAACACTCCACATCTGTAGCATAATTTTGAGAAAAGATGCTGGGTACGTAAGGAAAGAATAGATCAGCGATGAGATTCGCCATTGTCCATCAGCTGGATTATATTCATCGAGGGAAGGCAGGACAAACTAACCTCATTATGGCAAAGCCTCTTGCCAGAATCAGCTTGTGTGGTTTCTTTCAAGGGCAGCATCAAGAAGGTCGTAGTTCTGGGCCTGATCATGAGATTGAAGGCCTGCCCTTTATATGTTTAAGCATTAAATGTGAAAGGCTTCACTCATACGATAGCAATGGCACTTATATACCACTTTCCAGCCCTCTCTAAGCGGTTTACAGAGTCAGCCTATCACCCCCAACAATCTGGGTCCTCGTTTTACCCACCTCAGAAGGAAGGGAGGCCGAGTCAACCTTGAACTGGTCAGGATCGAACTTCTAGTTGTGTGGCAGTTTGCCTGCAATACTGCATTCTAACCACTGCGCCATCACAACTAACCAGCAGTAGCACTCAAGATACCGCTCCACGGTGCTTTATAGTGCACTCTGGCTGGTTTACAGAGTCAGCATATTGTGCCCGACAATCTGGGTTGTCATTTTACCGACCTTGGAATGATGAGTCAGCCTTGAGCTCATCGAACTCGTGGCAGTGGGTAGTTAGCCTGCAATATTGCATTCTAACCCCTACGGCTTCTTTCCCCCTCTTATACATCTGTATAGCGTGGTAGGTCTGAAGATCTGGGTTTGCTAAGTGGGCTTATTTGCTGTTCCAGGGAAGAACCGGTCCAGAAGTTCACGGGCAAGTCTGCTCCTCTTGAGGCTTTCGCTGCTCTCTGCAAGGCCAAAGAGAGCTTCCGGAAACCCAAAGAGCGGCTGAATCCTCAGGCCATGCTGGCGTTCCAGTGGGGGCTCTTCGATCCACTCCTGCAGAAGTGAGACCCCTGCCTGCCATGATGGGGATACAGGTGCTGTTGTTGAAGGGCTCGCTCCTCCCTCCCCCCCCCCCTCCCTCCCTGTGCTCCTAGAAAAGTGTTTGAACGCCCATTGCAGAGGTCATCTAAATTAGGGGTCGCTAACCTTTTGGACCTCAGGGACCATCAAATTCATCATTTTAAATCCCGCGGACCAGAGACCCTGGGAAAATCCCCAAAGAACTCTGCAGGAAATTTCCCCACCCCATTTTCCTACCTAAAGATCATTCTTTATTTGGGATCGCAAGATACCGTCTTCTGCTCCATTCTCAGGGGGGAACAGAGAGAGACTTTTGGCTTCATGCAAGGAAAGCAGCAGAAGCCTTTTTCTCTCCCACAAGCTCCACCAGATGTGAGTCTTTCCTGGTGCAGCCTCTTGGAGCATGATAGACTTTTGCTGCTTTCCTTGCATGCAGCCAAAAGCAGAAGCAGCGGAAAGCAGCAGCCCGGTGGCCAGGCATGGCGCATGGGGTGAGGAGCAAGTTCCCCCCTCCGCCCTTTGCATCTCCCCTCACTACCTTGTGTTGTTTGCAATGCAAGCCTGTTTCCATGGGCCATGTGGGCGGCACAGCCTTGTGTTCCCACGCAGCCTGGATTAATTGCTTTGGGGGTAACATTTCCCTGCAGACCACCAAAATTTTCTCACAGTCCCCAGCTCACTGGTTGGTGACCACTGATCTAAAGCATGTTTCAGAGGCTCTGAATCTTGGCATTATTCTCCCTTTTTGACACCTGCAGCAAATACACCTAGATTGCACGGCCCCTTTCCAGCAGCATCAAATGGGGCAGAAGCTTGCTGGAGGTGAAATTGCCTTCTTCCATTTCCCCAAGGAGGGAAACGGCATCCTTTCCTTCCAATTCGTAACTACTTTGCTGAAAACATGGTGACGAGCATTGAAGTATAACTCCTTACTTCTGTGAAGGAAGGCGCTATGGAACTATGCAAAGCGGAGGAGGAAAATATATTGTTGCCTGTCTCCCAACTTACTATGAAATTAATGACAACTGTTTGTTCACTTTTGATTTTTTTAAAAAATTGTTCCGTTGGGATTTAAATCCAACCTTTCCTTCAGGTGCTCAAAGCAACCATACATTCCAAATGTTCCCTCCGTAGCCCTGTGCCTGGTGATTGAGATTGAATCATTGAGAAAGTTAGTGAGACCAAGCCCAAAATCTCTCACTTCTTTCCATGGCTGAGGATAGCTTTGAGCAGGAGGCTCCCAGGGCAAGCTGAAGCTACACCATCGTGGCCAGAAGCATTCTCAAAATGAGCCAGTTGGGTGGGGTGAAATCTTTTTGAGTTAAAAGAAAGACCCTGGTGTTATTAAGGAATATCTGCCATCTTCTGAACACCCTGCAATCCAAATCCCTCGCTCGACAGCAATTCAATGTTTTGTAGAAATGAGAACTTTTTTGACGTGTCTACTTTTTTTTCCTTAACAGATAAGAACGGGCTAATCAGATTCATCTCAAAGGCAAATGTAAGCTGTCTAAAATTGGGAGGAAATTGAGGGCTCATAAAAATAAATCGCATGGACTGCCAGAATAAAGTCAAGAGAATCCAGTAAGAGTGGACTGCAACAATGCATCTCCAAACCAGCAAACCTGAATTGCCTTCACTTTCAGATCAGAGAACTTTTTAGGTGCAAACATGTTCTCCTTTTTGTTCTTGTAGTGTCCAAAATCCCCTTCGTTCAGCAGGTTTGCTCTCCAGATAAAAGTTGGGCAGGCTGAAACAGTGCAACAATTCCATTGAGATATTTGGGGAAAAAATGATATATTGTGCCTGCTGTTCTAGCATCAAGGCAGATGTGAAACTACACTTTCAGATACTTACCCACACAGTAGGCGAATTTTCGGCAGCCCTTATAGAAATGAGACAAAGTGGAAAACTGATTCTATGTTCTATGGTCAATTTCTTATTTTATTGATGGTTGTTGACTGTTCACATACACAACCTTTGATATCCCTCAACAGAGTGGGAGTGTGCATTTCTGCTCCCCCTCATGTTGCATGTGGACTAGGACAGGGTAAGACTGCAAATGCTCCTTTGTGCCACATGACCGGAGCTGGGGAACTAGAATGGTGCTGCTACTCAATGCCCCACCCATCCAGAGTCATTGTATGGAGAGGTATTTTTTTTCCCTCCATAAACATCCAAACCATTTTTTTTTAAAAATGTTGGTCCCTTCTCTCGAAATGCCAAATTCAGACTGGTTCCATTTTGCTTGCATGCAATTATCCAGAAGAGCTCATTTCAAACATTCTAACTTTCTGGGAGGAGGGAAAAAAAACCATGACAGAGCTGTAGAAAGAGTAAACTAACAACTTTTCTGCTTCAAAGATCTGATAAAAAAAATCCAGGGGAGGGCACTGTTGTTTGCTGTGAAGCCGATGCTTCACCTTATATTTTTTAAAAATTCAAATATACATCTCTGATGCAACCATTTGCTTAAAAAATGAAACTTTCCGCTTCATCTGCGGCAAGAAGTGATCTTCTACATCAGCAGGCCCCAACCTTTGCAACTTGGTGGCCCAGCTTGGGGGTGGGAGGGGGAACTGGGCTGCACAAGCGTCCCGCTTGTGCAAGTTGAGCTGCACATGCATGCCAGTCAGTCTGCCACTCGCGCAGCCTGGTTGCAAATAGGCCATGGCTTGGTTGTGGGCTGTGGCCTAGGGGTTGGGGACCCATGCATTGTTGTGCGACATGAGCTGAGCCAATTTACCACTTAATATTAAAGCCTGCGCTGGCTTTCTCCACCGCATGGTATTGTGTATGGAGGCGACTTTGAGCCTCTTGAGAAGTGGGGTCCCCAAGCCACTGGCTGTAGAGGTCACTGATGGTTTCGTTCATCTCGGGGTCTTCTGGCTGGGCCATTTCATAGAGCGTCTCCACACGATGGAGCAGATCTTTGCTGGATTCTCCTTCTGCTCTGATCTGTCCCCCTCCATTTAAGCACCCTGGAAAATTAGGATTTGCAGCTGAAGGCAAGGAAAGCGAGGGAGCGTTTAGCTTAAAACTGGGAGTTGCTAACTTGAGGGGGTGAGCTGGAGGAGGTTGGACTTTTGGCAGTGGGCTGTTAAGTTGGAAGTACAGGTAAATCACAACCATAATTGAGCCCAAAATTTATGTGAAGTGAGACATTTGTTCAGTGAGTTTTGGCTCATTTTACAACCTTTTTTGCCTCAGTTGTTAAGTGAATCCCTTCAGTTAATAAGTTAGTAACACGGTTGGTAAGCAAATCCAGCTTCCCCATTGACTTTGCTTGTCAGAAGGTTGCAAAAAAGGGGATCAAATGAACCCGGGACACTGCAACTGTCTTAAATATGAGTCAGTTGCCCAGCACCTGAAATTCGATCATGTGAGCATTGGGGATGCTCCAAAAGTCATAATGATAAAAAATGGTCATAAATTGCTTTTTTCAGTGCCGTTGTAACTTTGAACACTCACTAAAAGAACTGTTGTAAGCCCAGAACTACCTGTATGGAGCTACTCTAGGTAAACAACGGGAAAGGGAAGGTGTGGACTACTCACAAAATGTGGATATGTAGGAGACTGCCTATGACCCCTACTTATCTGGGTTGATGGTGGGGGTAACCATTTAAACCCAGCCCTAAAAAGCCAAAATGCCCATCAATTTCATTTTCTAAGCAAGTTTCCAAGACCTATTTGTGAAGCAAAGGAATTGTTGAGAACAGAACATAGGCTGGTAGCCTGCCTTTTGCTTGGCAAGGGAAATGTAGCAGGCTGCAATGGTACCTACGCAGCCCTCACCAGGCCTACCATTTCCTCTCTTGAAAGAATTCCTGAAATAGTCCCAGGGAGCGCTAAGATCACCATATCATCAGGAAGGCATTTATCTCTTCCCTCCCAGCCATTTGCCACCTCAAACCTGTAGCCATCCTCACCTGAGGGACAAGCCATCACCTCGACATAATGGTAGGGCAGCTTTCCGCGTTTCAGTTTCTGCACGAAGTTTTGGATGTTCCGAAATCCATACGCCAGGGCGAAGTGCAGGAGAGTCTGGCCATCCTTCTCCAGCGTCACCTCTTGAAAATCCTTGTTTCTGAGAGGATGAACATGAGAGAGCATAGGGGATTGATAGCCAAAGTGTTCTTTTTCCTCCAGGCTCATGAGGAGAGAAACGCAAGTTGGGCTTCAGCAGCATTACAGATTGGGGAAAAAATGTATCCTTCAAAAGCCTCTGGAGATTCTCAGTCATTCAGGTCATGGTTGTCCCAAAGATGCTTTTTTTTCCCCCCAAGAGGCAACTGGACTTTTATTTTTCCTTGAAGATGTTTCGCTTCCGATCCAAGAAAGTTCTTCAGTTCTCACTGAAGCTTCTTGGATGAGAAGCAAAACGTCTTCAAGGAAAAACAAACTCCACTTGCCTTTTGAAAAAAAACACACCCCTTTCTTGCTGCTTGTCTCCTGGCATTTCTTTGGAACTGCTCTAGCAAGATTCAAGCACTGATAGGCAGCAACTACTCAATCTAAGGGTTTAACAGCCTTTTAGTTGGGGGGGCTATACTTTACATAGAAGGGGTGAAAGCCCCAGTGGGCCAGCAGGCAGTGATGGAAAGAGCACTGGTAACAGAGGCAAGGCCAACCTTTTTCCTCCTAGGCTTAGGGGAAGTAGTTCCTCTTTTTTAAAAAAACAACAACTATGCAGAACCATTAGGTGATTCCCCCTGACGTTTTTCATGTCACAAAGTAGAAAAAAATCTGAGCTTAACAAACTGCCCCTCACAGGTTATTTCATGAAGTTTCAAAAGAGCAGAAAATCAGTGTACTAGGACAGTTTTACCCCTGAAATTTAGAACACGGCCACAAGAAAATACAAAAGCCGGGGGTGTCCTATGACTGATCTCTGAGTGAATGCCACTATCCTGTTCCTTTCTGGGAAGGGAGAGATGAGAAGAGGGTGAAGGCAAGGGGAGGGTGGGGAAGGAGGACTAGGAAGGAAGTCAAGCTCCTTACTTCAGGGTTTTGTAGTGAAGCTCCTTCACTGGAATGCCAAAGAGCTCCTTTGCTGCATATCTGAATATGTGCTCCAAGTATCCCCCCGAGCCACCTCCAGAATGGCCAAAGAGCTGCTCTTTTAAAAGGCTGCCAAACCTGCAATGGGGAAAAAAATGCCACAAAGTCAAGTTCTCAACTCCTGGTCAATCTATGGAGATACTACATCCATGGAGATACTACATCCATGTAGTTTTCTTTTCTGACTTTCCTATCCAGCCAAAGGACTTGGGATTTTCCCAAGACCAGCAAAGATTGGCTAAGGGCTACCATCCACAGGGCCTGAGTGACTCCTTGTATTCTTGGACACAATACATTCCTGCTGCCTTCTTTCAGGATATTTTTTCCCCCCACTTCTTGGTTTAGTCTCCAGCCCTTGGCTTTCCTTGCTAGTCTCCCAGGTAAGGGCTAACCAGGTCCAATCCATTTCAAAGTTTACAACAAGCATCCCATTAAATATTACATGCCACCAAATGCCCAGCAGTGTTTTAGTAAAACCAAAGTCCAATCTAGGGATAGAGAGGGGAACAGCATAGCATCCAAACCCAGCCACTGGATTCCACAACCCTCGGCCTCGTCTGCAATGGCAGAAGACACATTGAGCAGCTTGTTGCGAGACAGATGGCAAACTTGGATCACTTTTGAGATGTGGCTGATCTCTCACTCTAGCATGTCTCATCAGTGAGAGATGCTCTGAACTGTAAATTGGACTTTGGCCTCACTCTTGAGTTGAACAACTTTTATTAAGCCTAACTTGGCCTTTAAACAATGTGCAATTCTAAATCAACGTGGATCCAGACAGGACAAAACTAAAACCAGCTCACTTAGGGTGAGGTCATCTGGATCTCTTTGTGAATGAGTTGTAACGGCCAGGAGAAGGGATGCATCATGCCTTCTCCTGGTGATGTTACAGAAGAAAGTGGAGAAAACAGACTGCAGCTTGGCAAGTAGTTGAATTCCCAGGGAGGGTCTTACATGCTATCCAAAGGCATCGGATTTACTTCAAGAAGGGATACTCCTTTCTGGTCCAGCAACTTTAAGACTTCTCCTGAAATAAAGAGTTATGACGATTAACTCAAGCAGATCCTAGAGATCAAATCTCCAGACAAGAAGCTTCACAGGATTCCAAGGCAATCCCAGGTGAGTCTCACTGGCATACAACGGGAAACTTTCAGCACAAAAGTTAAATGAAAGTACAAGAATGCAATGTTTGATTTGTGCTTTTTTTTCTACTGAGCATGAATCCATTTTTGAAAAAGGAAGTATTAAATTTATGCTGCATAACCTCAAGTGATAGGAATTAGAATTTGGGAAGGGGTGCCACAGATGGGAAAAAAATAGTGTCAGATACCAGTTAACTCCCATGGCCTGAGTTTTCTGTAGCTCGTGAGAGTCACCAGCCTCTTTCTATTTTGGAACTATGTTCAACCCATTAAATTGCAAGCTTGTCAGAGGCAGAGAATTATGTTTCTTGGATGCCTCAAGTCACTGGGATCAGGTGGTGTATGAAAAAACAGAACTAATTCCTTCTTATGGTAAATTCTAGGATTATATAAAATACCCCAAATCTGTTATGCTTGGAGCAACAAAACCCCATCTCACTTTGAGTTCAAGAAATTCAGAAATGTAAGAAAAATCAATTCTAATTCAAAATGAAGTGTTTCACATTCTAAGTTATTTGCATATCCCTAGTAAATATATCAAGAGTGTAATTTGCATTGTCTCTGTCCCCAATTGCGTGGCTGAAGTACTTAATTTGGAACTTCCCCCTCCTCACCTGTGATAAATGAGACCCTGGCCTCTATCAAGATTTCTACTGGAGCAGGATTAATTCACAGAAGGAACTGACAGAGGAGGAGCAGCGTCCTTCCCTCTCCAAGATCATTTAGATCTGCACTTTACCTGTTGTAATCACACAGTCAACCTCACGGGTCTGGTGCTTTTCAATGAAAAAATCTGGCCTGGAAGCTTCTAGCTTTTTGTCATAGCAAGGCATCACAGTGACATGATAGATTTGGTCTGGTGTCAGGCTCTGGAACAAAAGGGTTTTGAAATGGTATTGAAACTGGCAAAAAGAACACTTAGCCCTAAATTCCCAACATGCAACCGAACAATGGAGAACAAAGGACAGAACCACATCCCGGTTTGGGGCCTGAGTTGTCAGGCAATCAGAAATTTGACGATTCAGCTCACCCTTTTATATATCTCTTCCCCCTTATTGCTCTCCAAATGTTGACAAGGGGATTTCTGGAATTGTAGCTGTACATCTGAAGAGTAACATATACAGAATGGCTGGTCTAAGTGACCCAGTGGGGGGCAATCACATCATGGTAGATTGCACTGCACTTATGGCAGAAGCACTGAGGAGTTGAAAGGATTAGCTGGTGAATCACCATTGCTGAGGGGATGTCCAGCAGGTGTTAGAATGAAGGACAGGAACTCAGCTCACCCCAGGGCAGCACTTAGATCTTGAACGCAGACTTGCTAACCTCCAACCCCAACTAACCACTCAAACCACCATATTCCTAAGCAATAGCAGTAGCACTTAGACTTATATACGGCTTCACAGTGCTTTACATCCCTCTCTAAGCAGTTCACAGAGTCAGCCTATTGCCCCCAACAATCTTGGTCCTCATTTTACTGATCTTGGAAGGACAGAAGGCTGAGTCAACCTTGAGCCTGGTGGATTTGAACTGCCAAATTGCAGGCAGCTGGCAGGCAGCAGAGGTAGAAGTAGCCCGCAGTACTGCATTCTAACCACTGTGCCACTATGGCTCTATGGGTACATCACTGAATAAGAAAAAAACTGGCTGCCCCTTTGGGAAAACACACACACACAAATCCTATTTTTAGAGAGGGAGCAAAGGCTCTGAGCTACAACTACAGCAGATACTTGTAGCACATTTGCCAGTTGGTCCTTTGCCTCTAGTGGCTTCCAAACTTCCTGTTACATCTGCTGTCTTGTGAGAAAACTTTGAGCAACACCTGTTGTTTGGCAAAGTGGTCCTTAATCAGGGAACCCATGATCTGCTGGGGTGATCTGGTAGTGCTGATGTATGGGATGATAAAACTTCCGTGGGTTTTTTCAGCATAACAGATCCAACCTGTAAGGGAAACATTTTAAAAGAATTAAATCAATCTTGCTATCTATCTTGGGTCAATGAAAGCTACCTAGCAAAGATGGACCATGGCCCAATTCAACAGTTGCACAAGTTCTTTTTTCCATCCATTAAACTGAATGTAACCAGATACCTAAATATTATCAAGTCCCAAATATTTGGGCAAGACAATAAAAGCAATTGCTCAGATTATGGTAAGGTATACTTAATGCCATTTTTGAGATAAAGAAATGTGATAATTGCAAAAAGAATTTCTGAATCTCTTTCAGTGAGTTCATAAAGGCACAATTGGTTTGCATGATTTGAAACATTTCTTATTTTCCCCACAGGCTGAATTGCCATTTGTGACAAAAGCTGCCAACAGACTAAATATGCCTCCAATGTTTTCCATGCCTTTCCCAGCTTCCATAGCATCATTCACAGCATGGAAACAGGCAGGATATATGGAAGTTGCAAAATTGCCTGCTTGGTTCTAAAAATGCAAATACAGGTGGTCCTCTAAAGACTTCATTCTAGTTCCCTGATCACCTTTCTTTGCCCTTCTGTACAGGTTGACTAACAGAACAATGTTGGAAAGGACCTTAGAAATCCTCGAGTCCAACCCCTCGCTCAAGCAGGAGACCCTACACCATTTCAGACAAATGGTTGTCCGGTCTCTTTTTAAAAGCCTCCAGTGATGGAGCACTCAGAACTTCTGAAGGCAAAGCTGTTCCACTGGTTAATTGTTCTCACTTATCAGGAAATTCCTCCTTAGTTCTAGGTTGCTTCTCTCCTTGATTAGTTTCCACCCGTTGCTTCAGGTGCTTTGGAATAGATTAACTCCCTTAAAACCCTAATTGGGACTAGAATTTCAGGAGTAGGACACTGTGGTCATAGCACCCAGGTGACTGGATCTGATCCCCCCCCCCCCTGCATTTTTACAGTGTTTATAGAAGAAGTCTCCAAACTTGGCAACTTTGTGGATTTCAACTCACAAAATTCTAGGAGTTGAAATGCACAAGTTGCCAAGTTTGGGGACCCCTAGTTTACACTGTCAGATCTCGGGTACATCCCATCAAGGAGATGTTTGCTTCAGTCTTCCCTCCCCTCTGGTGCCATGTGGCATTTATTTACCAGGGCAAGCAGCAGCTAACATGGGCAAAGCCTTCTTATCTTCTCGTCGTCTCTGGAAACGTTGCACAAATTCCCGCTGGTTCTCTAGCAAACTGAAGTTCCTGGGGAAAGTTGTATCAAAGACAAAATGCACCCCTGATAAAGGAGAAGGAAGAGAAGAAGTGTTGAATAGATACAACCGGGAAGTGCAATTCAGGATGGCATTTGGTCAATCAGCTGCAGCAACCATCGATCAGCAGCAAAAATTTCACAGGACTTATGAATGGTGGTATTTCATTAGCTCATGCAGCTGGCCAAGATTACAGAAAGGACTGTACAGATTTCTGTACGGCACCGTTAATGCTGGCCTGGAGCAAATGCATAGTCTTTGATTATAAGAAGTTCCAGCCTTATTTGCAGTGAGTTCTTTACATATTTTGTATGCCGTTTCTTTCCTTCTCTGTTGCTATTTATAAGTTGCCATCAAATTCACCCTGCACTGCTTGAATTTTCATATCTGATCTTTCTTCCCTTTTCCCCCCTAACCTCCTCACAATTCTGAATGCAAATTAAAGTATTATATTTGCAAAGCATTAGGAAATCACAATAACTGAATACAGGAGTAGAGATTGGATAAGATTACTTTCTCATTTACATCATGTGCTTGATGATTTTCACGTAAGTGCAGAAACGGGTTCTTATAGCCACCCTGTTCAATTTCTCTGCAAGTGTTTCAGAACAGCATAATTCAGAATTTTTCACAACTTCCCAGAAATATGATTGAATTATTTTACACTCATTTTTGTAGGCTAGTTTCCATGCTTATGGGTGATGATTGGATTATGATAATTGGTATAAGATGAGGAAGAACATTTTACTACCTTTTAAATATGTCAGCTTATCTAAATGTCAATGCATATATTTTAAATTTGTTTTATTTTCTCACATTTCCCATATTTCTGTCTAATACTGCTTAGGTATGACACACAAATGACTTTGATTTGGATTAATTTCCTCGGATTAGCTCAGCATCCCTTTTGAGAATTTTAAGGAGCAAACTTTATATGCAAATCTCCATTTTTAGATGAAAACTACTCACCTAAATTCTTAAAGAAGGCTGTCAGCTTCTTAGCTGTGTCTAAAGGAGTCATTCCAAATCTTGCAGCTAAAGAAGCTCTGGACTGTGGAGATATAGACACCACCACCAATTTCTTGGGAGGACTGGATGCCTTTTAGTTAAACAAAGGAAGAAAAAAACAGTAACTCTCCACTGACCTAACACACTGATATCTGTATAACATAAGGCAGGTAAACTATTTTCATGCATTTATTATCTAATACATTAAACATACCTTTTCACTAGAGGAGCAAAAATTAATATTAAAGTTTGACTCATGGTGAACACGTCCCTTCTCTCTCCTTTTCCCCCCAAATATTCAAGGTAGATGATTAAAAATGGTAATGGAAAAAGAGAAAGTGGGAATCCATTAAAATATAACTTCCTGCTTAGTGCAAGAATCAAACTTAAATGCAACATCATCATTAGGCCTTTGGTTCCAATTTGTTCCCTCTTCCCTATTTAAATACATAATACATCCATACTAAAATGCTGAATCACTTTACCTTATTGGCATTTAATACTCTGGAGAGCTCTTCGTGGCTCTGCTGAGTGATTAGGACGCTCTCTGCTGACGTGATGCAACCACTGCAGGCCAAGCAGTCGTTGAGGGTAATCTTGGCCTTTTCCAGTTTTTGTGACCCTCCGTCCTAGGAAGGAAGTCATCGAATGGACTGCTGTCAGCATCCTGAAAAAAGTAATCGCGATGGGCATCCACAGGGAAGGTCAAAAAGCCAGGATGAGAACTGTCGCCACACAAACGAAGCCCCACCACTTTCCTGCATGCAGCATGGTTGTGTGGCTACCATCTTGATCCTTTTGACACACATACACACCCCAGGAACAGGTAGTCCCCGACTTACAACACTACATTTAGTGACCGGTCAAAGTTACAACAGCACGGAAAAAAGTGACTTAATGACCGTGTTTCACACCTTCAACCATTGCAGAATCCCCAAGAATCACAAATTTGGATGTTTGGCAACCAATTTACACTGATGATGGTTGCAGTATTCTGGGATCATGTGATCCCATTTTGTGACCTTCTGATGAACAAAGTCAATGCGGAAGTCAGATTCATCGAACAACTGTGTTCCTAACTTAAAAACGGCAATGATTCATTTAACGAATGTGGCAAGAAAAATTGTAAAATGGGGCAAAACTCCCTTAACAAATGTCTCATTTAGCAACAGAGGTTTTGGGCTCAATTGTGGTCTTAAATGGAGGACTACCTGTACTCCTGTTCATTTCCCACTTTTGTTACAGGGTTCCCACTATGAAAGACAATAGAGGTGTTACAGATTTCTTTTGTTCTGCTCCACAGAGTGATTTGTGCTAGACTATACCCTTGAGAACACTAATCTGTTGTCAAAAGTTGGAGTTTCACAGCAAAAACTAAGGTAAGTTTCTGATCATGACAAAAATGAACCATATTAATTGCTGGTCCTCAAATCTAGAATGCCTTCCAGCCCAACAAAAAGTTCTGCTAAAGGATGATTTGTGTTGAACAGTTACCAATCACTTTAAAACAAGTTGAAAAAAAGTTTGTTCTATAATCCTTAAAACACACTCAGACAGGGGAAAGAAAACTTTACCTGGTCAACTTGGAAATAAGTTCCATCATCTTCAATACGGATCTTAGCTGCTACTTTCCCAGACTTGTTAACTTTGATTGGTTTTATGCATTCCTGAAAGGGAAATCAAACAATTTAATCAATAAGACAACAAACATATGTAATAAAAACAAAACAAATATAAAAAATGTGGAGTTAAACATTTAAAGTTTAACTTAAACCAAGCTTCCTAGGTGAATCACAAATATAACTATGATCTGGGCTGGCATTATATTCATCCCCACTGCCTCTGAAGTTTTCTGTGAGTCTACTAAATTGATTTCCACAGGCATCACTTTTTCCAAGCTTAAAACATAGATATGGATCTTAGATGTATAACATGGAAAACAAATGAAGCCAATGCTCCACAAAAGAGAAAAGTATTTGAAAAAAATGAAACACGATGTAATTTGCTTACAGTAAAGCTGTATAAGAAAAAAAGGTAAAAAATATTTGATTTACAATATATAAATTACTGCTCAGAAATATTTGTTTTACAAATTATTTTGAGCAAGAATTTATATCTTCAGGATCAATGAAGAAAAGTGAGTTGTTTTGTAAACTCACAATTACATATATAGTTGAAAATGATGATCTTGATAGATATGTAGAAGAAATCAAATGAGACTAAAATTATAATAATCTAATACATAATAATAATACATTATAATACATTATAATCATAATACATTATAATCATAATACATTATAATAATCTAATACATAATCTAACACATCTCTAATACATATCTAATGAAAACTATGTTCTTTAAAGGTTTTACAGAAAAATTACTAGATTTTTAATGAATTCATGAAAATTGGTGTGTCTTGGGAAATTGGAATTATTTTTTCAGAATGAGTTAAAACTGTTTTTTGCATCAATTAATGCAAGATAAACTGCAAAATACAAAACTACCAAAAGTTATGTTTTGAAATGACAGAGAACTTTGAGCTCATAGATATATGGAAACATATACATGGAAATGTTAAAGAACATACATACTTTTCTGAAAGACAAAAATTCTTTTCAAGAATAGATACGTTTTGAGTTTCTAAGAAATTAGCTGTATTAGTAAAAACAAAGATACTACCAAATATGATCTCACATTTTAATCCAGTATCTTTGACATATGAGAAAGCAACATTTACACATGGAGATTAAATAGGACTCTTATTACAAAAAGAATAAGTATTCAAGGACTATAAAAAAAAAGAACTGAAATTTTTAAAGAATCTGAATAAAAGTACAGACATAAGAACAAAATGGAACACAAGTGAAGCTTTTATAAGAGGATAATTTATAAAGAGCAACAAAGTTGATTAGGAGCCTGGAGACTAAAACATATGAAGAATGGTTGCTGGAACTGGCTATGTCCAGTTTAAAGAAAAGGACCAGGGATGACATGATGGCAGTCTTCCAATATCTGAGGGGCTGCCACAAAGAAGAGGGAGCCAAGCTATACTCCAAAGCACCTGAAGGCAGGACAAGAAGCAATGGAGGGAAACTAATCATGGAGAGGAGCAGCCGAGAGCTAAGGAGAAATTTCCTGACAGTGAGAACAATAAACCAGTGGAATGATTTAGTCTTCATCTAGGAGGGATTTCAGATGAAATCTTAGTTAAGACCACACTTGGAATGCTTCATCCAGTTTTGGTCATATAAAAAAGATGATGGAAAGAGTGCAGAGAAGAACAACTAAAATGATTAAATGCCTGGAGACTAAATCATATAAAGAACGGCTGCAGGAACTGGGTTTTTCGTCTCATGGAAAGAAGGACTAGGGGAGACAGGATAACAGTGTTCCAATATCTCAGGGGCTGCCCCAAAGGAGTCAAGATATTCTCCAAAGCACCTGAGCGCAGGACAAGAAGCAACGGGTGGAAATTAAACTGGGGAGAGAAGCAACTAGGAGAAATTTCCTGACAGGGAGAACAGTCAACCAGTGGACCAACTGGACTTCAGAAGTGGTGGGCGCTCCATCACTGGAGGCTTTCAAGAAGAGCCTGGGCAGCCGGAGCAGAAGAGGGTCTCCTGCTTGAGGAGGGGGCTGGACTAAGAAGACCTCCAAGGTCCCTTCCAGCTCCGTTATTCTGTGTTCTCCATGAGAGCACGGCCTGTTCCCTGCTGCTTGCTGGGAGGGGAGCGCCCAAGGCCGGTGGGGAGGGCGAGAGCAGCCTTCCGGGCCCGATGCCAAGTGGACAGGAGGGCCGTCAACAGCCATTGTTATACCGGATCCTTTTACAAACCACGCAGAAGCTTTCGCAAGTGCCAAAGAATGGAGCCCTTTTAAGTGAGGCCGCTTCCTAGACATGGAAACTCCAACCGCAGCGAGACTGTGAGGAAGCCTGTCCTCCCGGCGGCCCTTGAGGCACAACGACGCCGCTTCGGCCCACGGAGAAGGCAGTTCCTGCCAGCCACGCTCGCCCACCTGACAGGGCGACCGATAAGGCCTGCGAGTGTCGCTTCGACCAAGGGAAGCGGACCCCAGACTGGCGCCCACCTGCGAGGGGCCGATGAAATCGTCCAGGTCAGTCAGCTGCAGAGCGCCGCTGAAGGGCGACGCCACCGCCATCTTGCGCCCGTCGTAAAGCGCTTCTGCCAAAGCCGGCGATGACACTAACAGGCCCTTCTGTCGTAAAAGCCACCGCGAGGCAGGCCTACGAGGCTCCGCCCACTCTTCGGGGGGGTGGCGCGGTTTGAGAGACCGCGAGGCAAGCAAACGAGGCTCCGCCCATTCGCGGGGAGGGGGCAGGGAAGAAAGTGGCGGTTGGGGGAGGAGAGTCTTTGGCTGGGAGGGAGAAACTGACGGGTCGTTTCAGAGTCTGCGCACTGGCAATGGGCTCCAGGACCTCAACGGGAGCGGGGGGGGGGGGGGGAGGAGGAGGGATCTCCCAAGGCCACCTCAGCCGTCGCCGGTAAATGGGGGCGACCCTCCAATTCACAATGGGGTCTATTGGCTGCTCCCCAAAAAGCCTCGGGCTGGACTGACCGAACTTCTCAGTCTCCTACCAGCCTTGCGCGGTAGTCCAGACAAGAAGCGCAGCCAGAAGGACTAGTTCTTAATTTTATTTGTTAAGGCTGTCTTCAGTTTTGAAGACAGCAAAGTCCACTTTTTGAGTAAAGAGGAATTGGGGTGGGGGGGGGGGAATGCTTTCTCCCTCTAAGAACATGTTTCTTTTGTGGAGAAATATCATATTCTACCCTCTTCTAATGTCCCCCAAAATATTTCATCATCTGAGGAGGGGGGGCTTCTCACAAAGACGCCATTTATGTTAAGATTAAGCAGCCCCCTCTCAAGGGATGGGGATAAGACACCACTTACCCCCAATTTACAACGCAAGTCCTTTTGGCTACTCCAAGAAGATTCCACACCTCTGGTTCAGGTGACCCTGAGGTCCCAGGTAACAACCCCAAGGAACCACAATGGCGCTCAGAAAGAATTAAGACAGTTGACTGCACAGAAAACACAATATTTCAACACACACACCCCCCATCCTGTCAGAACCCATCATTCCCCGCCTCTCACCAACTCATCTCAGCTATCAGCTGTCTTTCCATCTCTCCCACAGCATCCAATACAACTGATGAAGCTTCCCAGGTAGGAATCGGTCCAGTTGCCTTCTCAAACTAAATACCGCTTTTCAATATTCCCAGAATCACGGAATATCGGAACTACCATCGCTGAATCAAGAAGGCATGTCAGATATCCTTCATTGCACAGCAGTGTGTTTGAATTAATTTGGTTTGCTTGTTCTTTTCCTTAAGCTTTTCTTCCTTGACTAAGTCATAAATGATTGTTATTTAGGTGGGTTCCAAAGGTGGTGCAGAAGAACCCAGATGAAGGAAGGCAGTGTTTGGATTCTTGGCTTTGGAGGCTGCAAAAAGCCAGCAGATCAAGGACTTGTGCAAAGGAAAACAGGACCTGGATGAAGGGAGAGAGCTATTAGATAACCTGGATACTGTTTCTGCTGCTGACCCCCTTTTCCTTTTCCAGATTTCTGGATGAGGCTATAGAAGGTATAAAAGCTTCAATAGATCAAGTCTTTGTTGAGGGGGAAGAGAAATTTGTTGATACAAGAAGAGAGGGAGAAAGACATTTTTGTAGATGAGCAGGAGTTGGGTTTTCCTTTTTTGGGTTTGACCTTAGGATGGTTGGTTGGCCTTGGAGGGAATCACCACTGACTAAAACCAGAAATCTTCTCTTCTTTCCCTGCCCCTTTACTCAGAAATGGACTACTGTTCCTTGAACTCATGTGACCAACCAGTGCCAACTTAAAAGAATTTCTTGGGCACCCAGGGATAACCACCTTGGTAATCTTTGGGCTTTATGTGCTGGTTGTGTTTTTCTACACCTATGCACCTGTTGCTACTGCTCATTCCGAGAGAGTGGCATCACTACAACCCAGGAAACCCTGGGGCACTGAAAGCATGGGTAATATTGAAGCAAAATGGATGGCTTTGGTGATTACCAGTGTGATCAGCAATGTTTAATATTGGTGTTAAACTGTAGGCTCTCCTGTAATGCTGGGAGTATGACTAGATAAATCTTGCAATTTTTCACACCAAGACTTCTAGGCATTTCACTTGATGTTCATTACCTCACATCAGAAGCTCAAGAGATCCAACACAGCTAAATTAGTTATTTTATTGTAGACAAGAAAGAAGCCATATATATATATGTAGAAGATTTGCCGACTGCAGAAGACAAAAAGTCAATTATTTCTCTGTATCCTTTACATAGTTTAAATTCTAGGCTTTTTTTGAGACTCTGGAAATTTGATGGTTTTCTTTTCAGCCTCATGAAAGACTGACTCCCAACAGATGTCCCAAGATATCTGTTCTAGGTTTGCAAAATGGTTCTGTCCAGCCTGAGAATCCCTTGTTTCCGTCTCACTAGATCCAGCTCTTGCGAGAATGAAGCCTGATCGTCTGTGGTCTTTTGAACTCCAAGTGCCCCTTGCCATTTTTTTTGTGGCTTTTTTTGGCACTCTCCAACTACTATCGCTACAAACTGGCAACAGCCCCATGGCCTTCCAGTTTGCGGGGCGGGGGGGTGATGGATAAGGGATTTAATACTGATCACTTCTGGTTTTTCGTCCTCATCTTCTACAGTCCCAAAGGTCACCAGATTTCCTCTCCTATTTCTGAGCTTGTCCCGGAAGGACAGAAGTAGGGAAGGGAGGAGAGGAGGTACTCTGCCCCAGTGACATTTGCAGGGGGTGGTGGTTACAGGAAGTCCTCAACTTAACAGCAACTGATTTAGTGACTGTTGTAACTTTGAATGTCCCTGAAAAAAGGGAGCCATGACCATTCCTCTCCCCCCCCCCCCCCCCCCAAGCATTACAGCATTCCCATGGTCCCAGGATCCAAATTCAGACATTTGGCAACTGGCCTGAATTTATGACGGTTGCAGTGTCCCTGGGGTCACGTGATCCCCTTTTTTGACCTTCTGACATGCCAAGTCAATGGGGAAGCCGGATTCTCTTTACAACCAGGTTATTCATTTAGCAACTGCGGCAAGAAAAGTTGGGGTAACTGTCTTGCTTAGCAACAGAAATTTGGGGCTCAATGGTGGTCATAAGTTGAGGACTACCTGTAACCAGATCACTTGAAGTGCATAACAATTTTATTTTCTATCCATACACTTCTTCATAAACTAGCTGGCAGGTTGGGATGCTGGTTAAAAGGCACAGGAAAAAGTTTTAAATGGTGTATTCCTGTTTTCATGAGGGACTCGTTTGAAACAGGAAGAATAGTTAGCAATAGCACTTAGACTTATACACCATTTTACTGGCCTCAGAAGGCTGAGTCAACCTTGAGCCTGGTTATATTCAAACTGCCAAATTGCAGGCAGCCGGCAGGCAGCAGAAGTAGCCTGCAGGACTGTGCTCTAACCACTGCTCCACCATGGCTCTTCCATACAATCTGCTTCATTTCCAATCCCTTGAAGAGGCAGCTTTCCTGTTGGAAAGACTTCAGAATCCACACTCATAAACTGGGATGGACAAAATGGGCCTCAATGCATGAGTGGGAGGGCTGCAGAAAGAACAAATTTTGGGCCCAAATCACAGGTTGGCAAAGCTATAAATGTTCTCATTTTGCAACCAGATTGGGATTATTCCTCCAAAAGCTCCATGGAGGATGGGAAAGAGGTATCACTAGTCACAAAGACCACGTGTGAGCTTTGGATTCCACTTCAAACAAAGGACAAAGCTAGAACAGAAGCCAAACCAAATTGAATTAAAATTACATTAGAATTCATACAATCATTCCCCAATGCACAATTCCCCTTCTGTTGTATTTAAAAAAAAATGCAGTATAGACAACAGCTTTTGAAGGGTCCTGGAGGCTGCAATCATGGATGAGGAGAGCTGGGTGCCATTACAGTGCACCACAGCTGCAGAAGGTGATGGGTTTACTCTTTGCTGGCTCCATTTGACACACACACCCCCCAATTGCAAAAAATTCTACCCTGTTTTTGCCAAAGAGTCCTTCCAAACACCTGGGGTTGTCCTTCTGATTGAAAAAAGAAACCCTGTTTTGTCGCCAAAGGAAATGCCATCGGCGTGTCCAAGCGAAGATGGCCGAAAAATGTAAAATAAAAGCAATGACAGCAATAGGTTTACAAGCAACCAAGCAGAGAAGGAAGTTGGCACATGGAAAGCTCCAAATCCCTATCGGGCAACTCCTGCGTAAAAGAGGACCATGGCTTGGAACAGATGCTGTGAGTCTTCCAAGATCCATCACTTCCATCTGGAGAGGCCTGCAGACCCTCAGGGCAGTACAAGTAAGTGTCCAATGTTAGCAGACACGTGACGTGGAGGGATGTTGAGTTTCATTGTGTGCTTCAGAAGAGACCACACTTCTGCAAAGGGATTCCTTGGGTGGATCTAACAGCTGCTTTCTCCTTGGAAGCCCACCGTCATCTCTATCTTCAACAGTGCTCTGGATCCGTGGCAGAAGAAGTGCACTTTCCAGACTTGGGCACTAGGAGCCCGTTGCAAGAAAACAAAACGGAGGAATTCAAATTCCAGGCCAAGCTTTGAAACCCGAAACCGATCATTTAGCCTTTGCTAGGTCAAAGGAGGTGGTGAGGACATCAAAAGCACGTCCAGATTATCATTATATTTTTTTTTTTAGCCAGAAGCAGTTTGTGCTGGAGGTGAGCATGATCAAATCAATCTTTAAAAAAAAAAAAAAAAGAAAGAAAAAGAAGAAGCACTTTATGAATTCCATCTTTCTTTCCTATTAGTGAAAATATATATTATATGTATATACATATATATTTATGATCTTAAATAAACTATTCTCCAATTCTGAGAAGATATTTGGCCTCTCTCGGTGCAAGGTGGGAACCTGGCTACTTGAAATCTGCCAGAATATCGCTGAAGATGTTCAGGAAAAGATGTGCGTGGTGGTCTCGGAAGACTAGAGTGGGCCGGAAACGGATCGATCGGGCCCCACTGCCACCTAATACCACACCTGAGGGAAGTGAAAGAAAAAAGAAGGAAATTGCAGATTCAGCTCTCTTTAATCACAACAAAGAGTTTTCCATCACAAAATCCCCTGGAGACTGGCAGGGGTATCATGTTTAAGTAACTAATCATATAAGCAACCAATCAATCAGCATAGAGCTGGAAGGGATCTTGGAGGTCTTCTAATCCAACCCTCTGAGCAAGCAGGAGACCCTATACCAGTCCAGACAAGTCCAGTTTCTGCTTGAAAACCTCCAGTGATGGAGCACCCACCACCTCTGAAAGTCATTGGTTAATTGTTCTCACTGTTTCGGAATATACAATACATAGCCTGGTAGATACTCTAAAATATAACCTCGACCAAATCATTCTGGCAAAAGTGAGCTTAGGTGGCAGATACCGAGAGTCAAAAGAAGTCAACTAGGATGCTGGAGATACCAGGCTTGGAGGAAATGGTTGCACCCATCACCCCCAAGAAGGTGGCCAGCCCTACATACTGTCGATGGGGAACATCATGGAACCAAGGTTTCAGGAATTTAAAGCTATGGTGGGGCAAATACAGAATATTGGAAACACCAAGAGCAATTTTCCCAGCCTCCTTCGTACGGAGTTCATTTGCATGATCCGAAACAATTCTCCCTGGTTTCTCCCCACCTGAGCTGAATTTCTGTTTATGAAATGAGCTTCTGATAAACACATCTTCTATCTTGATGCTTACGTATATCTCTCCTTCTCTTCTTTGCCTTTCCATAATTTCTCATGGGGGGTGGGGGGCGAGGGACGGGGGATTTCTTGAAGACCATCTAAGAGGACAGCCTGAAGTACAGGTAATCCTTGCCTGGTGAACACAACTGAGGCCAAAAGTAATAAGTTGTCAAGTGAGTTTTACGACCTTTCTTGCCACAGTTGTCGAGTAACACAATTGTGAAGTGAACCTGACTTCTCTGACTGACTTTGCTTGTTGCAAACTGCCTGGGAAGTGATCACATGATCCTGGGATATGCAACAGTCATAAGTACATGCCAGTTGCCAAGCATCCAAATTTTGGTCATGTGACTTGGGATGCTGCAAAAGTCACTTTTTTCACTACCTATATGTGGAATTCATCAGATCAGGAAAATATGGGGGATTTGGAGGTGTAATGGAGAAAGGGCTGGAGGTCAAAGGTCAGCCTGTGGCTGAAATGGCAGCCAACACTTAGCTTCTAAATCTGACCCACGTGAAGGATTCAACTGAATTGTGAGAATCTTAGATAAGCAGACCAAATGAGGAGAAAAAAAACTAGAAGACTCTTGCACCCAGCGCCTCAACTTTCACTAGATGCCCCTCATCAGGTTTTTATGAAAGCTGGAAATAGAATAGGCAGGTCTATTTCTTCATCTTGGGAGTATCAAAAGCTTCCTTCTTTGTCCCTATGCTTTCTATATTTAATTCCCCAACTAGTGCTTGATGATATTATCTAGCTTGGTAATGAAATATCTGCAAGCAAACAACCAAGCTCAGAGAGAACCAAGAATTCTACAGTTCAACCTTAGGTGACATCTATTTGAATCCATGATTTATAAAATGCCAATTTTTCATGAAAGCATGGCTTTTCTTTTCTTGTTTTCCTCCCTCCTTCATTCAAAATTGAGTCTGTCTATTGCCATTTTATCATTATTAAAATTATATATTATTTATTATATATTATATATTATTATATATTATCATCATTATCATCATCATCATCATCATCATCATCATTATTATTATTATTATACGAGCAGTTGTCCATTTAGGTATAATTTAGTCTGATTAAAAAGTCTCAGTAGGTGGTGCTGTGTGATTGATCTCATTTGGAAGTTCAGTAATCTTCTAATATTTGGAAGCCCGTTTAGTATGTGGAAGGGGATGGGAGACCATTAGGAGATTTTAGGACTGCAGACTAGACTGTGAGGTTTAAAAAAAAAATCTGAAGAAAGCAGTAGCAGATTGCTATTATTCTTGTCCACCCCAACTTGAGGTCAAACTCAACTTGGAGGTAGTTTTATTTAAAAAAACAAACAAACAAACCATGAAATAATATTTATTAGGTACTTCCCAGCCTTTGAGATCCAGTTGTAGGACCCCAAAAACCCAGCCCTGGTTCAGAGCACAACATCTTACCTTTGTTTCTTGCTATTTCAATGAACTTGTTCCGAATTGTGTCATTTGGAGTGTCAAAGGAGCAGAATGTCCCTCGTCCCCGGGCTCGGCTGATCAGATGGGGATAGCGACTCTACAAAAATGGGAAAAGTAAATCAGTTTGTCATCTTCGTGGAAAACCAGGCAAGGCATGCTGGGAAAAAAAAAAGACAGGGAAAGGAAATAGAAGAGCTGCGGGTGGTGCAGTGGTGAGAATGCAGTATTGCAGGCTAATTCTGCTGACTGCCTGCAGTTCGATCTTGACGACTCAGTGTTGACTCAGCCTCCCATCCTCCCGAGGTGGGTAAAATGAGGACCCAGACTGTTGGGGAGAAGAGGCTGACTCTGTAAATCACGTACAGACGCCTCTAAACAGGTTTTATTGCTATAATTCCCAGACACATATGTTCCTCTTGGCTTCTAGGTGCTTGCTAAGAAAGGATTTTTTGAAATGACCATCAGAGCATTAAGATTTTGTATAGTATTATTATTAACGCGCTCTGATGCTAAGGAGCTCTACTCCCCCTCCCCACCTGGAAATAAATCTCTTCCAAAGGCAAAACACAAGCAGAGCAGAGGAGGTTCCGTTTCAGTTTGCTTTACTTTCACAGCAGCAAAACCAGTTTTAATACAGAACAGCTGAGCTAAGCCACGCCCAGGCTCCTTGCCATCTCCTTCTTGCTCACACAGCAAATACTGTTTCAGTTTCCAAACAACCCTCAACTCACACACTGACAGGATGCTAGCCAGATGAATACCAATGGATGCTGGTAGGCAGAGGCAGAATCCCCCCACCCCTTATTTTCCTCCCAAAAAACTAAGCCTGACCACATAGTTTCGTAGTGAAGCATAGGTATTAAGCTAGTATTTTAAGTATAAAAACCCAGTTTTGTCTGTGTGATGACCCAGAGTATATCAGAAATATAACAAAACCCAAAACGTAACTAAAAAGTCCTTTAATCCCTTCAACTTGGCTTCACTATTGTTCACAGTGGGAGGAGTAACCTATTTTCAAAATAACATTTCAAAGGAAAGAAACACAGTTCAAAGTCAAAGAGCCGATAATGAAGCAAAAACCAAAAACAAACCGCACTGAATAAAGTTCCACGACAAACCAGAATAGCTAATTGCCAACTTCAGGAAGATAACCAGGTACAGTCTGTTGGAAGAAAGCCAACCAAGATAAACCTTCTTTAGGAATAAAATACAAATTTGTCTCCAGCGTCTGTTTGCACGCAGGTCCAACCTTTTATGCAGATCTCACACCTGCAACCCATGAAGAGGATCACGGCCCTCTTCTCCCGAGTAGACCACGTCTCTCTATTATCCTCTCCCTGCATGCCCTAGGATGGAGAGGGGATGGGCCTGGGTCCTCCTCTGACTGCTTAGCCGGCCTCTACCCATCCCCAGCCTCCTCCACAACCTCCGGAGCCACCCCTCCGCTCTCTGTTGGCTGTTTCTCCCCTTCCTCAGAGTGAGTCTCCACCAGGGGCATGGCACTTTGCATCCAACAAACTGTCCGAATCTGTTACTTTGCAAGAAAAATGCTGGAAGCTAATAGCAGAGTTTGCCCCCATAATACTGAATCACAGAGTAAACAGACTGGGATACCCAATGTGGCAAATCATGAACAATGTCACTGAATTATGTTTACCAGACCTGGGCTGTATAATGGGACAGACAGACACACACACACACACACACACACACACACAGACACACACACAACTAGCTTTTTGCTTATCATCCTCGTATTATCGAATCTACAACGTAAACCAAATCTATTTCATGAATCCCAATTAAATCAAAGGGCCGTTTTAAAAAGGGCACCGCATCCTGAGATTTCCCACTTCACATCAGAACTGAAGAGAACCACCATCCCCGCTTGGTCGCTGAAGGTGTGCCTTACCTGTAATTCCAGCAGCCCCATCAACAGCACCTTCCCAGCATGGTTGACGTTACTCAGAAGATCCTCCCTTTTTATGACATTTATGACCTCTGCTAGCAGAAGGTTCTTGGAAGGGTCCCCAAGCCACGTGTTAAAAATCCTATACGGCTGCAGGGTAGAGGATCCAACAGAGAGAAAAGAAGAAGGGGGGGGGGAAGAGAGGAACATTTAGCCCCCTTCCTTTTGCTTTCGCATACAAATAGGCCTTGAGTTAACAGCTATTCAGACCATAACTGTTCAAAAGTTACAACGGCACTGAAAAAGGGACCTAGGTTCAGGAGTGGGCTTCAAAAATTTCAGCAACCAGTTCTCTGCCCAGTTGCTGAGTAAGTGTGGCCATGGTGGGCATGGCGTAATCGGCCTCCTGCACCATGACCAGGGGGAGCGTTTTCACCCTTCAAGGGCTCGGGAGGCTTTCCTCCCCATTCCCTCCCCACCCCACTAACCTGCTTTCCAGATCAGTTCTCCTGAGCAGGGCAACCAAAGAAGACCCAGCCGATCAGGAGGCAGAGAACAGATGGGGTTGGCGGGGACAGTCAGAGGTGGGATTTTCCAGTTCTCCAAACTAATTAAAATTTCCGCTACTGGTTCTCCTGCTGAACACCCACCTCTATGACCAAGGTTGACAAACGGAACCTACTGCATTTGCCCGGAATTCCTCCTTGTGGAAAAACCCTCCGGTCATCATCTTCTTGCTGAATGTTAGGACATCTGCTGGGTCCTCGAGCCCCCAGTGTTCGTGGGCCCAGAATTTGCCAGTACAGCCACCTCCTGTTTGCACCTCGTCTATCAAGAAGGCGCAGCCGTGCTGTTGAGAAATCACATCTGGATTTTAGTCCCTTTAAAGAAAGGAGTTGGGAACAATTTAAGGAGGCGAAAACATTCCGATTTATGTCAAAGCTCACCTTTCTTGCGATGTTTCTCAATTTCCTAAAAAAGTCATCTGATGCGTGATTGTCCCCTCCTTCGGACTGAATGGGCTCCACGATGATTCCTGCAACAACTTTATTCTTTTTCCTGTATTTAACAATCAAATCTTCCACCTGCAAGTTAGAACACAGCAAGAGATAGTTTTAAGACAAGAAACAAATCACTAACATGCATTTTATCTTGTTCCAATTCATTGTGGCAATTTATTAAATTCCAGGGAGCAATCAAGAAGGATTGGTGATGTTTTTGCCCCATTGAATAACCTTCTGCAAAAAAGAAACCTCCAAATGAATGGGATCTTTTCTTTCTGGGTTGGCAATTATGGAAGCTGAGATTCCACACATTTGGATGGGATTGAAGGTTGGAGAAAAATGACCCATGGGCCAAGTTGTGAGTAAAATCTGCTATAATCTGGTGTTAAATAAAAGAAGCCCATTGGAGGCATAACCTGCTGGTTAAAGTTAATAATATACTGTACACAAAATACATTAAACAAATTGAGAAGAAATGTGATTGATATTGATAAAGAGAAACACATGATTATGAGTTGGATTTTATCCAAAGCGATTGCTCCAAAAACAGAAACCTAACTGAGAAATGCCCGTTTCTTGGTGTATCTTCCCCCCAATTTTAATCTGACAGATTCATTCATTCCTTGGCCTTCTTTAAAAGAGTTTTAACCAAGGTGCATTTTGAAGAGGTGATCTTCTGCTTGAGTTTCAATTTCCAATCCAGTGGAAGCATCTCCTTGGTCTCCAGAGAGCTCTGAGAAATCACGTCCTACCCTGAGAAGGACTCAATTCTTTCAAAACCAAGGCTAACCTGGAGAATTAGGACATCACCTCAATGTGGTCTTTCAGCAGCTGCGACATGTCAGCGGTCTTTCTCCAACTGTGTTTTTCATTCTCTGATGAGCTTTCTGTGCTACTCTGCCAATTTTTGCCCGAAACCCAAACCACATCAATATCAAGAAGGTCCATGGAAAAGAAGATTCGGACTATTTCATAACATGGGAACTATTCTATAAATGGTTAAATGACAGATATTGAGGTTAGAGGAGTGGAATTAAGTGAAACATGGTTTATAGGAGAAAGAAAAACAGATGGGTAAATATTTCTGTTATATAATTGATACTATAATGGAAGATAATATATGTTACAATATGATTGATGTTATCATATTTGTTTATATATTACTGCATATTTGTTTATATGTGTGTGTTCATAATAATGATGACGTTTGTATGTTAACACCTTGGACACCTAAAGAGCAGTCTGTTCAACAAAGAAAGGAAATGTATGATATAAAACAATAAAAAATATTTCCAAAAAAAAAAAAGAAAAGAGAAGGCCCATAATCTGGTGTGCCTAACCTCAGTGTGCTGTCAATTATAATGCATTCAAAACTAAACCTAGGCGAGCATCGTTGGTGAACCCAATCACTTCCTCCAACTGGCAGGTCCTACATCACTTATTTGTATTTTAAATCCTAAAGGGTTTGAAGCAGGTGTCCATCATGATGCATCTAGAATTCAGAAGATTAAACCTCTGGTTCCAGGGTCCAACTCAGTCTGGATCTTGCAACATTATCCTGGGACACGTACATCTGCATTTGTTCGTGACGTTGATTAAACCCAAAGGTGCTTTTTTTTCAAGAGGCAACTGGACTTACTGGTTTTTCTTTTGAAGATGTTTTGCTTCTCATCCAAGAAGCTTCTTCAGCTCTGACTGCATGGTGAGGAATGGAAGGATTTCTACTCCTTGCAGACAGCTGGTCATTTGCATCCTTTTAGAGGGTCGCTGAGGCCACTTGGAGGTTTACCTGTGTCCTCAGGATTACCTGAATGGTGCAAATGGGTGCAGAGCTTTCTTGGAATTGCTGAAAGGACTGTGGAGATAGATGATGTTGTATTCCTCCCCCTCTGTTGATGGAGGGCTGTTCACAGGGATGGGCTTCAAATTTTTTAGCAAGGTGCTCTCTGCCCTAATGGCTGGGTGGGCATGGCTGGGTGGTCATGTGACTAGGTGGGTGTGGCCAACACACACCAAAAAGTTATTATTTCATGCATTTAATACTTAAATAAAAGACCTATTTAATTGTACATATTATGATAGCAGCAAGAATCCCCTCGGAGGCTAGTGGCTATCTTATCTGATTTTTTCAATGGCGCTCCACGCAAGCGCTGAGTGGATTGTTTATCTTGCAACGCTTTTACGAGGTGTGAAATGCTCTTGGCTGAATGCCCAGAAGTTCAATTAAGCCTATTAAGAGCTTTCCCTTGCTGCTTGTCTTTCTGAGGTTATTGGGGGCTCTCTGAGCCCCGCAGAGTCTTAGCTAGGGGCTCCCCCAGCAGCCCACCTGTGGCTGTTCAATTTTGACATAGTTGACCTACTTGAACCCTCTTTCAAACCAGCGGTCCTCTCCTTGTCCAAAATGTGGACTTTATTGTCTTCCAAAGAATGGCCTGTGTCTTTTGAATGCTACAACACAATCTTTTCAACAGTTCCAAGAAGGCTCCACACCCATGTACACCACTCAGGTGACATCTGATGGCACAGTTAAACCTACAGGTGATCTTAAAGACTCACTGAAAGGATGCAAAGGACCAGTTGTCTGCATGGAGTATAAATCCTTCCATTTCCCCACCATCCAATCAGAGCTGAAGAAGCTTCTTGGATGAGAAGTGAAACGTCTTCAAAGAAAAACAAAGGAAGTCCAGTTGCCTCTTGAAAAAAGCACCTTTGGGACAACCATGACTTGGATGACTGAGAATCTCCACAGACATGAGGCTGATTAAAGTTAACTTGGTTTGCTCAGGGCTGAACTAAATCAGGATGAAGATGTTTTGCGAGCCTCTTCTTTCTTCCTGGAAAGGCAAAGGCTGGATGTCCCTTGTGGTCCTTGCTTGATCCTTCTGTGCTGGGTTAATTGAGCAACACAAACTCACTTTATGTCAGCCAACCTCTGCTACCCGAGGCGCCTTCTGCACTCCGAAGCTGGGTTATCCTCACCTCCTCTAAGCAGCGTGCTTCCTCCTGCTCATTTTCTTGTGCAAAGTCTTCCAAAGGGTACTGCAGCCTTGGGAAGGGAGCAATGGGCCAGTCAAAGGACGGGATGTCCAGCTTGTGAATGGCCTTGGAGTGCGTAGTGGCCAAGCAGCCTAAACAAAGAGGGGGGAAAAAAAACCATGAAAACCAGAGGAAGCCTTTAAAGACAGACCACATCCTGGCCAGATAACACCCTGCAGAAAAATGCTTGCTCAACTGGACAGGAAGTTCCTCTCACTCAACTCAAACCTTACTTTCTCAAGTTGGATGATAGAAGCTGCAGATCTATCTCCAGGCTTCTGTTTGTGTGTTAATTATCCCCAAGTATGATTTTTGCTGTTGTAGCAGGTGCCTGTTCTGACCCAGCTCCCCAAACACGACAAACCCTCTGAAGTGAACTTAAAATAACTTAAAACTTAAAAAGCCCGGGCAAAAAGTTTCCCTTTTACTGCAGGCTAACAAGTCTGTCCAGCCAGGAGATGAGTAGTTGTCTGCCACACCTATTCATCTCTGCCCCCTGCCTTTTATCCCCAGAGCTAGGGTGGGTCTTTGCTAGCAGTGGTGGCTTTTCCGTCCCATGGGCCAGTCGATAGATTTCCACTGCTCTCCTCTCCGCTGCCTTCGCACCCACGCATCAGGCACTGGACCCAGCTGTTCTTCTTCTTCCTCATCAGCCATTTGCAGACCTGGGGGCTGTTGACTCTCCATCTGAGGGCTGATAGATGGCCCAGGCTCCACCTCTGTCTCTGTCTCTGTGACAGCCCCATTCCCTCTTCCTCCTCGGAGCTCTCAGGTTGCCTTGATGCCGATCTTGACCCCCATGCTTCCTCTCCTTGATTCGGCTGCTGGAGGGGCCGGCAGCCAACAGGCCACAACACTGCTGCTTTTAAACTTGCCACCAACTCGGGGCAGAAGGGCCACTTCTGGATTGTCAGTTCCAGGCAGCAACAAGAAACTGTCCCATGGGAACCAAGGTCATCAAACCAGATGTTCAGTAAAGGCCCGGACAGTTCCCAAAGCAATATTTAGCCACCTGATTGGACAATGAGTCCTACCCAAATTGGAGTTGTGGGGAGAGATTCAATTCTTTAATTATCTAAAAACCTGGGAATTAAACAGAGTTGGTTTTGCTTTTAATCAGTGCCAAAATGATGTACTCAATAAAGCTTTGCATTAAGAGAGTGGATTGTCTCATTAGTGCTTGCTCGGTTGGGATGAAAGCACTTGAAATATTAGGCCTTATCTGACATCACCTTGATGGGCTATAATCAACCAAGCTATCTTATTATTATTATCTTATTAAAGCTTGTATTTAATATTGCTTCCAACAACAACAAAAAAAAAACAATAACTCTTTCTTACCCATAGTTCTCCCGTGAAATGCACCCATAAAGGAAAGCATGCTGTATTCTGGGCAACCAGGGGGCTGAAATGCAAAGAGGAAATTCATGCTTATTCATTAATTAATTAAAATTTAAATTGGACCACTAGGGGGCAGCCTCTTCCCTAACTGGAATGACCAACTGAATGATAAAACCATTCAGGTAGAGCAGGGGTCCCCAACCACCGGGCCCCGGACCAGTACCGGTCCATGGATCATTTTTTACTGGTCCGCAAAGAATGAATAATCGTGATTAAAATATATATAAAAATATGTTTTTGCTTCCGGGTGTCTTATTCTGAAAGACAACCACTTCCGCCCTCGCCTAACTTCCGTGCTAACTTCCCCGCTTAACTTCGTGGACCGCATTGCTAAAGCTAAGAAGCCCTTTACTATTGGGGAAGAATTGATTTTGCCGGTCCTTAAAAAAGTGTTTCTGCGTGAAACTGGTCCCTGGTACAAAAAAGGTTGGGGACCACTGAGGTAGAGGATAACTTTTTTTATTTTTCCAATTTTGCTGTGTTATTAGGAGAAAGCTGTCCTCTGTCATGAATATTAATTCAGAGGGCAGGTGTTCAGAGCTGAGCCAAGCAGGTTTCAAAAACCAAGAAAAGTTATTCCTCAAGATATGCGGTCTTATTTCATTCTTTTTTAACAAATTAACAGAGTTGGAAGGGAGCTGAAAGGTCATCGAATCCAACCCCCTGCCCAAGCAAGAGACCCTACATCATTTCTGAGAGATGGCTGTCCAGGCTTGTCTTGAAAGCCTCCAGGGATGAAGCTCCCACAACTTCTGAAGGCAACTTCTGTTCCGTTGGCTGATAGTTTTCACTGTCAGAAAATTTCTCCTTATTTCCAGGTTGCATCTCTCTTTGTTCAATTTCCATCCATTGTTCCTTGTCTGGCCTTCAGTTGCCTTGGAAAATAGCATGACCCTCCTGCTCCTCTCTGTGGCAGCCCCTCGAATATTGGAAGACTGCTCTCCTGCCTCCCCTGGTCCTTCTCTTCACTAGACTAGCCAAGCCCAGTTTCTGTAACTGTTCTTCATATGTTTTAGTCTCCAGTCCTCTCATCATCCTGGTTGCTCTTCTCTACACTCTTTCTAGAGTCTCAACATCTTTTTTTATATTGTGGTGACCCTTCTTCAAGCATTATCTTAACAGAAACCATCTTGGGTTAGGCGAGGAGTGATTGGCCCAAAGTCATCCAGAGGACTTTATGGCTGAGCAAAATATGAGACCTAAATTTCCCTAGTCCTAGGTTGACCTCATTAGCCCCTTTGATGCCACCGATCAGTGAGGCAAGAAAAAAAAACAAATGTACAGGTGCAAATTTAGTGAAACGTGGCTTAATAGCAGTAACCACGAGAGGGATCGTGGAATGCGAGTGAACAATCACTTCAATACTGGTAGGAGCCAGGAGTGCGTAACAGCAGTCAAAAAAGCCAATGCAAACTTAGGTTGCATTAAGAGAGGAATAAAATCAAGATCACGTGAAGTATTGCTAAGATCATACTTGGAATACTGCATCCAATTTTGGTCACCACAATATAAAAAAAGATGTTGAGATTCTAGAAAGAATGCCCAGAAGAACAATAAAGAGGATTCAGGGACTGGAAGATAAACACATGAAGAAGAGTTGCAGAATTTGGGTCTAGTCTAGAGGAAAGAAGGACTGGGGGTAACACAATGGAAGTGTTCCAATATTTGAGGAGCTGCCACAAAGAAGAGGCCAACAAGGGGTGGGATGCAAATTTTTAAACTACCAGTTCTATGGGCATGGCTAGGTGGGCATGGCTAGGTGGGCGTGTGACTGGATGGGTGTGGTTGGTTTGTTTGTTTTTGCCTACTGGGCCTCAGGGAAGCCTCCTGGGAGCAAAAATGGGGCAGTGAGGGCTGCACAGCACCTCCCCCTGCACTCTGTTTTTTGCTTCCTGGACCTCAGGGAAGCTCCTGGACGAAGCAGTACGACAGCGACAGGGGAGAGAATCAGCTGTGAAGCACAATTTAGATTACCTAGAAAGCAAGCAATCCTATGATTTCCTGCTTTCTAGATAATCTAAATTGTGCGGCACAGCTGATCTTTGGAAAACAGCTGATCGGTGGGGAAAAAAAGGAAATACCTTGATTTTCGGAGCGAACTGGTTCATTCCCAGATAATCTTTGGAGCTACCAGTTCGCCTGAACCAGACCAAACCGATAGAATCCCACCCCTGAGGCCAACCTATTCTTCAAAGCACCAGAAGAGCAGGACAATAAGCAATGGATGGGAATGAATCAAGGAGAGAAGCAACCAAGAACTAAGGAGAAATTTCTTGACAGTAAAAACAATCCACCTGTGGAACAGCTGGCCTTCAGAAGTTGTGGGTGCTCCAACCCTGGAGGTTTTTAAAAAGAGATTGGGCGGCCATTTGTCTGGAATGGTATTGGGTCTCCAATGCTTGAGCAAAGAGTTGGACTAGAAGACCTCCAAGGTCCATTCCACCTCTTGCTATTCTATTTTGTTTTCTGTTTCAGTCATCTAGAATGCTTTCTGTTAAAAGAAGTTGCTATATCTGTGGGGAGTCACTGTGCTGCCCTCTGGCCTTCATATCTGGGTCACCACATCATATCCAGCTATCCCTGCCTGCCCAGGATGCTTAATACTTGCTGAAAACATCTTTGATTTTCAACTATAAAAGAAACAACTGACAACACTCATCCACCCTCCTGTTTTCTAATGGTCCAAACCTTATTGTGGACATTGTCCAGCTTTTAAGAACATAAGGTATGGAGATAAAACAAGAAAACCAAGATAAAATGAAACAAAAGGTCAACAATAACAGTAGATAAGCCAACAAACTGCAACTTTCTCCATTTAGATAAGCCACACTCCTCTAAAGTGTGGCTTATCTAAAAGAGTGTTCCTGCTTCAGCGGAAGGAGCACCAGCGAGAAATCAATAAACTGGGGAACCATTTTTTATGAGAAAAGACTGGTTTGAAAATGTAATCTTAGGTGTTTTTTTAAAGACCTTTGTAGTTGTGTCCCAGCCTGATTCAAATAATCTGTTTTAAGCTGTTTGTTTGGAAAATTGATCTTGTTCCTACCGACGGTGGGATTCTACCGGCTTGGCCCAGTTTGGGTGAACCGGTAGTAAAAAATGCAACAGTTAGTCCGAACTGGTAGTGAAAAAACAGCTAGCGGTTGGGCTAAACCGGTATTTCTTTTTTTCCTTTCCCCTGACTATCAGCTGTGCTGGGATGTCCCTCGCTGTCTTACTGCTTTGTCCAGGAGGCTTCCCTGAGGGCCAGGAGGAAAAAGGTGGTGCTGTACACCCTCCCTGCGCTCTGTTCTTTGGCTTCCTGGGCCTCAGGGAAGCCTCCTGGGAGCAAAAACAGCCTCCCAGCAGGCTTCCCTGAGGCTCAGAAGGCCAAAAAAACCCTGAAGCATGGGGGGAGGAATTGCTTTACACACCCAAAAGAAGCCATGCCTCCCCAGTCAAATGGCCACTCCCACCTAGCCACTCCCACAGAACCAGTAGTAAAAAATATTTGCGTCCCACCCTTGGTTCCTACTTTCCAAGAAAAATTTAAGGTGGTTGGGAGAATTCAGCCACTCAGGAAAAACATCTGAACTGGTTGGAAAGAAAGGGACTGATTCAGTGGAGTTCAGATTCATTACAGCAATTGAAGCTGATTTCAGTTCAGAAAAGGGTTCATTGATGCAGGAGTTTTGAATAGAACAGAATGAGCTGGAAGGGTTCTTGGAGGTCTTCTAGTCCAGTCCCCTGCTCAAGCAGGAGGACCTATATCATTTCAGACAAGTGATTGTCCGGCCTCTTCTTAAAAATCTCCAGTGATGGATGTCCCAAAAATGCTTTTTAAAGTGTTAACTGGACTTTCTGGTTTTTCCTTGAAGATGTTTTGCTTCTCATCCTTCATCAAGCTTCATGAATGAGAAGCGACTTATCTTCGAAGAAAAACGAGAAAGTCCAGTTGCCACTTGAAAAAGCACCTTTGGGATAACCATGACCTGAATGACTGAGAATCTCCATAGACAGATATACCAAAATGACAAATTTGCTGCAGATACAGGATAGAATGGATTTGATTTAGTAATAGAGAACTAAGAATATCAGAATGATCTCTCATTTTATCTCATTTGTTTTGGCTACATAGATAACACTCTAAATCATGGCTTAGTACAGAATTAAGTCAGGAATCTAGGTTTAGAATAGAGGAGAGTAGGGTAGAGGTAGAATAGTAGAGTAGAGTAGGGTAGAATAGAGGAGAGGAGAGTAGAATAAAACAGTAGAATACAATACAATATTAGAATGGAATGGAATGAAATAGAATGAAAAATAGAATAGAATAAAACAGAAAATAGAATAGAATAGAATGGAGTAGAATAAAATAGAATACAATAGAATATTGGAATGAAGAATGGAATGGAAGAGCAGAGAAGAAAACTGGAATGAAGAATATAATAGAATGGAATGGAATAGAATAGAAGAAAAGACTTAGGAATTCTGAGCCTAACATTTATGTGGCTAAGTGAGAAATTTGTTAAGTGAGTTTTCGTCCCATTTTACAAATTTTTCTGCCACATTTGAAAAAGTGAATCCCTGCAGTTGTTAAATGAGAAGCATGGTTGGTAAGTGAATCTGGCTTCCCACATTGACTTGGTTTTGTCAGGTGGTCGCAAAAAGGTGACCATGTGACCCCGAGACACTGCCCCTGTTCATAAATGTGAGTCAGTTGTCTTTCCCCCTTTCCTTTCCCCCTTCACTGTCCTCTTATTTGCTTCTGTATTTTGTATTTTATAATACTTTACACACACACACACACACACACACACACACACACATATATTTACTAAGTTGGCAAGCATCCAAATGTACATCACATGACCCTTGGGGATGCTGCAATGGTCATAAGTATCAAAAATGGTCGTAAGTCACTTTCTTTGGCAGCGGCATAACTTCAAATGGTCATCAAGCAAACTGTTGTTTTAAGTTCATGACTACCTGTAGGTCTTATGCTGTCTTGCTGGGCAGGTGAACATTGAAGCAAAGATCCAGAATGTAGATTGGTCATTTTGCTCTGCTCAATGAAAGAAGCACCTTACCTGGTTAATCATGCAGGTCTCCAGCTCTTCTTTGGTGATGCTGTTGTCTCCTCTTTCTTTGCTCTGGAAAATAAAGAGTTTCCCATCATCTTCCCAGTCAAGAGTTGCCCTCCAACCCAGGGGTCTTCAAACTGGACAGCTGTAACACTTGTGGACTTCAACTCCCAGAATTCCTCCTCTCGTCATGTTAGCTCGGGAATTCTGGGAGTTGAAGTCTGCAAGTCTTAAACTTGTCAAGTTTGAAGACCTTTGGCATAGAACATGGACACATTGGGCTAGAAGGGACTTCAGAAGCCTTCTAGTTCAACAATGCAGGAGATTTTATACCAGGGGTCTTCAAACTTGACAGCTTGAAGACTTGCAGACTTCAACTCCCAGAGTTCCTGAGCTAACATGACGGGTCATGTTAGCTCAGGAACTCTGGGAGTTGAAGTCTGCAAGTCTTAAACTTGCCAAGTTTGAAGACCCTTGCTCCCACCCATCTGCATGGATGTCAATGGCTGTGGCGTTCAAGAGTTTCCCAATGGCAATGCTTTCAGGAGAACAGGAACTAGAGCAAGGAAGTCAAACACAAGGTGTGGTCTGATCCAGCCCCCGGGTCCATCCTGGAAAATGTTACGGGGCTGGTTGGAAAATAAATAAGTTAAAACTGAGTAGATGAATATATGGAGAAATAAGCTAAGATTGTCACAAAGATAAAATAAGTGACAGTAGTTTATAAGAAAACGTGATTGATATTTTGTCAAGGAAAGTATGTTAATTATAACTGTTAGCACAAGTTATATGTACCCAGTCGACACACTGTTTAAAATGAAAGATGGAGTTGTAAATATAAAATAAAAACCTTATAAAAAAAAGAAATAAAGAAAATGTGTCTATCTGCAGCTGATAACAGAGCTCTGTTACTGACTACAGAGCCTTGCCGGCTGCAGAAGAAATGGGCTGGCAAGGCAGGTGTTGGGGTGTGTGAGGCCTGGCTGCAACTGTACAAAGTAGTAGGGTACCCCCATCCCCACCCTAGCTTAATTGTTACCTGTCTACCCTGGGATAGGCGGGGGTCTTAATTAGGGCTTATTTTGTGGGTAGGGCTCATATTGGGTGCATGTATAAAAGTCAAACTAGGACTTTCTTTTGGGGTAGATTGTATTTTTGGGGAAACACGGTAGATAAGGGTGAAAGAAATTCTGGGGGGATCAGACTTGGATCATTTGTGGCAACTTAAGGACTCTAAGCTGATGACATGTTTAACTCCACCCTCCAGCGCTGTTCTTCTCCTACATTGAGACAAAGATTTTGAAATTGAACTGAGACCCCCTTAGTCCCTATCCCGCTTTGAGGAAAGATACACTCCCCCGGTCTGGAGATACAAGATACATCCACATCAATTTTACTCACCCTGTACCACATAAATATGGTTTTAAAGGCATTTTCATTGGAGCAAGATCCACAGGACATGGTTATTACTTGAGAGAGGCCCTTAGGAGCAACCTGGCAGTGGGAGAAGAGACACAGACCTTTCAATCCAAAGTGCCTATAAGGAACACTTTCATCACTGAGCATCGCAACCAAATGATGCTTATTTTAAACACCCCCCCCCCCCATCAGTCTCTACTGCCTAAGGATAAAATTATGGAATTTTTAGGGTTGAAAGTGCTATTTAGTCCATGGGCTCCAACTATCTACCCAAAGCAAGAATTCAAAATAAAGATTCTTCAGTGGATGTTAATCCAACTTTTCTTTGATCCTGAGAACAACAGTCCATCATCTTAAGAGGCCATTGCTAAAATGTTTTCATTCTTAAGAAAGTTTTCTCAGGGTAACCTATCCTGAAATCCGAGATAATAGAGAACCCACAATGATCTTGTTCCATGTAATATCTTTTCAGGTTTTTGAAGGAGTGCTGTCATCCCCTTATCCCTGTTGTCCTTTTAAAATGCTAGACCTATCCAGTTTCCTCAGCCTTTCCTTGTATTTGCCAGTCCTGGAATTAATTCTTGGCAAGATGGAGACCTTGTCAATGCTGGGTGTCAGTTTCATTGCTCCTTCTGTGCTAGATAAAACTTACCGAAAGCAAAGATTCCTTTAGCTTTTCAGCAAAATTTTCTGGAGGCAAAATTCCTAGGGCAGGTCTGTTGACAAAAGTGCTCTGAGTAAAGAAGAAGAAAAAAGAAGAGAAGAGAAGGAGAAAAAAGGAAAGAGAAAAATGAAAGAAAATAGAACAGAGAAAAGAAAAATGAGAGAAGAAAAAGGGAAGGAGAAAAGAGAAAAGAAGAATGGCAGAAGAAAAGAGAAGAGAAAAAGGGAAGGAGAAAAGAGAAGAGAAAAAGGGAAGAAGAAAATAGAAAAGAAGAATGGAAGAAGAAAACAAAAGAAAAGAGAAAAATAGAAGAAAATAGAACAGAGAAAAAAATGAGAGGAGTTTACCATGAATAGAATGCAAACTTCTTATCTAAGGGTCAACCCAAAACAGTCCATGGGTTGACCTTACTTGCCTTAAACAAAGAACACCCCCAATTTTGATGCTTGCAACCACCCTTTCCCCGAACCTGTAAGCCAACCAAGCTGTTATTGGTATCAGAATTTAGCTGGAATGGAAACTGTTTGGGAGAATCTGCAGATGGGAAATGCTACTTGTCAGTGAGACGCTTTGGTGTCCTCTAGATTTTGAAAAGGTTTCTTTTCTTTGTGCCCTCTAGAGCAATGTGGTCATGTTATTGGCTGGGTGTGGCCAACTCAATATCACTCACATCGAGGCATGCATCTCCTCGCCTGGCCTCTCATGACTGCAACAGTCATAAGTGTGAAAAATGGTCATAAGTCACTTTTTTCAGTGCCACTGTAACTCTGAATGGTCCTTCCACACAAACAAAGTACCAGCAAAGGAAGGAAAAAAAAATACTCCAGAGAAGTTCCAGAGACAGGAAGTCTAGTCCTGCCAAGGATGTAATAAGGGTTAACAGAGAGGCAGTTTCTGTAAGCAACACCAGAATGTTTCCTTCCTGCCTTCCTTACAGGATTAGGCCAGGAATTTCTTCTAACAACCGGTTCTCCGAACTGCTGAGAATGTTCTAGAGAATAGGTACGAACTGGTAGAATCCCACCCCTGGTCTCATCTAACACACTAGCTAAGATTCTGTGCAGTTCGGAGAACCCCCAAATCCCACCCCTGGCTGGACCCACCCACCCAACCCTTCCCCTCCCAGGAGTCCCCACGTGGCCCATTTTGGATGCAGGCTCAGAGAGGGTGAAAAACAGGCCTCCTGGAAGTTCAAGAAAGCCAGAAATGGGCCTGTTTCTGGCTTTGAGAGAGCCTCTGGAATCCAGGGAGGCCATTTCGCTCTCCCGGAGATTTGAGGAAAGCCTCTGGAGCCCAGGGAGGACAAGAATGCCCACCCCCACACCATGGTGCAGAAGGCCGACTCGGCCACGCCCACCATGGCCATGCCCACCCAGCAACCAGCAGAGAAGCCATTGCTGAAATTTTTGAAGCCCACCCCTGATTAGCAGCCCCAGGGCAACACAACCCCGGCAAACCTTCGGGTAGCTTTTCAAACTTGCTTCTTCTTTCTCTCCCTTTGGCTGCCGACCAAAAAGATGGTTGATACGAGAACCAGCCCAGAACTAATCAGGAAATGAGCTCCTATGGGTTTCTCCTTGCTCAAGAGCTAGACAAAACCGTGCATGCCAACTCCTGCAATTCTCAGCCGTTCCCTTGGAAATGGCTTATTTTGGAGAATCACCCCCAAGAAGGTGTGGAGGCTCCCGGTTCCAGCCTCAGAGACCCTGAGCAGTGGGTGAACAGCCCTGGGGAAGGACAGGTAGGCACTCTGGGATCTTGGGGAGAAGAAGGGAAGCTTCACAAACAGGCAATTGACGCACCATTTTGGTAATCTGGTACCTTCTGCAAAAGGTCACTTACCAGATTCTGGGGCTGTTGCAAAAGTTTGATCAGAGATGGGTGGCTGTAACCTAGAAGGAAACACAGAGGACTTTTGTCATCTGATTTCAAGAAATTTCAGCAACTTTCACATTAAGGTAAAGGTTCCTCTCACACATACATACTAGTAGTTTCTGGCTCTAGGAGGTGGTGCTGATCTCTGTTACAAAGAGCCAGCGCTGTCCGAAGACGTCTCCGTGGTCATGTGGCTGGCATGACTAAATGCCAAAGGCGCACAAAACGCTGTTGCCTTCCCACCAAAAGGGTCCCTGTTTTTCTACTTGCATTTTTACATGCCGACGAACGGCTAGGTTACAAAAGCCGGGAGAAGTAATGGGAGCTAGGGATTCAACCCGCCAAACTGCTGGCCTTTCTGATCGACAAGCTCAGAGCATTAGCGCCTGAGCTAAAAAACAGTTCATCCCATTAGTGCCGACACAGAGGGAGGTTTTTCAGTGCTGTGCGCACAAGAAACCGGTGGGGGAAAAAATGTGGAATCCCACCACTGGAAACCTTGCAAGGACTCCCAAAAATTCTTACCAATCGGGATGGATGAAATCTGAGAGTAGAGATCCAACATCCGGTTCCCATCAACATCCACAAGATAATTCCCTCGGCTTTCCTCGTAGTTGCAGAAAAAGTGGACTGCCTCTGCGTTCTGAGAGAAACGGATGGAACAAGTTGAGATTTCCTGGCGCATCGCCGAAGTTGAGAATCAAGCAAAATGAGCCACGATTTAGGCTGGTCAGGATGGAAAATAGGAAACTCTGGATGGTTTCCCATTTCTGCAAATCATTTTTTGTATCCCTACGGATAGGCTTGTTTTGGAAAGACAAGGGCATTCTGATTGGTTTTGGAATTTGGGGATTAAAAAGGCAGAAAATAATCTTGGAAAAACTTTAAAGGTAACAGCTACTTGACAAAAAGAAGATGGAAGAATAGTTGTATGTTTCTGTTTTTCTTTTCTTTTTTGAGTTCTCCTTTCCTATCGCTTAGTTTCTATCTTTGTTTTTGTTTGTTTTGTACATTTTATTATAGTGAAGAATTATACAGTAAAGGTAAGGGGATCCCAGGACTGTCTTATTGTTATTTGAGCCCCATTTACAGGATTTTTAAAGAGGTTTGAACAACCTCCCCCTCCCTGCAGTGCCCAGCTATATCCCAATATTCAGATTATTTTTCTGCCACCACCAAATATGCTCCCATTCTGTTCAGTTTCAGGAGGGTGGCCTTGCTGACACAAAACAGGCATACATGTATTGCTTAGCAGCGACAATTTTGTGACTCGGCAGCCAATATTTGAAGGGATGCTTTTCAAGTGGAATCTGGAGAAATTACCTGAATTCCATTCAACTGTTTCATTAGTTCCTGAAAGAAGAAGAAAGGATATTATTATACAGATTGACTAACCGAAAAATCAGGAGATGAAATGTTCCTGTACAACCTATTCAACTTTTTTGGTTTCTCTCTCTCTCTTTTTATCTTACTTTATTCAACCCTGGGAAGTGCTAAGGACATTCCAATGTCATGATTTAACCAGGGAGGCAGTTTGGACCAGTGGTTAAGGCACCAGGCTAGAAAGCAGGAGATGGTGAGTTCAAGGTCTGCCTTTAGCCATCCTGGTTGTTTGCTCAAGTCCTTTAGTTTTGCAAACCCCCAAATATAATGATCCTATAATTTTTTAAAAGCAAATCTAATTTATTTTATTTCTGCTTTATTCTGGGCCAGTCGCTCTCTTTCTCTTAGCCCAACCCACCTCACAGGGTTGCTGTGGGGAGAAATGGAGGAGGAAGGTGGGTTGGATATGATTGCTGCCTTGTGTTATTGTTAAAAATAATAAAAGAAGGATACAAGATAAATAATAAATAAATCTAAAGTATAACAAAAAGGAGATCTTGGAGGTCTTCTAGTCCAACCTCCCCCCCCCCCCCGCCGCCCAAGCAGAAACCCTACACCATTTCTGACACATGGCAGTCCAATCTCTTCATGAAAGCCTCCAGTGATGGAGCACCCACAACTTCTGAAGGCAAAATCCATTTTATCCCAAATCCATAAGCACTAGAAGTATTTTTTAAAAAAATAGGGAGATGTATTAGTATCAGATCCCTAACAGTGATATTGCCATTCAGTTGGGAGAAGTGGGGCGGGAGGAGGCTTGAAATTGATTCATTATTATTGTCCATGACAACTGTTATTTTATAACTTGTATCCTGGTGCAGAAGCACCCTGAGATTTTCTCACCTCTTGGGGAATGTATTAAGGGGGAGGGCCATGTGGGTTGTTTCACTTTGAAAGCCAGCAAAAGATGGCCATGGGAATGTACGCTTCTCTGTTTCTCAGAGCTGCCAGTACAATAACATCTTCACACCTGTGGATTGGCTGAATCCGCATCTGGATAAAGGGCAGGGTCTCTACTGCCTTAATTCTACTTGTCTTGCCTAAGGGTATTCAGACTCTGCTTTGAATGTATTGCTATCACTTTTGCTTAATAAAAGATTCCTTCATTTCAAGAGTCTTCATTTTCTTAAGTTAGAAGGAGAGGCAATCCTTACAATGAGGTACCTTCACCACCTTGAGTTATTTATAAAATACTAAAGGCAGGATATAAATAAAATCATAAAATAATAAATTAAAGTAAATTAAACTACCCTACACCACCACTACATTAATTAAATAAAATAATAAGGGTTATACTGATAAAACAGTCTTCCATAGTTTGCTTTTATCTCCATGCCATGGGAATTAAAGTCCCAGTAGACCGATGGGAAATTTGGACATTTTTGTTAAAGAGAAAAAAAAATGAAATTATGACTGTCGGGTTTGATGATTAGGAAAAAATTGTAGAGAACAGAAAAGAAGGAAAGTTATGATATAAATTTAACATAAGAGTTTCATGTACATTTATATTTGTATCTGCTGTAAACGAAAGTAGGAAATTGTTTATATTTCTTTTTCTTTTGTTTTCTTTCTGTTCTTCTGGCTTTGCTTTGCTTTTCTCTTTCTTTTACTTTAATTATTAGTTTGTCTTTATTTTAACTCTCTATTTGAAAAATCCAATAAAGTTATTTAAAATCCAACACAAAGTCAAGGAAGGACTTTAAAGGAGTGTTCGATCTCTTGTACTATTTTTCCCCCAAAATATTTGGAGATAATGATAGTGAAGTGAAAGAATTAAATTTAGGATGGATGTTCTCATATTAACTTACCCTGGATCTCGGACCAGGGACTTCGGTCTTCATCAGTGGCCCATCATAGTCAAATTCCATGTCAATTTTAGCTGCCACTTGGCTGATTCCTCGGAGTCCTGCAAACAAACAAGCAAAAAATGAATTTAAAAAGTGACTATTAAGAAGTACATTCAAGAAGGGACTTCTGTATGTACACAGAGAGTATAACATTGCAAGATATATACTTGATGAATGGTGTATAAATATAATTTGGGGTATTAACACCTCCCCCCCAAAACTAGCTGTTCTTAATGCTGTTATAGTTCCCCGGCAGCCTGTGCAGACGGCAGCGGAATCAGACAGTGGGGAACAACGAGGACCAGTCTGGGAGTCTGGGGAAGACTCAGATGATGGTCCTGCATTCGATGCAGAGATAGGGCCAGGACCATCTGGGAGTTGTGTGCTGACTCCTGAGCCTCTGGAGTCGGGCAGCAGCGAGGCAGAAGAACAGTGAATGTGTGTAAAGCTTCTAGAAGGCGAGAGCGGCTGAGACAAAAGGGGTGACTTGGGTAAGGATTGGAGGTGATTGTCCCTCCCATAAGGTATAAAGGACAGACAAAGGTAGAGAAGTTGTTCACTCTGTTTGGATTAAACCTTGAAACTCTGTGTGGACTTTGTACTTCGTTTGGCTTTTTACAATTAATTTGGCACTCTAGTTGTTGGAAGCAATTCAAAGAGGAGAAAGGTGGGTGCTTATCTCGAGGGACTGTTTGGGACTCATTACCGGCTGGGAATGAACATAATTCCCAGTGTTGAAATAAAACAAGATTTGTTTTAACTAAGTGTGTGCTTAATTACGGTCTCAGGAAGCCTTGGTCAGAAGAAATGCTTCTGATTTTTAAGGCATAATTACAAATTGAAACCCAATTTGTTCCCTTTTATCCAAATAATTGTATTAAGAATTATACATGAAAATAAATGCTAATACAGTCTACAAAAATATAAACAGAAAAATACAAAAGAAAACAAAAAAGTGAGAAAAATAAAAAAGAAGTAATTTATCCCTTCATCTCAGGAAGTATAAACCATTTTAATATTTTATTACCATTTCTAAATACAACATAGACTCTCTTCTCCCATCTCTTGACTAAAAAAAAACCCACCCAAATGTTTTATCAATCATTTTTGTTAACAAAAGTCTGGTAAGGACAACCAGGAATAACTATTTTCTTTGATTAGTCCTGATCAAATAAGCCAAACTTGTATTCCTTCCATGAGTTTTCAAATATATTTTTAAATCCTCCCAAATAGAATCCCAGAGCTAATTTTCTGTTCATCTGTTTCAAGGTAAAGATCTTTCAAAGCTTTTAAGAGATTTTTTAAATCTAGTAGGTTTGTGACTTCTGACTTTTAATAAAGTCCTTTAAAACATTCAAAAGACAAATAGGTTTCTTGGTTCAGTATCTGTACAACTTCTCAAATCATCTATCAGTTCCATTTGTGTTATATTTCAGAGTGATTTCATAAACATGCATTGCATATTCTTGCTTGATAACTTCATTGCTACCTGTTCTGTCCATCTTGTCATTCATCCTACTAAGAAGCTTCTTTTTAAAAAAGAAAATTAAAAGAAATACTCAGAAATTTGTATTATAAATTTCTGCTCCGCTTACTTTATCCTCTCACTAATTCTTCTTCATTCAGGGTTTCCTTATCGTAAAAGTATCAAAACAATTGCCATTTTCCCATGAGAAAATTTCTTCTAATTAAGTCAAAGCTGTAATTTTAAATCCTGCTGGTGCTTAATCCATTAACTTTCCAAAGTCAATATATACTCAGCATCCTTTTGTTGCAGTTCAAAAAAAAAAATCATACATTTCCAAAACTTGTAAGGTCAAATTTATACCATCATCCTCTAAGGAGATTCACCTGATTAATAGAAAATTTCCCAAAAAGTGTTCATGAAATGAGCCATGGTTAAGCTTAATGTCCGTAAAAGGCTGTTTTGGGAGTACGAACTTGATGAAATCCCAATTCCCAGCCTTTCCACTTCTGAGCTTACTGTCAAATGACAGTTTCTGTGGTCTACTCATGAGGTGTAGGTGTCCAGAGTCACATAGACAATCACAACAAACTCTCCAGATCCAGTATCCAATTACAAACAGTTAGAAATTGTGTTTACATATTGCACCATAGAGCAAACAAAGAGTACAGTCACCATGTGTTTTACTGCTCAACTATTTAAAACTACAGCAGGAAATTCTACTTAGAACAAAAGAGCATAGAGCCATACAGCCAAACTTTTAAACACTGCCATTTACTGGCTGAATACCACTGTAGTTGTTGCATAGAAATACATCCCAACCGTGAATTCCAGTTCAAACTCCTTGCAAACCCTGTCCTGCTAGCTGGCAGGATGTCAGATCACCATGGCGCTCATAGGAAGTCCCCAAATCTGTTTTCTTTCCCAAGCAAAATAGTGAACAAGAGTGGCACTGCAACAAGAATTTTCTCCTTTGATCAATCAATGACACTTCATCAATTCATCTTGGATTAAAGCCTGTAAGCACTAACTTGTTTCTCTGTCGGCATTGAACACCGTAAGTTGGTATGGGATATTTGCAAACACTGCAACTATTTGGGGAACAAGGAGTGGTCACAACTCAATTTATAACCTATTCAACCCCAAAATGAAAACTCCAAACCAATAAACTCTGAGACAAACATTTCCTCAAAGTTCCATTTTATTAGAGTTGTCATATTGGCACACCTGGGAAAACCTGAATCTGAGAGTTCCGGGTTTTCTCTTTCCAAAAGAGAAATTCAAGGTCCATCCCCTACACCCATCAGTCCATCACATGTCCCAATCAAACCTTCGCCCCAATTGGAAACATCCCTCCAGTCACTCCCCTCCAGGTGCAGGACAACATGACCTTGACTCTCTGAGAAAGAATGTTATTGTGTTTAATCTTCCATCTCTCTATGAAATCCCCGCTTCCAAATTCCTAGGCACTGAATGTGGCAGCCTTGAAGCTTCCAAGTGAAAAATATGGCTTCCAAGGCTGACAGGAGAACATTTCTGGACTTTTCTAGGAAATTGCATCATCAGCCAAATGTGCTCAGTCATTTGAACAGCTAGAAAAGCAATCAACGGTCAGAAACCTTCCCAGCAACTAAACAGCTCTTAATATGCAGTCTGGGAACGTGAAGTTTTTTTATAAAATGCTTCCAGGATAATGTCAGATGTGATTGAGGGCAAACAAGATGCAGGAGGCTCATGTCCACTCAGAGTTATGTTTTCCCTAGCATGGGGATACTAGAACCAAAATAATAATAATGATTATCTAAACTGTGCAACGAACCATAATCATGCCTTGGGAACCAAACCAGGTCTGCTTACACAATGCTGCACACATTCCTTAGGCTCAAGGCAGAACAGCTACTGGAGCAGAAGAAAGATCTGGCACCCCAGAGAGAAGCCACCAAATCATTCAATGTGCAATGAAGGTTAGCTGCCAAGGAGAAGAGTAAACTAGGGTTGGGTGTCCTTGAAGGATTTTCCAAATGCAAAGGATCTGGGGTTAGGCAAGGTCATGCTTCGAGATGACCGATTTGGGAAGTCACCTAAAAGTATTGGAAATATAATGCAATGATTGTTATGTCTTCTCCAGCTTCTATTAAAATGATCAGAACAGGGCTCAGAAAGTTTGTCTGAAGGCCCCTAAAAGCAGGTAGACAGAGGACGTGCAGAAGGCATATTTCATAATCTATATATAATCTACAGCCCAGAGTCATTGATTGGGCAGCTATAGAAACTGAAGATAGATACATAGATGGCAGACAGAGACAGACAATCTTCCCAATGCACCACAAGGCAAGACAAAAGCAATGGATGGAAACAAATCAAGGAGATTGATGGTACCTGGTACTAAGGAGAAATTTCCTAACAGTGAATACAATAAACCAGTGCCTTCAGAAGTTGGGAGTGCTCCATCACTGGAAATTTTTAAGAAGAGGCTGGACAGCCACTTGTCCAGAATGGTATAGGGTCTCTTGCCTTGGGAGTTCCAGAGAATAGTAGCCACAACAGGGAGGCAAAACAGGAAGCAATGTATGGAAACGAATCAGAGAGAGAAGCAACCCAGAACTAAGGAGAAATTTCCTCACAGTGAGAGCAGTTAACCAGTGGAATGGCTTTCCTTCAGACGTTGTGGGTGCTCCATCACTGGAAGTTTTTAAAAAGAGACTGGACAGCCACTTTTCTGAAGTGGTATAGGATCTCCTGCTTGAGCAGAGGGCTGGACTAAAAGATCTCCAAGGTCCCACCCAAGTCTGTTATTCTGTTTTTTTTAATAGTTTTTCTTACCTGGAATCTCCAAAAATGTTATTGGTGCATATACTTTATTTTATTCCTGCATTTGAATCATGTTGATGCCCAATTGTATTACTGCTGATTGCGTCAGCTAATTGTTCTTATGGAAAATTTTGTCCAGGGCTTCTTTGAGCGGTACAAAAATAAATGAAGCTGATTTATTTTCATTTCGTTCTGGGGATCTGAAGGCACTGGAGGTGTTCCATGGACTCCTGTATTTATAGCTACTGCTATATGCTTTTTAGGACCACATATGATATTTTCTCTTGATGGCCCATGAATTGCAACACCAAAAGGTTTTTATTTCATGTTGACCTCAACACTGTGCCAAAATAGCTGCTCATATATTCAGAGAATAGAAGTCTGGCTAATGGACCAGGTGTCCCACAGTGATTTAGAGTCTAAGGCAGTGTTTCTCAAGCTTTCAGATGTGTGAACTTCAACTCCTAGAATTCCCAAATCAGCATTTGTTGAAGTTCACACATTTGAAAGTTGCTACGGTAGAGAAACACTTGTCTGTAATAATGAAGTAAACAATTACAGGTCTAAACCAACCTTTGATGCCGTCTTCTTCAGAGCTGAAGAAGTGAAACGTCTTCAAGAAAAAAAAAATCCAGTTGCCTTTTGAAAAAAACCCACCTTTGGGTCACTGAATAGAAAAAAAAAATAACTATCCAATTCTTTCATTTTTGCAAGGTTTCTTCTAATAGCTTTTTTCTTAAGGAATCCTATGGTTTTTCCCACAGTACAGTTTAGAAAATAAGTGTGCTAGGCTATGAAAACATTATGTATATATTATTATACACACACACATATATAGAAATCAAGAAACAATGGATGGAAACCAGTGGTGGGATTTAATTATTTTTACTACCGGTTCTGTAGGCATGGCTTGGTGGGTATGGCAGGGGAAGGATATTGTAAAATCCCCAGTCAGAGGTGGGATTTGCTGGTTCTCTCAACTATTCAAAATTTCTGCTACCAGTTCTCCAGAACGGGTCAGAACCTGCTTAAAACACCTCTGATGGAAACTTATCAGAGAATTAAGGAGAAACTTCCCAACAGGGAAGACATTCAACCAATCGAATGGCTTGTCTTCAGAAGTTGTGGGTGCTCCATCACTGGAGGTTTTTTTAAGAAGAGGCTGGACAGTCACTTGTCTGAAATGGTATAGGATCTCCTGCTTGAGCATGTCCCTCCATGTCCCTTCTAGCTCTATTCTGACTGAATGTATGTTTCTGTCTTCTTTTTTTAATGCATATTTTTTAAATATCTTGCTTGGATTTTATTTTACTTCTGTAAAAACATTTTGTTCTGTGAATTTTATATTTTAACTTTTTTTGAATAAAAATAAACATACATACATCTATCTGTCTATCATCTATCAATCAAGTTAGATAGATGATATACAGATAGAAATAGGGATAAATATACGGATATACAGGTATTCTTGATTTAAGAGTTCATTTAGTGACTGCTCACACTGATAAAGTGACTTATGATCATTTTTCACACTTATGACCATTGTAGTATCCCCACCATCATGTGATCAAAATTCAGACCTTGGCCACTGACTCGTATTTATGACCACTGCAATGTTCCGGGGTCACATCATCCCCTTTTGCGACCTTTGGACGAGCAAAGTCAATGGGGAAGCTGGATTCACTTAACAACCGTGTTACTCACTTAAGAACTGCAGTGATTCACTTAACAACTGTGGCCAGTAAAGTCGTAAAATAAGGCAAAACTCACTCAACCATCTCATTTAACAGCAGAAATGTTGGGCTTGTAAGTCGAGGACAACCTTCATCGATACTGTATATAGATATATAAACTGGTTTTCCGTCCCACTCACCTCCTGCAAATATCCTGGAGCTCTGTTGCAGTGCCCATGTTGCGTGTCGATTGAGCAACATCAGGGCCATTGTATTCAATATGATTTTTCTTCAGTCACAAAATGAATTTCCCTTCTCGCCTCTGGCTAATGACCTGGAAAGACAAATAGGCAAAATTATCCCCCAGGAAAACCTCCTCAATAATTTTACCATGGAAGACCAGCAAAACAGGATGATTCTCTTTAAAAAAAAAAAAAAAAACCCATCAGGAAGCCTCTAGATCTCAAGAGTCTGGTTTGCAATTTGTGCAAATATCGTTTATGGCCAAATATCTCTTAGGTTGCATTCCTAACTTTCAGCTGGTTATTGGAAATGATTCTGGCTTTGGCCAAAGCTTGAACTACAAATTAACCAAGCCAGAAGATTAATTTATAATAACGTAATGTATAAAGCATTAATAAGACCACACCTAAAATGTTGCATCCAGTTTTGGTCACCAAACCATAAAAAAGATGTTGAGACTCTCGAAAGAGTGCAGGGAAGAGCAACCAGGATGATGAGGGGACTGGAGGCTAAAAGATACGATTGACGGTTGCAGGAACTGGGCCTGGCTGGTCCAGGGAAGAGAAGGACCAGGGGAGACACGACAGCTCACTGTCTTCCACTATTTGAGGGGCTGCCCCGGAGAGGAGGAAGGGGTCAAGCTATTTTCCAACACATCTCAAGGCCAGACAAGGAACAATGGATGGAAACTGACCAAGGAGAGATTCAACCTGGAAATCAGGAAAAATTTCCTGACAGTGAGAACAATCAGCCCATGGAACAGAAGTTGCCTTCATAAGTTGTGGGAACTTCATCACTGGAGGCTTTCAAGAAGAGGCTGGACTCCCATCTGTCAGAAATGGTGTAAGGTTTCTGCTTGGGGGGGGGGGGGGGGGGGGAGGTTAGACTAGAAGACCTACAAGGTCCCTCCCAGCTCTGTTAATCTATCTATCTAATGTTGTTTTTATGATTCTACGTTGCTAGAGTTTCATGCAGAGCTTAGATGGCAGGCAGTTCCAACTTTGAGGCTGCAACATGATCTCATGTTCTCAAAAAGCTTGAATTTAAACCCATTGCTCAGTTTCAGGCAATTTTCATCATTTGTAAATCCTTTGGCTGCTGTTGTTTAAAACCACTCAGCCTTGGATTAACATCAATACAAGGCAGCGAATTTAAAACACTTAATGCTAGAAACATCCCCCCCTCCCCCGTGCTCTTCTTGACCCATTTCCTTTTTAAAAAAGCGACCGCAAGCAAAATGCAGTCATCAACAAGTTCAAATTCAAAACGCTCTCATGAACTCCGTTGACAGATAAGCAAGTTCAAAACTTCCTCCTTAAATAAAAACTAAATTATTATTTTTTTTTGGGGGGGAAGCTGGCCAGGCTAATTTTACAAGAGAGCACTCACATTTAAGGGCTAGTTTGGGTTGTTTCTTGGCTTTTTATCTTCGAAGAAAACAGTAGCTTGCTTCAGACTGTTAGAGCAACACTGAAAACCCAATCCTGTACTTGTCAAAGCACATTTTCTGGGTAAAGAACTGCAGCAGCATCATAAACCTCATGATGCAGAAACCACAGTTCTGTGCAGAAGGCATTCCAGCCCGCTCGAACAAATCTTGAAAAAAACTTCTTCTCCGGTAACACTGAACTGCAAACCAGGGCATACAAAACCTTCGCCAGAGCAATTCTCAAATAAAGCTCATCTGTCTGGAATCCAAACTGTATAATGGACATGAATACAACTGAATGAGTCCAGAGATATTTCACGAGAAGAAGAGTCCTCCATTCCTCCTCTTGCAATAGAATACCTTAAGCCACCAGGCTTGAAGTTTTGGACCTGGACAACCTCGAACTACGCCGCCTACAATCTGACCTAAGCTTAGAACACAAAATTGTCTGCTACAATGTCCTACCTGTCAATGACTACTTCAGTTTCAACCGCAATAATACATGGCCAAACAATAGGTACAGATGCAAAGTAAACTGCTTCAAACTCGATTGCAGGAAATATGACTTCAGCAACAGAGTGGTCAATGTATGGAAATCACTCCTTGACTCTGTTGTGACATCCTCAAACCCCCCAAAGCTTTAAACCTTCAACTGTCTCCTGTGGACCTCACTCCATTCCTAAGAGGTCTGTAAGGGGGCGTGCATAAGCGCACCAGCGCGCCTACTATCCTTGTCCTACTGCCCCCACTTATTTGTACTCATTTATTATGTATATCAGTGGTGGGATTCAAATATTTTTACTTCTGGTTCTCTGGGCGTGGCTTGGTGGGCGTGGCAGGGGAAGGTTACTGCAAAATCCCCCTTCCCTCCCCACCCCAGTAACCTGCTTTCCAGCTCCGTTCTCCTGTGCAGGGGAACCAAAGGAGACCCAGCCAATCAGCTGGGACTCAATGGGAGGCAGAGAAGAAAAGGGGGGTGGCGGGGCCAGTCAGAGGTGGGATTGGCCGGTTCTCTGAACTACTCAAAATTTCTGCTCCCGGTTCTCCAGAACTAGTCAGAATACCACCTTTGGTATCGGGTCTCCTGCTTGGGTGAGGGGTTGGACTAGATGACCTACAAGGTCCCTTCCAACTCTGTTAATCTGTTAAAGCATCTAGTCCTCTCTTATCCACTGTTCCTCCAGTTTCCTTCTGAGGTTTGTCTTACAAAATTTCTAAATAAACTGACAGGAAAGAGGTCAAGCCAAGGATGTCCTGTCACATCTGTTTTGACTCTCCGCAGAAATCTGGGTTTGCATGCAGTTGGATTCTGATTTAACCCCAAATCTCAGCCATTCTGAGATGAAGCTAGCCACTGAAGAGATTGCCTTTTATTTGTACTACAGCTGGAGGGTGAGAGCAGCCTTCTCCAACCAGATGCCCTCCAAGTGAATTGAACCACAACTCCCATCACTCCTTGTTAACTAAACAGACTGCTTCAAGGTGGGTTGCTATATGTTGGAAAACAGGTGAATTTTTTTTCCAGATGGAATGAGTACAGCCCTATGTGAAACCACCCCTCCTCCCTCCAGAAGAATGAAATGTTTTGGGAAATATTGAAAAGGCAAGATATTATATTTCCCTAAAGCAGAAATGGAGAAACATGTTTTTAAAGGCAGGAAGCAGCCCTCAGTCTTTCTTTATAGCCCACCACAGATGCCAGCATTTAAGAGATTAAAGAGCTTATTGAAAGAGGAAGACAAGTATCTAGGTGGCTCTATTCATAAGCAAAGCAAATACTGCAGGCTGAAATCCATTCAAGACAGGATACTCCTTGCAGCACAGTGAACAAAGGCAGAAGGGTAGGATTAGAAAGCAGCCCCTCAGCCAAGATCCAATACAGGATGAAAGCCGTTAAACCAGAGGTGGTATTCAGCAGGTTCTGACCAGTTCTGGAGAACCGGTAGTGGAAATTTTGAGAACCGGCCAATCCCACCCCTGACTGGTCCCGCCAACCTCATCTATTCTCTGCCTCCTTTTAAATCCCAGCTGATCATCTGGGTCTCCTTTGGTTGCCCTGCACTGGAGAACGGAGCTGGAAAGCAGGTTAGTGGGGTGGGGAAGGAAATGGGGATTTTGCAGTAACCTTCCCCTGCCACGCCCACCAAGCCATGTCCATAGAACCGGTAATCAAATGAATCCCACCACTGCATTAAGCCACAATAGGAATTACCCAACCCCTTTTCAGAACACAAGCCCCTTCATTGCACCAGCCCCAGAACAGTCCCGATTTCAAAGTCACAGAAACCTACAAAGAACCATCCACTCATTCAACCTTTTGTTCAGCTGATCCAGGAACTGTCTTTGTGGTTCTGTTCAGTAAACCATCTTTCCAATCAGTTCCTAAGTACCTTCCTCCTGGCTTGGACTTGGACCTGGATATTTCTTCCAACAGCCCTTTGACAAAATTCCATGAAACAGCATAAGAATTGGTTGGAATTTAATGAGAGATAAAATGATGAAGCATTTTCTCACTTCTGAGCTGGGAGAGGGACCATTCGGCAGGCGCTAATCCATTATATTTTAAGATACCCCTTTAAAATATCCATTAGAGGAAAAAGCACATTTTTTAATAAAGATTTCTTAGTTGGCTGTAGTTTTCCTCTACCCTATACATTTTTTCCTCCATCCTTTTAAGTGTCTCTCCAATGTCAGGATTCTAGCAGTTCGCCCCATTTAAATCATGAGTCTCGAGACAAACTTACAAAAAGGATTTATTGAGAGTTAATATGCTGGCACTGCCTGGGTGCAGCCGACTCTGAGACACATCATTCATTGTCACCCTTGACCCTGGTTTCCCCTCACCCCCTGGATGTATCATAATTCATATTCTCCAATGGGACACATCCATAGCCTAGAGTCATCATTCATGCTCTCCAGTTAGAATTTTGTGCGGCAGAAACTTCGGTCACCTATTTACCATCTTTGAAAACATTTATGGAATGCAGTTTTGGTTTGCAAGCTGCCACACTGCTCTTTCAAACCCCTTTCTCCCCTCCCTGTTGGCTACTCTAAAAAGGCCATAGAAATATTTTATGAGCTGACATCCAATACACAATTATTGTCTCCATCACAGACCATTGAGGGGTCCTTTCTAAACATGGACTGAATCAATGCACAGCCTCACAGCCAACTCTCTGGATGCCTCAACGCTCACAAAAATTGAAAAAAAAAATAAAATAACAATAACCCCAATCATTTGTGGAAAACTGCCCGGTATCGGACATGGATTTGGCCATATTTTACAGATGGATCGTTTTCATACGGATGACAGCAAACCAGAAGGATAAATGCACTTTAAATGTTGCTTTGTGCTTTTTATGTGTGTGTATGTCTTGCTATTGCAGGTGGGTTCTGCATTGTGCAAACACACTCAACGCAGCAAAATATAGCTGAGCAAACCCGCAGACATCGTTGGAGCTGTGCCCGACCATGAAAGCTACCTTCCTTGAACATTTTCCCTCCCCCCCCCCAAACAAGAGGAATGACTCTGAGCTTGTTGCTGTGTTCTGGTGCTACCCAATGTGCCAACGGGGATGTGACATGCCAGCCCCATGTGGTCAATTTTTTTTTTTTTGGGGGGGGGGGGGAGAGCATGAAATCCAATTGGAAAATCTCTTTGCTTTGCACAAACATTCAGCACACACAGCCACCGTTGGGTGCCAACCTCTGCACAAAATACGAGCCTCTGCAAAAACCCCCCCTCTCTTTTTCTTCCCCCCCTTCCTTCCTTCCATACCAGGAGCCTGGCTTATTCCAAATGGGTTGCCATGACACCCATAATGGGACAGGAAAGGGAGCAAGGGGGGTGGGGGGTGGAAGTAAATGAAGGGGAAGGGAAGGGGAGCTGTGCACCATCCATCTCCAGGCAACTGCTTCATCTCAGCCATTATCCCGGTTGCCGTAGTAACCACCCAGAAGGAGAAAGAAGTCAGGAAGGAAATTTGCAATTCTTACTTCTAAAGATTATGGTGGAAAGAAATGAAGGGGGGGAGGGCGGGGGGGGGGACGACAGAATTTGGAGATGATTAAAATTAGACTTTCTCCAGCTCTGCATTGAACTGTCTCTGAAAGGAAGAAATGCTTCTGTCCAGCTGAAGTTTGCTAAATAAAGAGAATAAAAAAAGAGAAAGATTATTATCCTTATTAGGAAAATTAACTGCGGATATTATAGCAGCAGTTGGCTTTCCAAATTTTGCATGGCCGCTTCTCCAATTTCTCATGTCCTGCAGGTGATCCTCAATGTACAACCGCAACCAGGCCCAAAATTTATGTTGCTCAGTGAGGCAGTTGTTAAGTGAGTTCTGCCCCCTTTTTACAACCATCCTTGCCACAGTCATTAACTGAATCACTGCAATTAACTTAGGAACGTGGCTGTTCCATGAATAGAGTTTCCCCGTTGACTTTGCTTGGGGATGCTGCAATGGGCATAAAAGTGAAAAACGGTCATCCGTCACTTTCTTCACTGCTGTCGTAACTTTTGAGCAGTCACTAAACAAACTGGCACAAGTCGAGGACTTTCTGTACTCAGTTTTGATGCAATCGGTGGCTTCAAATTCCTCCCGAATTACTTACTCCTTGCGGCTTCCTCTCTTCATGGCTGGCATTTGAGAGGGTGCCCTTTTGAACTTATTTATTTTTCATTTGTATTCTGCCTTTATTGTGTTGGGATAAATTTTCATCTGGTTTGGTTCCAGGCCGGGAGAGAGAGAGAGAGAGAGAGAGACATTAGAAACATGGAGACTGATTGGAAAGGTGGTTTACTGATGATGTCAGTGTCAGCTTTGGAAGCCATATTGAGATCTGATGTTCCCACACTGCCACAATTGAGCCTGGGAAAGTGGGAGGGGGGAATGCATTGGAGCAGGGGTCGCCAACCTTTTGGATCTCAGGGACCACCAAACTCATAATGTTAAATCCCGGGGACCAACTCATATGAATTTTGACTGATGATGGCTTGCTGACGTTGGTGGGAGAGAGAGAGGTCATCTAGCTTGATGGGGAGGGAGGGAGAGAGAGAGAGATCTGATCTAACCTCTCTCCCTCCTTCCTTCCCTCCCTCCCTCTCTCTCTCTCACACTCACTCACAGAGGCAGGAGTGGGATTCAACTTTTATCCAAAAGCAGGCAAAGCAGGCAGGCAGATTGAGTTCCTCACAGAATCACAGATTTACTCAGAGATCTATCTTTCTGCCATTGGCTACCTGAGTCTGCACTGAATAATAGAAGTTTCAATCTGACGGATGGTTTGGCTCTGCTTAAAAGCAGAGCTGAAGATCTAAATATTAGCTAGAAAGCAAGAAATCCAATGATTTCCTGCTTTCTAGCTAATCTAAAACTCCTGGCACAGCGGAACAGCTGATAGTTGGGGCGGAAAAAAAAGTAAAAATAGCAACTTGGCAGGCAGGTTTGCCAGGTAAGGAGTGAGTGGGTGGGCAGGGTTTCCGCAGGCCATGTGGGCGGCACAGCCTTATGTTCCTGTGCAGCCTGGATTAATTGCTTTGGGGACTGCTCTGGCGGTGACATTTCTCTGCGGACCGTTGAAATTTTCTTGCGGACCACCAGTGGGCGACCACTGCATTGGAGTATATTTAGTTAGACATAATAAAATTATTTTTATGATTCAAGGTCAAGTCATGTTGTGCATAAGTAAGAAGAAGTCTTACTATGGGATGGATGGTGATAGGGGCATGTGATGTGGTGATGGGTGCAGGGGGTGAATTTGTAGTTTTTACTTATTGTAAGGAAGCCCGGAACTTTCAGATACGGGATTCCATAGTTGTGCCAGTTACTATTCAAATAAAAAGGAACTTTTGAGAAGATGTCTGTCTCTGAGTTATTGGGTGGAATGGAGGTTTGCTGGAATGCTGACAGTCAACTTTGGAAGCCATATTAACACCAGAAGCTTCCACACTGCCACATTCTTGAGCCTGGAAAAATGGGAGGGGAAATTTCTTGGACTGTATGTGGTTAGACATTATAGCATTCTTCTTCTAAGTCAAGGTCATGTTGTTACTGCACCTGGTGCAGTACAAACACCAACACATGGTGGTTTGTGGTTCTGGTACAGCTGACCACACGGAGTTGAGAATGAAGGGTATTTATACCTTCTCTTGGGCTTTGCCCTTGAGCTTTCTGTTCCTGTGCAAGAACATGCATTCTATTGGCTGTTGTCAGACTTCCCTGGGGCAAATCCTCGGAGTTTGTCTGAGCTATGTTTGGTTGAAGTTTGGCTGATGTAATGAAAGGGCTTGTTGGGCAATTCCTATTGTGGCTTAGTGGCTTTTTCCTGTGTTGGATCTTGGGTGAGGGTATTTGCTTATGAATAGAGCTATCTATCTCTTTATCTCTTAAGGCTGATATCTGCTGAGGGCTATTAAGAAAGTCCTGGGGGCTGCTTTCAGTCTTCAAGAGCATGTTTTTCCCTTTAAGGAAATATAATGTTCTGCCTTTTAAATTTCTCAAAATATTTCCTTCTTCGAGGAGAGGGGTGGGTGCTAACCTTTTACAATTGTTTTTCCAAATAACTCAAGGTGGCAAACATAACCAATATTTCTCCCTTCTCCTATTTTCCCTACAACAACAATCTTGTGTAGTGGTTTGAGCTGAGAGGGAGGGGGACAGGTTCAGAGGTGGTATTCAGCAGTTCTGGAGAACAGGTAGCAGAAAGTTTGAGTAGCTTGGAGAACCGGCAAATGCTACCTCTGACTGGCCCCGCCAACCCCACCTGTTCTCTGCCTCCCATTGAGTCCCAGCTGTTTGGCTGGGTCATCTTTGGTTGCTCTGCAAAGGAGAACGGAGCTGGAAAGCAGGTTAGTGGAGTGGGGAGGGAATGGGGATTTTGCAGTATTCTTCTCCCAGGAATGAGGAGAGAATGGGGATTTTACAATATCCTTTCCCTGCCATGCCCACCAAACCACATCCACCAAGCCACGCCATGCGCACAGAACAGGTAGTAAATTTTTTTGAATCCCACCACTGGACTGGCCCTAGGTCACCTAGCAGGCTTTTGTGGCCAAAGCAGGACTTGAACTCATGATTTCCTGCTTTCTAGCCTGGTGCCTTTACCATTTTTCCCAGAGGAATTTCGCTGCTTCCCTCTGGTTTCCTGCAATAGCTTTTTGAGTGTCCAGAGTTTTGCTACTAGTGTCTCCTGCTTGAGCAGGGGGCTGGACTAGAAGACCTCCAAGATCCCTTCCAACTTCTATTCTATTCTATTCTATTCTATTCTATTCGGTTCTGTTCTGTTTTGTTCTGTTCTATTCTAGATTGAAAACTGAACCTGGATTTCACCATTTCAACTCTTCCTAATTGTTGTACCTGGATATTTTTCAATCTTTGTCAATGTTCAAGAAGTGCATGTTCTCCATCTTTCAAACTTTAGCAGTAATTGCAACTCTAGAACAGACACAATGGCCCACAACAGTATTCAGCCATTAAACCTTAAATTTTTAAATTGTTACAGTTGTGAGGACGACTCAAATCTTCTATTAGCACCAATTCTTAGAACTGTCTGTCAAGCAAGCAGCTGCGTCGTTTACTTTCTTTTGGAAAATGACTCATCAAATTATATTGTTTGTATGATATTTGCTTTGTTTATAGTTGCTGCAGAAAACTATCAAACCAGGAATCTGCATAGCTGAGGCTCTAACTGGGTTCTCAAAATAGCTATATAAACTCAATGATTCCATAAATATTTTAAAAGCCCAACTCAACATTTGTTCTTTCAGCCTTTATCTTTTTCTAAATGCTGCTAGTCTTTGACTGACAACTATTTGCTTAGTGGTCATTCAACGTTATCACAGGACTGAAAAAAGTTCTTCTTAATCAGATTAAGAGAGTTGGAAGGGGGACCTTGTAGGTCATCTAGTCCACCACTACCACCACCCAAGCAGGAGACCCTACACCATTTTTGACAGATGACAGTCCAGTCTCTTCTTGAAAGTTTCAAGTGATGAAACTCCCACAATGTCCAAAAGCAACTTCTGTTCCATTGATTAATTGTTCACACTGTCTGAAAATTCCTCCTTATTTCCAGGTTGAATCTCTCCTTGGTCAGTTTCCATCCATTACTCCTTGTCTGGCCTTTGGGAACTTTGGAAAATAACTTGACCCCCTCCTCTCTGTGGCAGCCCCTCAAATATTGGAGCACTGCCATCATGTCTCCCCTGGTCCTTCTCTTCACAAGACTAGCTATGTTCAGTTCCTGCAACCGTTCATCGTATGTTTTAATCTCCAGTCCCCTCATCATCCTGGTTGCTCTTCTCTGTACTTTTTCTAGAGTCTCAACATCTTTTTTATAATGTGGTGACCAAAACTGGATGCAGTCCTCTAGGTGTGGTCTTACTAAGGCTTTGTAGAGTGGTAGTAGTACCTCCCTTGATCTTGATTGTATCCTTCTGTTAATGCAACTTAGGATAGTGATATCAGATAGAGAACCAATCAGAGGCTCAAGCATTATGAGATGCTTACAGGCCCTGATTCCACAATCCACTGATTCAGCCAAACAATTGAAGTGAGAAAAACCAGTGACTTTTGTCAAGACTTAAATCAGATACTATTTCCCTTCTTTTATTACAAGAAATGCAGTCCTGGGTTTGCATTAACAGAGAGACAGAATCAAGATCACACGTGAATTTCTGGTACCATTTTAGAATGGATTTATAGCATTATACTATGAATACTATAATATTTATAATTCAAGACCACATTTGGAATATTGCATCCAGCTTTGGGTGCCACAATACAAAAAAAAAAAAAAAAGATGTTGAGACTCTGGAAAAAGTGCAGAGAAGAACCATAAGAATGATTAGAAGGGTGAAGGATGAAACATATCAAGAACGATTGTAGGTATGTCCAATCTAATGAAAAGAAAGACTAGGGGAGGTAAGATAGCAGTATTTGAGGAGCTGCCACAAAGATGAGGGAGGCAAACTATTTTCTAAAGGACCAGAAGGCAAGTGAAAAAACAATGGATGGAAAATAATCAAGGAGAGAAGCAACCCAGAACTAAGGAGAAATTTCCTAACAGTGAATACAATAAACCAGTGCCTTCAGAAGTTGAGAGTGCTCCATCGCTGGAAGTTTTTAAGAGGAGAAAACTTGTCCAGAATGGTATAGGGTCTCTTGCCTTGGGGGTTCCAGAGAATAGTAGCCACAACAGGGAGGCAAAACAAGAAGCAATGTATGGAAACGAATCAGAGAGAGAAGCAACCCAGAACTAAGGAGAAATTTCCTCACAGTGAGAGCAGTTAACCAGTGGAATGGCTTTCCTTCAGACGTTGTGGGTGCTCCATCACTGGAAGTTTTTAAGAATAAGTTGGACCTGAAACCTGAAGAAACATCTAATCCTTTGTACAACACATATTAACCACGGCAAGAATTGCTTATGCCCAAAGCTGAAAAATAGATGATGTACCTTCCGAAAATATGGTAATAAACAAAATACTTGATTGTGCCAAGATGGACAGGCTTATGAGGAAACTTAAAGTAAATAGGAGTCTGAGTTTTATGAGGTTTGGGAAATGTTATATATATGGTTAGATAAGAGAAATAAGGTTTGATATGAAAAAGAATTGTAAATATAAGTAACCTTTGACACAGAACTGTTAAAATGTAATTTTCACATGTATTTTGTAAATAAAATTTTTAAAAAAGAATAAGTTGGACAGCCATTTGTATGAAATGGAATGGGGTTTCATGCTTGATCAGGGGGTTGGACGAGACGACCTCCAGGGAAGGTTGGAAGTTGGTCCCTTCCAACTCTGTTATTCCATTAAATAATGAAAGACCAAACCAAACCAAAATTTGACCGAGAAAGATCAGGTTTTCCTACTGATCAGTGGACCAGTGTTTCTTGCTCTGTTTGAGAAATATCCCTCCCTGGGTGAAAGCAATCCTGTGATTCTTCCCTAATCTAAGAAGAGCAGAGAATATAATATCTCTTGAATCTCTCCTGGCAGCTTGTGCAAATTTGTTCGTTGCCTAGAGATAGGAGAGATATTTCTGCCACTGTTCTGCTTTTCACCACGAAATTTTTCCTGCTGCACACACTGGAAAAATTTCTCTTCCCCTTAGGGTAAATGTTCCCCTTGGGATTTCCTGGCAGGCTGAAGAAGCTACTGAGACAGCTGATCACCGTAGTTTGCACAAGGACATTTGCATTCACCAAGAAATACAGGCAGAAACATCCAACTCCATCTGCAAGTGCGTCGTCGCGCAATCCTCTTCCCCCCCCCAAGACCGATTTTGAATCCTACAGTAACTCTTTCATCAAAAGAAATGAAAAGAGCCCGGGAAAAATATGCACGATCACTTTTCTGCACCAAGTTCAAGCTTCATTGGACAATGATTTCTTTTTTTTTTTTGGGGGGGGGGGGGGGAAGGAAGGGATTTCTCTTCCCTTCCATTTTGCATGATGCTTAAATTTCTGGACATTCATGAGAATTGACAGGCAGAAACACAATAGGAGCTATTTCTGCCTCATTTGGTACTCTCTGTTACCAGGATTCAGAAGGGAACAACAAATGCATATTATTCAGATTTTTTTTTTTTTTTTTTGCATTTCTTTCATTGGAAGCTAATTTAGAGAACTGGCTTTAGCGTGTTTATGAAAAGGCCAGATATGTTGCACAAGAAAAAAGTAAATAGCTAAATAGAGTAAGGAAAATGATCTTGTGGGAGAAATGCAGGAACCATGAGATGGGCAAAAGGAGCTGAAACATTTAATCCAGAAAGAATGGCTGCAGGATTTGGGTTTGGCCAGTCTAAAGAAAAGAAGAATCAGGGGAGACATGATAGCAGTCTTCCAGTACTTGAGGGGCTGCCACAAAGAAGTGGGGGTCCAATTATTCTCCAAAGCATCAGGGGGCAAGATAAGAAACAATGGACAGCAACTAATCAAGGAGAAAAGCAACCTGAAATTAAGGAGAAACTTCCTAACAGGGAGGACAATTAATCAATGGAGCAGCTTGCCTTCAGAAGTTGTGGGTGCTCCATCACTGGAGGTTATTAAGAAGAGATACTAGACAGTCACTTATCTCAAATGGCATAGGTTCTCCTGTTTGACATAAGGCTGGACTAGAAGACCTCAAAGATCCCTTCCAGCTCATTCAATCTTTCAGCTAGATAAATTCGGAAGTGACTCTCTTAATTTATTAAATCATAAGAAAAGGGAGGAGATGCAACACAATCAGATTTGGAAGTTTCTGTCATTATAGCCTGTCTCAATAAAAGCAGCTGAAGAATTCCCTACTAACTAGTATTTTTTGAGACATGCAGATTTAAACTCCCAGAATTCCTCAGCAAGCATGCTTTAAAGATGGATGGACTTCAAATCCCACAATTCCCCAGCCAGCTTGAGCGTACCAGAGGGAGCTGAAATCCATCCATCTTTAAAGTGTGCTTGCTGAAGAATTCTGGGAGTTGAAGTTCACACTTCTTAAAAGTTGCTAAGTTGGAAAAACACTGTCTAAGGCAAAGCAAGTCCAGCTCTTTACCAAGCCCCTCTTTATCTGCCAGGCCCATTGTTAAGCTTTGGGCCAAGGCTGATCTTGATGGGGTGGTTGGGTTGGAGGGTCTGCTTTTCCTGACCCGGCACACATTTAAAACCTCTACAAGTGGATTGTTTATTAAATTGATATGCCTGCCACCTATCTCACTATTTATGTAACTCTGGGCAGCTTACAAAATGATCGTGTTTCCCCCACCTAGAGTTTGAAGCACTAACAAGAGATAATTGATGTAGTTCAGGGTTGAAACGAGGGGTCCCTGATGCTCTCTTGAACTTGGTTTTCTGGAAGACATTTCATGACCCAACTAGGGAACATCATCAGTGCTTGAAGGGAGTAGGATTTGCAGACTGGAGAAAGGAGAGGAGGAGGAAGTGGAGGAGAACTGTGGAGTCCTTGGTGTTGAGTTTGGTCATTTTCTTGCAGACATTTCTTTACCTAACTAGGTAACATCATCAGTGGTGGAAGGGAGTAGGGTTCGCAGAGAGGAGGAGGGTAAAGAGCAGTCCTTGGTGTTGAGTTTGGTCATTTTCTTGCAGACATTTCTTTACCTAACTAGGTAATATCATCAGTGCTTGTAACCCAGCACAGAAAGCACTAAGGATCTCTCACTTAAAGCATTTTTTGCAATAAGATTACTTTAGTACTGTACTTACAGATTTTACCAACCTTACTTTCTGGCACTTTACTGTTTTTTCTATAACTTATGAAATTCCTCCCTATCCTTTTTAGCTATTTGCTATAATGCTAGGTCTACAGAAAAAGGGCCCAGCAAGGCGAGAGCATACAAATGACCTTAACAGACGTCAAAAAAACTAAACAGAATTAAGTCTGGTTAGTACTTGGATGAGACACCACAAGGAAATCCCAGCCCTGTAAGCTGGACTGGGAAAGGAAAGAAAAATACCTGTTTCCTAACAAGGGGAAACTCCTTGATGTTGTTGCCAAGGTAACAAAGTGAAGATGTTGAACTCAGTTGTTCAATGTGTTTTTAAAGAAAAATATGCTTTGTTGTGATTGAGAATTTCTGCAAAAATTCCTGCAGGCTTTTTTCCCAGCCTTTCCTGTTAATGCACTAGTGATTCATCTCTGGATAAAAAGCAGTATGGATAATTTGGTGCTTTCTATTATGTTGCAAGTTGCAATCCTGGGAATGGCTTTCCAAATTACATCCAAAATATTCAGTCTCCTCTTATTCTAAACTATGCATACATTCTGGGCTTGTGTTCAAACAAAAACAATATATGTTAAAAAAAAAAACACGCCCACATCACAAGAAAGTCTAGCTAGTTGGTGTGCTTCTTTGATCCTGCAAGGAAAAAAATCAACTCCCATTGGTGTGAAATGGTATAGGGTTTCCTGCTTAAGCGGGGAGTTTTTATTTATTTATTTATTGGAATTTGTCAAACAAAAACGAGAGCAAGAATAAGAGAATAAAAATTCAATGACAGGGACGATAGGCACGCTAATGCGCTTATGCACACCCCCTCTACTGACCACTTAAGTATGATGTATTGTAAGGTCCATGGAAGCCAATTTGTGACTGAAACTGTGAAAATTTGTAGATGAGAAAACTGAATTACAACTCAAGTACAAAAATCATATTTTTACAGTCAAGTTGGACTAGATGACATCCAGGGTCCCTTCCAACTTATCCTATCCCATCCCACCCTATTCGTTCTCAACCTGTGGTCCGTGGACCCCTGAGGGGCCATAATGTTGTCATGTTTGAAGAAATGTTATGATTTAAATCTTGAGTTAAGTCTGGGTGGTCCATGATTATGGTCCACAAAAGGTATTTTAAGGGGGTCTGTGGTGAAGAAAAGAGAACTGGACTTTCTTGTTCTTTCTTCAAAAGAAAAAAAAACACCAAAAAAGTCCAGTTGCTTCCTTAAAAAAAGCCCCTTTGGAATAACCATGACCTAGAGGGATGAAAAACTCTGCAGACTTTTAGCTATGCAATTTGGGATGAACACCCTTTGAATGTTGTGGGAGCAGGAATGGATTTCCAGAGGAAAAAAATGGCAGACTCCCGGAACCAGGAGCACCACTCAGGTGACAACAACTCCAAGTGGCCTCAACAACCCTCTAAAAGGGTACAAATGACCAGCTGTCTGCCAGGAATATAAATCCTTCCATTCCCCACTATCCAGTCAGAGCTGAAGAAGCTTCTTGGATGAGAAGCGAAACGTCTTCAAGGAAAAAACAAGAAAATCTAATTGCCTCCTGAAAAAGCATCTTTGGGACAACCATGACCTGGATGACTGAGAATTTCTCTCCAGACTTTTAGCTGTGCAGTTTGGGATGAACAACCCTTGGAATGTTGTGGAAACAGGAATGGATTTCCAGAGGAAAAAATGGCAGACAACAGGAACCAGGAGCACCACTCAGGTGATCTTGAGGACACAGATAAACCTCCAAGTGGCCGCAACGTCCCTCTAAAAAGGATGCAAATGACCAGCTGTCTGCAAGGAAGAGAAATCCTTCCATTCCCCACCATCCAATCAGAGCTGAAGAAGCTTCCTGGATGAGAAGTGAAATGTCTTCAAAAGAAAAAAACAAGAAAGTCCAGTTGCCTCCTGGAAAAAAGAGCCTTTGGGACACAAGAAAATTGGAACACGGCTGAATTCTATTCTACTCTTATCTCTGCTCCAAAAACCGAGAGGGTTTCCTCTGTATTTTTGCAACTTCTGACTGAACTCTGCAGTCACAGAACCGGTTGTGAGAATCCTGAGAATTAATTGCTGGCATTTCTGCTGAAAAGGCTGGGATAAAAAGGACAACAGTCTTCAGGGCAGCACCTGTCAATCAAGAGAGAGTGGCGAGCTTTCCCCCAGTTCACATTCATCAACTCTCACTGGTAACTTCTCAGGTGGCCCATTGGGATCCATCACAATGAAGAGTCATGTTCAAGGCAACATTTGGCCACCAGTCCTCTCTTCTTCCGTTCCCATGACAAGGGGCATTTCTCTATTTTACGATTTCAAAGCGTTTCTTCCCCCCACCTCTCCTTTTGCTGTCTTAAATTTTCTCTGTTTCCTCCTGTCTCCCTCTAACATTTGCTCAGCTGAGGTTGATGCCTTCCAGGTTCCTTCAATTAAACAATGTCAATGATTGGGATCCAGGAAATGCACAGCCTGCCCTCTGGAACAAGGTTCTCCCCCTCCTCAAAAGATCGAGATGGCCCCCTTTCTGCTGTTGTTTGGAAGAGCCTTGGACTTTCAACTTTCGTGCCTTTTGAATCAGATCTTGCCTTTCTTTCGCTGCAATCATTTCAAACTCACTAAAAGTAGCGCTTTTGCACTTCAATGGAGTCGAGGGTTTTTCTTTCTTGGGGTTTGAATGGAGGCAGGCCTGACACCTACAAGGTCCCTTCCAACTTGGTTCATCTGGATCTCCCTAGTTGCAGGCAATCCTTGCCTCTCTTTTCTGCCCCCACCCCACCCCCGGAAGACGCACCGCAGCCCATTAAAGGAAGCAGCCCGAAAGCCTCCATTATCCTCGCACAACCGACCAGCACACCATCAACAAGAGTCGTGCAGGAATTTATGAGCCCCATCACATGCTCCCTTACGAACTGTGGGATCATGCCAACAACAGCTCACATGGCTGGGGAAACTACAGTTGCCAAAAACAGCTTTCTGCTCTTTTTTTCAGATTCTAGAAGAATTCAGCAGCTGCCGTTGGCAACATAACACCTGTTGGTAGAAATAATATTTGGGGGCCGTTAAGCACCTCAGCGATGAAGAGACTTCCTGGATGTCACAGCGCAGTGGCTGCAAATTTTGGAAGGCTGCTTGCTTCTCCCTGCCTGCCCAATTGTGCTGTCAGATGTTGCAACCAAAATAACCAAAATCCCCTGCCAGCAAAAAGTTTGGGCAAAGGACAAAGCACAAAGCAGAACCTTTTAATCGGAGCTTGAAATATGAATTCATAGATTTGCGCTTCCAAAGTACAAGATGCCCATTTCAGGGAAATGAATATTTTACTTATTCATTTATAACATTTATAGGCCGTCCATCTTAACTCAAGATAACTGAAAGTTTAAATGACGGCAGTAGATGGTTAAAGAAACACACACAAACATATTTTCTGCTCCAGATATCCATCTCCTCAAATTAAAGATATGGCCAGGAGGGGGAGGGGAAAGGCCAAAATATTTAGGAAGGGCATCCCTTCTCCCATTTAGCAATATCAATAGCCCTTAGACTTATATACCGCTTCACAGTGCTCTACAGCCCTCTCCAAGCGGTTTACAGAGTCAGCCTCTTGCCTGCGACAATCTGGGTCCTCACATTTGACCCACCTCGGAAGGATGGAAGGCTGAATCAACCCTGAGCCGGTCAGGATCGATCTCCTGGCAGTGGGCAGAGTTAGTGTGCAATAAAGCATTCTAACCACTGGGAAGGAAGGAAGGAAGGAAGGAAGGAAGGAAGGAAGGAAGGAAGGAAAAATAGCAATGGCACTTAGACTTATATACCTCTTTACAGTGCTTTACAACCTGTAAAGCCTAAGCAGTTTACAGAGTCAACCTCTTGTCTCCAACAATCTGGGTCCTCATTTGACCCACCTGGGAAGGATGGAAGAAAGAGTCAAACTTGAGCCTGGCAAGATTTGAACTGCCAAATTGCAGGCAGCCGGCAGGCAGCAGAAGTAGCCTGCAGTACTGCACTCTGACTACTGCGCCACCAAGGCTTTATCTGATTCTCCCCCACAAAATTTGAATAGAAGGAACCTTGGAGGTCTTCTAGTCCAGCCCCCTGCTCAAGCAGGAGATCCTACACTATTTCAGACAAGTGGCTGTCCAGCCTCTTCTTAAAAACCTCCAGTGATGGATTGCTCAACCCAGCAGTGAGCCAGCCGTGTGCAGCAGCAGCCAAAAAAGCTAATGCAATCCTAAGTTGCATTAACAGAGGGAAACAATCGAGAGCAAGTGAGGTACTAATCCCACTCTATGAAGCCTTAGTAAGGCCACACCTAGAGTGCTGCATCCAGTTTTGTTCACCACATTATAAAAAAGATGTTGAGACTCTAGAAAGAATGCAGAGAAGAGCAACCAGGATGATTAGGGGACTTGAGGCAAAAACATACGATGAATGGTTACAGGAACTGGGCTTGGCTAGTCTAGCGAAGAGAAGGACCAGGGGAGACAGGAGAGCAGCCTTCTAATTTTTTGAGGGGCTGCCACAGAGAGGAGGGGGTCAAGCTGTTTTCTAAGGCCAGACAAAGAATAATGGATAGAAACTGAACAAGGAGAGATTCAACTTGGAATTAAGGAGAAACATTCTGACAGAACAATCACAACATTCTCAACTTATTAACTAAGACTGTATTACTCATGCAATGAATCCAAGCTCTGCAAGCGGAGATAACATGAGCTTGCATTGAGGCATTCACGGTTCATGGTTCCTCTTATTCTTCCTAGTACCTATCTCATCCCACCTACGACTATACCCGTGTTGCTTGTATCTTTACAATTTATATTGTTCTGTTTGTTTCCTAGTATGATTTGATTCCTTATTAGTAACCTATGACTATCCCTAAGTGCTGTATCTCATGATTCTTGATGAATGTATTTTATTTTTTCTTTATGAACACTGAGAGCCTATGCACCAAAGACAAATTCCTTGTGTGCCCAATCACACTTGGCCAAAAAAGAATTCTATTCTATTCTATTCTATTCTATTCTATTCTATTCTATTCTATTCTATTCTATTCTATTCTATTCTATTCCATTACTATTCCATTCCTATTCCTTTTCCAATTCCTATTCCATTCCATTCCACTCCATTCCAATTCCTATTCTGTTCTATTCTATTTTATTCTGTTCTGTTCCATTCCATTCCCATTCCCATTCCCATTCCCATTCCCATTCCCATTCCCATTCCCATTCCCATTCCCATTCC
>BLBF01000097.1:4768590-4814001 GCA_015471245.1 Laticauda colubrina
AGGGGGAGAGGGAGGGGAGGGGGCTTCCCAGGAAGCCAGTGGGGGGAAGAAAGGGGAGGGGAGGGGGTCGCAGCTCCCAACTGCGCGTTGCTTCTTTCATTGACGGGTGGTCCAAGGAAGGGAGGACGGAGGGCAGCTGCCGCTCCTCTCGCCCCGACCTTGGTCCTGCCGGGGGGGGGGCGTGCAATGCCTGCCCCCTCCCCCCCCACCGCGTCCAGGCGACCGGCGCCCGCGGCCCCCCCCCCTCCCCCCCGGGCCCCCCCCGGGCCCCCCGGGGCCCCCCCCCCCCCCCCCCCCCCCCCGGCCTGCTGCAACTGGCGCGGCCGAAGAGCGAAGCCAGCAGCTGGTGCCGCTCGCCGAACGCGCCGCAGCCAATCCGAGGGCAGAACCCGCCGCCCAGCTTTACGGGCTGGCCAATGGCAGGGGCCGCCCAGGACACCCCCCCCTCCCCACCCCCCCACCCAGGTCTCCTCTGGAAAGGGAGGGGGGGAAAGCCTGACGTCTTCTGCTTTCTCCGCCAGGGACCCGGAGGGCTGTGGGACTTGGGCTCCCATGGTTCCCAGCCGGGCCGCCAGAGGTGGCAAGAGCAGCCGTTTCTGCTGATCAGGGCAGAATCAGGGAGCAATCCTGACATGCTCAGAGGTGCCCCTGGCTTGCCGCAGCTCTGGTAGGCCCAGGGGTGAAGAGTTGGCGAGGGGATGCTCGAGAGTCCCGCTGGAAAAATCCCAGTCTCGAATCACTCCGTCGCCCACCAGCACCATTTGGCGTTTTCCAACGACCTGAAACGGTCTGCACAAAACTCCTGGGCTGGGCTGGCCTGGGGGGGGTTGAAGCGCAGCGCCCAGATTTATTTATGCTTTCAGAGGATGCTTCTTCCAACAGATAGGGCGCCATAGCTGGGGTTGGGAGCTAGGATGAACCCGCGAAGTGGCCCAGAACTGCCTTTCCCTCCAGCAAGCCACCGATCACCAGAATGTGCAGAATTCCAGCCAGCATTCGAGGGCCAAGATTCCCCTTGGCTCTCTTTTTGACCTGGGAAACCAAGCCGCTCTCACAAAGGCCTCACCAAATCGCCACCGGCCCAGCTTGTCATTTCCTGAACTCCCCACAGATTTCTTCTCCTTTCTCAGATGAGGGTGTAATAGCAAAGCCTTCACATTTCAGGGGGGTGGGGGTTGGGGGTTGGGGGTTGGGATGGAACAGCACACCTTGTTACATTTATGTGCCACCTGCATTTTACCGAACAGATTACGTACCTGATATTAGCACAGTTGAGAAAGTCCGGAAATATTTCACAAGAGGAGTTCTCCACTCCTCTTACTTGTTGTAGAAGACCTTCTGCCACGAGACTCGAAATTGTAGACCTAGAAAACCTACAACTACGCCGTCCAATCTTAGCATATAAAATCATACCTTGCAATGTCCTACCTGTCAATGAATACTTCAGCTTCAATCGAAACAACACTAGAACACACAATAGATACAAACTCAAGGTTAACCGCACCAAACTTGATTGTAGGAAATACAACTTCAGCAACAGAGGGGTCAATGTCCGGAATACTCTACCTGACTCTGTAGTTTCTTCCCCAAACCCCAAAACCTTTAACCTTAGACTGTCTACTATTGACCTCACCCCTTTCCTAAGAGGTCTGTCGGGGACGTGCATAAGTGCACCAATGTGCCTACCGTCCCCGTCCTATTGTTTCTTTTATTTTTCTTATATATTTTTTTCTTATATTTTTTCTTATATCTTGTGTATTCATAACTATGTTTTTACTTATACCTATTGTAAGTAATTGACAAAAAATAAAATAAAATAAATAAATAAAAAATTTAGTGTACCAAGGACTCCCTGTTCTTTCTTCTCTAATTAACCCATCTTGAAATTATTAGATTTTTTTTGTTGCTTTTTATTTTAAAACACACATAGATGCACACACAGACACACTGACTCAAAGTAACAATTGTAAGAGAAAGAGACGAGCCCAAAGTCACCCAGGCGGCTTTCATTCCCAAAACCAGTAGCAATAGCACTTGGACTTTACTTTACTTGGACTATTCTTTACAGTGATTTACAGCACTCTCTAAGCAGTTTAGAGTCAGCCTCTTGTCCCCCAACAATCTGGCTCCTCATTATGTCCACCTCGGAAGGATGGAAGGCTAAGTCCACCTTGAGCTGGTCAGGATCAAACTGCTGGCAGTGGGCAGAGTCAGCCTGCAGTCCATTCCAACCACTGAACAACTACTGATATACAGGTGAAACTCGAAAGATTAGAATATCGTGAAAAAGTTCATTTATTTCAGTAATGCAACTTAAAAGGTGAAACTAATATATGAGACAGACTCATTACATGCAAAGCAAGATAGTTCAAGCCGTGATTTGTCGTAACAGATTATGGCTTACAGCTCATAAAAACCCCAAATCCACAATCTCAGAAAATTAGAATATTGTGAACAGGTTCAATATTCTAGGCTCAAAGTGTCCCACTCGAATCAGCTAATGAAGCCATAACACCTGCAAAGGGTTCCTGAGCTTTTAAATGGTCTCTCAGTCTGGTTCAGTAGGAATCACAATCACGGGAAAGACTGCTGACCTGACAGTTGTGCAGAAAACCATCACTGACACCCTCCATAAGGAGGGAGAGCCTCAAAAGGTAATTGCAAAAGAAGTTGGAGGTTCCCAAAGTGCTGTCTCAAAGCACATTGACAGAAAGTTATGTGGAAGGGAAAAGTGGGGAAGAAAAAGGTGCACAAGCAGCAGGGATGAGCGCAACCTGGAGAGGATGGTCAGGAAAAGGCCATTCAAAAGTGTTGGGGACTTTCACAAGGAGTGGACAGAGGCTGGAGTCAGTGCATCAAGAGCCACCACACGCAGACGGATCCTCCACATGGGCTTCAAGTGTCGGATTCCAACAAGAAACAACGTCAGAAGCGTCTTACCTGGGCTAAAGAAATACTGTATATTGTTCTATGTACAATCCTTGTTTTATTGATTGCATGTAATATTCTAATTTTCTCAGATTGTGGATTTGAGGTTTTCATGAGCTGTAAGCCATAATCATCTCAATTATGATGACACATCACGGCTTGAACTATCTTGCTTTGCATGTAATGAGTCTATCTCATATATTAGTTTCACCTTTTAAGTAGCATGACTGAAATAAATGAACTTTTGCACGATAGTCTAATTTTTTGAGTTACACCTGTACATAGAAGATGATAAAAGGATGGATGGATGGATGGATGATAGGTTGATATGTAGATGACAGATTGATGCTAGATGCAGAGATGATAGAGATGAATAGCAATAGCATTTAGATTTATATGCTACTTCATTGTACTTTACAGCCCTCTTTAAATGGTTTACAGACTCAGCCTATTGCGCCCCCCCCCCCCTAATCTGGGTCCTTATTTCTCTGACCTAGGAAGAATGGAAAGTTCAATCAACCTTGAGCCGGTGAGAATCAAATGCCTAGCACTTACATACTTAAAGACTTAGATACCACTTTACAATGCTTTACAGCTCCTCTCTAAGTGGTTTACAGAGTCAGTCTTTTGCCCCCAACCATCTGGGTCTTCATTTTGCCCGCCTCGTGGGTAATGGATGGAAGGACAAGACAACCTTATGCCAGTCACGCTCGAACTCCTGGCAGTGAGCAGTGAATTAGCCTATTATACTGTATTCTAACCACTGCACCAGCAAGGAAGGAGGAGTAGAACTCAGGATTTTCCCATTTTATTAAAATGTTTTCTCACTGCAAACATCTCCTATTGGCAGCAAACTGATCCCGATATCCCTCACTTGCTTTCTCTTAGGTGCTGTGTGTGGGGGCAGAGGCTGGAGAGCACAAACTTAAGCACAACATTTCTAGATAAAATTTAGCAAGAGACGACTTGGCTTGCTGACAAAGGAAGGTCATCGTGATCAGAGTTACAGGACTCATCAACCGGAATTTCTGCAGACCAAACACTTGCAATTTAACAAGTTTAACAGATTAACAGAGTTGGAGGGGACCTTGGAGGTCATCTAGTCCAACCCCTCCCCCAAAAGCAGGAGACCCCATATCATTTCTGACAGATGGCAGTCCAACCTCTTCTTGGAAGTTTCACATATCAGAGCATCCACAAATTCTTGAGGCAGGCTGATGAATTAATAGATTAACAAGAGTTGGAAGGGACCTTGTAGGTCATCTAGTCCAACCCCCTGCCCAAGCAGGAGACCCTACACCATTTCTGACAGATGGGAGTCCAATCTCTTCTTGAAAGCTTCCAGGGATGAAGCTCCCACAACTTCCGAGGACAACTTCTGTTCCATTGGTTGATTGTTCTTACCGTCAGAAAGTTTCTCCTTATTTCCAGGTTGAATCTCTTCTTGTTCAGTTTCCATCCATTATTCCTTGTCTGGCCTTCAGGTGCTTGGAGAATATCATTTGACCCGTGCTCATGTTTAACAATTGACATTCAATTGGTGACCAAAGGAGATTGTGGATTAGCCTGCCAAAGCAAACGTGAACATTTCCAGACTAAAATTTTGTATATAAATCTCAAAGAGAGGAGAAAAACAAGGACAAATTTGTAACAATGGCAAGGCAGCCTGCTGCTTTCAAGTGCCAAGTAGATTTCATTTCTCAAACTCTCGAGTGGAAAACATTCGTAATGCGATTTTGGAATTGCTTGTCCTCCCCCTCAGCCCCGTTTTAATATTGAGCAACAGCTTGCTTTTGCTCTTTTGACTGAACAACTTTCCCCTCTCCAATTCCCTTCTCCTCCCTCTTATTATCTTTATTGTTCTAAAATCGTCCTTCCAATCTCTCTGCTGAGTCACGAATGCTCAAGGGAGTTGGCATTTTAATTACAGTACACCAAGGCAATCAGAGGCCAACAGACAGTGGAGCAAATCTCTGGCAAAATGGGCCTTTTCTGCTGAGATTTTCATGTACAAAGTTCGAGAGGTACACAGAGACAACAGATTTACAGATTAACAGAGTTGGAAGGGACTTTGTGGGTCATCTAGTCCAACCCCCACCCAAACAGGAGATCCTGCACCATTTCTGACAGATGGCAGTCCAGTCTCTTCTTGAAAGCTTCCAGGGATGAAGCTCCCACAGCTTTTGAAGGCAACTTCTGTTCCATGGGTTGATTGTTCTCACTGTCAGAAAGTTCCTCCTGATTTCCAGGTTGAATCTCCCCTTGATCAGTTTCCATCCATTATTCTTTCTCTGGCCTTCACATGCTTTGGAAAATAGCTTGACCCCCTCCTCCTCTCTGTGGCAGACCCTCAAATACTGGAAGACTGCTATCATGTCTCCCCTGGTCCTTCTCTTCCCTAGACTAGCCAAGCCCAGTTCCTGCAATCATTCTTCATATGTTTTAGTCTCCAGTCCCCAAATCATCCTGGTTGCTCTTCTCTGCACTTTTTCTAGAGTCTCAACATCTTTTTTACATGTGGTGACCAAAACTGGAGGCAGCATTCTCGGTGTGGTCTTACTAAGGCTTTAGAGTGGTACCTCCCTCGATCTTGATTATATCCCTCTGTTAATGCAGTTTAGGATTGCATTGGCTTCTTTGGCTGCCACCTCAAATTACTGGTTAATATTTAGCTGGTTGTCCACTAAGACTCCAACATTCTTCTCACAGATACTGCTACTGAACCTGGTTTCACCCTAGCCTACATGTGTACTTTTGATTTTTCTTGCCTAAGTGTAAGACTTTATTTTTCTCTATGTTGAATTTCATTCTGTTAGATAGGGCCCAGTTTTCAAGTCTGTCAAGATCCATCTGGATCTTGAGCCTGTCTTCTAAGGTGTTAGCTATTCCCGACAGCTTAGTATAATCTACAAATTTGGTAAGTTCCCTTCTATGCCCTCATCTATGTTGTTAATGAAGACGGAACCTTGTGGCACCTCATTGCTTATTTCCTTCCATGTAGATTTAGACCCATTAAATTCTGTACCTGTCAATAGTGGTGTCTCCCAAGGCAGTGTTCTGGGACCAACTCTTTTCATACTCTACATAAATGACCTTTGTGATCATATTAAGAGCAACTGCATTCTCTTCGCTGATGATGTAAATCTATTCAACACCACAGACAATACTGCTCCCCTTCAAAAAGACCTCGACTATGTATCAGAATGGTCAAACAAATGGCAACTTCAAATCTCAACAAATAAATGCTCTGTCCTACATATTAGCAAAAAAAATCAGAAAATAAAATACGGGCTGAATAGTCAAAACCTTGTTGATGATCCAAGCTCTGTAAAGAACCTTGGAGTACTCATCTCTAATGATCAAAGTGCTAGAGCCCACTGTAACTACATAGCCAAAAAGGCATTAAGAGTTGTTAACCTAATCCTACGTAGCTTTTTCTCTGGTAATATCACACTACTAACAAGAGCAAAAGAAAACATTTGCTAGACCAATACTCAAATACAGTTCATCAGTCTGGAACCCATATTATATATCTGATATTAGCACAGTTGAGAAAGTCCAGAAATATTTCACAAGAAGAGTTCTCCACTCCTCTACTCTTTGTAGAATACCTTATGCCACCAGACTTGAAATTCTAGACCTAGAAAATCTTGTATTACGCCGTCTTCAGTCTGATCTAAGTATGGTATATAAAATCATACCTTGTAATGTCCTACCTGTCAATGAGTACTTCAGCTTCAACCATAAGAATACAAGAGCAAACAATAGATACAAACTCAAGGTTAATCGCACCAAACTTGATTGCGGGAAATACAACTTCAGCAACAGAGTGTTCAATGTCTGGAATCCTCTACCTGACTCTGTGGTTTCTTCCCCAAACCCCAAAACCTTTAACCTTAGACTGTCTACTATTGACCTCACCCCTTTCCTAAGAGGTCTGTCGGGGGCGTGCATAAGCGCACCAACGTGCCTACCATCCCTGTCCTATTGTTTCTTTTATTTTTCTTATATATACCCATTTCATGTATTCATAACTATGTATATACTTATACCTATTATCTTGTAAGCGATTGTCAAATCAAAATAAATAAACAAACAAACAAACTACTCATTGAGTACAGTTTGTCATCCAGTTACAAATCTCTCTGGTGGTGATGCAACCTATCCTACTTTTTTCTAGCAAGAAACCTGTCCAGGAGGCTGGAGAAAAAGACAGAATGTTTCTGAAGGCTTTGACAAAAGCACACCGATAAGAAGAATTAATGGCAGGGAGAAAAGTGCAGGAATTGGACTATGTCTAGTCTGGTGAAAAGAAGGACTCGGGGTGACATGATAGCAATGTTCTGATATTTGAAGGGCTGTCACAAAAAAGATTGAGTCAATCTATTTTCCAAAGCACCAGAAGGCAGGACAAGAAGCAACGGATGGAAACTTATCTAGGAGAGTTAGCAACCTGGAATTAAGGATAAATTTCCTGATTGTGAGAACAACCAAGCAGTGGAGTGGCTTATCTTCAGAAGTTGTGGGTGCTCCAACACTGGAGGCTTTTAAGAAGAGATGGGACTGCCACTTGTCTGGAATGACATAGGGTCTCCTGATTGAACAGGGGGTTGGACTAGAAGACCTCCAAAATCCCTTCTAACTCTTGTTATTCTCCTATTAAGAACTGCCTCCTTATCACAGACTCGGGGAAAAGTTAAATCCGCACCTGCCGATGCCAATGAGTGCAATGAGATTTTTTGCAAGGTAGGCAAAAGATTCCAATCACAGTGACAATCTCTTCTTCTCTCCCATGTTCTCCCTTAGCACAGGTAGTTCTTGACTTAAAACCATTCGTTTGGTGACTGCTTGAAGTTACAATGGCAGTGGTGGCCTAGAGGTGGAGTTCTCACCTCACAATCAGGAGGTTGCGAGTTCGATCCTAAGTCGAGGCTAATATTTGGAACAGGCTCTCCTGCTCAGGCAGGGGGTTGGACTAGATGACCTCCCAGGTACCTTCCAAGTCTGTTATTGTATGTTCTATGATACAATGACTTGTGAACACTGCTCACACTTACAACTGCAGCATCTCCACCATCATGGAAACCAATCTGTATTGATGACAGTTGCCGTGTCCTGGGCCCATGTAATCACCATTTGTGACCCTTCCCGCCGGCTTCTGACGAGCAAAGTCAATGGGGGAAGCCAGATTAGCTTAATGACTGTGTGATTCATTTAACAACTGCAGTGACTCACTTAACAACCATGCCCAAAAATTCATAAATTGGGGCATGACTCGTGAACAACTGTTTAGCTTAGCGACAGCAATATTGAGCTCAATGATGGTGGTAAGTCAGAATTACCTGTTATTTTCTTTTTGAAACCTGTCTTTCATTTCTCAGCAACTATCTCACCCCACTTCTGCCCCCCCCCCCAAAAAAAAAAATCAGGACTTCAAGAGCAATTTAAAGAGGATGTGTGTGAGTCAAGATCAAAAAGGGCTTCTTTGTTGTAAAGAGAATTTGCACATGTCATAAATGGGGTTAGGGTCTCCTGCTTGGGCTGGGTGGGTGGGGGTTTCGGCTAGATGACCTCCAAGGTCCCTTTCCCACTCTGTTAATCTGTTAAATCAGAACTTGAGCTTGCATCTGACTCACTGGAAACATGGAGAAACACTTGTTCCTGGACTGGTACCATGGCTAGCCTGCTGGCTCCTGTAGAGGAATACCACTGAGTTTGGAGGCTGCATTGTGAAGTGGGACAGAGAGAGACACAGAAATGGAAGGCAGAGCCTGAGATGTGGGGCAGAGTTTGGGGGCTCAGACTGAGGAGACAGGAGACAATCCTGTGGATGGTTCTCAACTTTTTCTTCACCACGGGCCGCCCTTTAAATACCTTTTGTGGCTACATACGGTAAACTCAAAATTTAAATTGTTAATATTAAGTCTTTGCAGATCCTGTGATGACATTGTGGTCTCCCCCACCCCTTGGTCTGCAGACTACCAGCTGAGAATCACTGTTGTAAAGGATCATAGGATGCAGACATAGAGCTGCTATAATAATAGCAATAGCACTTAGATTTATATACTGCTTTATAGTGCCTTACAGCCCTCTCTGAGCGGTTTACAGAGTCAGCCTCTTGCCCCCAACAATCTGGGTCCTCGTTTTACCCACCTCGGAAGGAGGGAAGGCTGAGTCAACCTTGAGCCTGGTGAGATTCGAACTGCCAAATTGCCGGCAGCCAGCAGTCAGCAGAAGTAGCCCTGCAGTATTGCACTCTAACCACTGCGTCAGAGGCTCCTTATATAATAATGCCACTGAACTAAATTCCTTTACATCTCGTTCATACTATTTTGGAATCAACTTTCTCCATTAGTTTTTAAAGCAGAATCCAGAGTTCCTATCTGGATACCGCGTGAAATCATTTCAGTTTTGCTTCTCAGAGGGGAATTTGTGCTGCCCATCCCATGCACAAGAAATCCAGGAAAAGGCAGAATGAAGTCCTGTACTTTTGTAAAGTTTGCGCAAGGCTCTCATTTGAGGTTCCAACTCATTGTTTTTTTAATGAAATCGGCAACAAAACGGTGCAGCGAGTCTGTAACATAAGGGAAAGGCTTAGTTCTTCATTCCACTTGGCTGTCCTCTTGAACACAAAGGGGCGTTTCAAGGGGAAAAGGATGTTCTAGACTCTTCAGATTTTCAACTAGTTTGGAGCCACAGGAAGTTCTTGAAAAAAATAATCTTCCCTCTAAGGATCCCTTAGTCTCCTGCTTGGGTTAGGGGATTGGACTAAATCAGGGGTCGCCAACCTTTTGGACCTCAGGGAGCACCAAACTCATAACTTTAAATCCCACGGACCACTAATATGAATTTTGACGGCGGCTTGCTGACGTTTTCTCAGGCTCTGCAAAAAGCAGCAGAGACCCTGAGAAAATCCCCAAAAAAGTCTGCAGGAAAATTTCCCACCCCATTTTCTTACTGATCGATCATTCGTTTGAGATTGCAGGATACCATTTCCAGCTCCGTTCTCCGGGGAGGGGGGAGGAGGGGAGAGCCTTTTGGCTTCATGCAAGGAAAGCAGCAGAAGCCGCAGAAGTCTTTCTTTCTCTCCCCCAAACCCTGCCAGAAATGAGTCCTTGCCAGCGCAGCCTCTTGGAGCAGGAGGCCTTGCAGGGTCCCAAGGACTCATTTCTGGTGGAGTTTGGGGGAGAGAAAGAAAGACTTTTGCTGCTTTCCTTGCACCCAGCCAAAAGCAGAAGAAAGAAGCGGAAAGAAGCACCCCGGCGGCCAGGCCAGGCAAGTGGGGCAAGCTCCCCCCTTCCACCCTCCCCTCAGTACCTCATGTTGTAAGTGATGCAAGCCTTGTGTTCCCATGGGCGGCTCAGCCTTGTGTTTCCTGCACAGCCTGGATTAATTGCTTTGGAGGTGACATTTCTGTGGACCACCAAAATTTTCTTGTGGACCACCAGTGGTCCCCCAGCCCACTAGCTGGTTACCACTGGTCTAAATTACCTACAAGATCCCTTCCAATTCTGTTAATCTGGATCTGAACCACGGAATGATGAGAATTGGAGGCAACCTTAGAGGTCATCCCGTCCAACCCTCCCATCAATGCTAGATCAAGGGAAAGAGAAAAAAAGAGATGGCCTTTTATTCAGACGTGGGTGTTTCATCGCTGGAGTTTTTTTAAGAGACTAGACATGACTTGTCTGAAATGGTATAGGGGCTCCTGCTTGAGCAGGGAGCAGGACTAGAAGACCTCCAAGGTCCCTTCCACCTCTATTCTGATTCTGAGGGCCAGAATCTCCAATGCTATTTGGTGGGCAAGACTTTACAAGACTTTTTAAAATGTCACTGAGTCTCGTTTTTTTCAGCTGTATTGGCAATTTTATTGAAATTAGATGTCATGTTCTCACAAAAATCAATACTTGGCCTGAGAAAGAGGGAATGATTACAAGTTCCAGGTCAATGATGCAACCTTAAGAGCAAACAAAAAAGGAAGAACTTTTACTGAAGAAGGGAAAAAATAAATGGAGAAATGTTAAGACACTGATAGAAAGGTAAAGGTGAACTGTAGAGGCCAGGGTTTATCCAGAGGGAAGCTACCTGGTTACTTAATAGTGCTCAACCATCAGCAGTTCATAGTGACACCTAGCAGCAAGACCTGTTCACTTCTTCAGGAAGTTTTTTGCAGCTTCTTAACAGATAATCAGAGTTGGAAGAGACCTTGTAGGTCATTTAGCCCAACCCTCTGCCCAAGCAGGATACTCCACACCATTTCAGACAGATGGGAGTCCAATCTCTTCTTGAAAGTCTCAAGTGATGGTGCTCCCACAACTTCTGAAGGCAACTTCTGTTCAACGGGTTGATTGTTCTCCATCAGAAAGTTTCTCCTTATTTCCAGGCTGAATGTCTCCTTGATCAGTTTCCATCCGTTATTTCTTGTCCGGCCTTCTGATGCCTTGGAGAGTAGCTTGATCCCCTCCTCTCTGTGGCCGCCCCTCAAGTGTTGGAACACTGCTATCATGTCTCCCCTGGTCCTTCTCTTCACTAGATTAGCCATGCCCAGTTCTATATATACCGTAGTGAAGGAATATTCCTAAGAGTAGCGAAATACTGCTGTAAATGCATTGTGGAAGATTTAACCCTCACAAAACTCCCTGGAGGTATTTATTGTACAGATATACTCATTGCTGAAAAGTTTAGGAGAGATGATTACATATTGTTAGAACACTGCCAACTTTTTCAAGCACCGGTAGAAACCCCGGTGCTTCTATGGATGTCTCAAAGGTGCTTTTTTCTTCTTCTCTATGCTCTTTCCCCCAACTCTTTCTTCTATAAATTTGTTTCTATGGATGTTCTGCCTTAATGTCGGAACTGAGGTTTGGTGATCTGACAGCAGAGAGATTGTGGTGAAGAGCCCAGCTGGCCAAGGAAGCATGCTTTATTCCAGGACTTGCCAGTAAGAACGAAGGGGGAAAATCGTCTGAGAATCTTAGGAAACGAATCTTTGGAAGGCCTGGTTCAATCTACAGGAAAACTGCCATAGTCCAAGGATCTGAATCCTCATGACGCTGATAAGATAGGAGAGAAACTCAAATCAGTCATTTTCAAGGAGGCTCCAGCAGCATCAACTGAATGGCTGAGGTGTCTTCAGCCGTAGCACTTAGCACTTAAGAACCTGGATTTTGTAATGGTTCTTGCTCAAGCCAGGTGTTTTAAAGACTGCTCTTACATCAAACTGGCACAAACAGTTCACAAAGAGAAAGATAAAATCTAATGAGCATGTTCTCTGTGTGTGTATATCGGAAACAATATACAATTGTACAATTTTGTACAAGCTGTTTTATCAATTCAACCGGGCAACAAATACTAAAATAATGTGGTGGCTTACATAAAATAGTAAGAGTTGGAAAGGAATGGGATGGAATGGAATAGAATAACAGAAAATGGAATAGAAGCTAAAAGGGACCTGGGAGGTCTTCTAGCCCAACTCCCTACTCTAAGAGGTTTAGAGTCAGCCTCTTGCCCCCAACAATCGGAGACCTCATTTAACTGGCCTCAGAAGAATGGAAGGCTGAGTTAACCTTCAGCAGGTCAGGATCGAACTCCTGGCAGCGAATGATGAGTCAACATGCAATACTGCATCTAACCACTGCGCCACCAAGGCTCTTAATGCCTGAATGACAGGACAGACTTATTCAGCCCCAAAGCTTTTGGAGACTAAATGCTGCTGACCCAAAACATGCCAAAAGGGATCCCTGATGCCTCTGCTGTGCTGTGCTGGGGTCACATCTGGAAGCCTGAACAGCCAACAGCCTCTGAAAATACTTTTTCTGACCAATCTTTTGCCTTCCCGCAAGGAACACCATTCATTCTATTCGCAAATACCGTAATGGCTGATACCATTTGCAAATCACAACCAGCATATTGCCATCATGGCCATGTATTTAATCTGTTTTTGATGGGGACCTGAATTCCATCTGCTCCTTTTTTTCATTCAGAGACTCCTTTAGATCGTAAGATCAGCTGATCTTGAGGTGATCCACTGCATCTTTTTTTAGTCTCTTGGGGTCTGAGGACGGGATCCGCCAGAAATCTTCTGAGCTCTGACCTTCCACAGCTCCTACCAAAGGAAAGACATTCAACATCCTTTAGAGTTCTCATACAATTCAGGTGTCAGGATTCTGGCAGTTGCCCTAATTAAATCATGAGCTTTGAGCCAAGCTTCAAAAACTTCAAAGGATTTATTCGGAGCAAACATGTCGGCATGACCTGGATGTAGCTGATTCTGAGACACATAATTCTCTGTCAAGGACAAGGGTGAAATGAATGATGGGTCAGAGTCAGCTGGCTGTCAAGGCTCTGACATGCACCCCCATTCAAATCACAAGTCTCTAGCTGCATCTCTCAGAGTAAAAAAAAAATGATTTATTAGGAGTTAACATGTCGGTGTTTCCTGGTTGCAGCCAACTCTGACATATCATTAATTTCACCCTTGACTCTGGCTTTACCCCCAACCCCTGGATGTATAGTCTCCAGTGGGACACATCCATAGGCAAGAGTCATCAATCATGCTCTCCAGTAATAATATTGTAAACCAACAGCTTTGGTTGCCATACTGATTATCTGAAGCATTTAAGGAATGCACTGTTTCCCCCACTCCCTTTCTGCTGGCAACTAAAAAGACCATAGAAATATATTTTTTTTAATTGACAGTCATCCTTGACCCTGGTTTTCCTGCACCCCTCTGGGTGTATCATAATTCATATTCGTCAATGAAACATGTTCATAGCCAAGAGTCATCAATCACATTCTCCAATTAGATATTTGTGCGGCAGAAATTCCAGTAGCTTAGTTATCATCTTTGCAAGATAAAAATGGAATGCACTTTCGGTTTCGAATTGCTGTACTGCTTTCAAATCCTCCCTCCCCTTTCTGTTCATGGCAACTCTAAAACAGGCATAAGCATGTTTTATGAGTTGACATTAGGATTGTACCATTATTTATGAGGATGGAAAAGCAGGAAAAAGCTTACCCCTAACTCTGTCCTTTGCTTTGGGGCTGAAGAACAACAGTATCTATTGGGAACCACAAATGGTAGGCCAGGTTTTGGTGCTCCTGGATGCTCATGGTCCTGTCATACCCCTGGTGGAGACTGACTCTGAGGGAGAGGAGGAACAGCCGACAGGGAGTGGAAATGTGGCTCCGGAGGTTGTGAAGGAGGCTGGGGAAGGGAAGAGGCTGGCTGAGCAGTCAGAGAACCCACGCCCATTCCCCCTCCATCCTCGGGCATGCAGGGGATAAGGGAGAGGCGTGGTCTCCTCGGGAGGAGAGGGCCTTGATCCTCTTCATGGGCTGCAGCTTTGACAACTGAATAAGAGGATGGACCTGTGTAAGGGTGAGTGCTGGAAACAAAGCGTGGAAATATCTCTAGTTTATGGTTCCTCTCTGAGTTTGGTGTCCTTTCCAGTGTGTGTTATCTGTGGACGTCCTCCAGCCCTTATCTTGCCTGGTTTGTGTTGCTTTTTTCTCCTTCTTGAAACTGTTTGTGTGAGAGTATTTTGTCTTCAGTCAAGGATATTTGGAGCTTGGAAACAAAGTGAAGGAATAAAAGGGGCTTCACCTGTTTACTGTGACTGTGTTTGTTTTGTATCCCATCCTGGGTCATCACAGGTCCCTGGGCACTTTCTGTACCTGCAGAATATCTGCTTTCTTCTCAAATTAAAAAATAAAACAAAGGATTTGGGATACCCAACACACACACACACACAAAGGGAAACCAGAGGAATGATAACAAGGTAGATGATGATCAGCTAAGAAAAAGCTGAGTTGGAAGGGGACCTTGGAAGTCATCTAAGTCTAACCCCCTGCTCTTGCAGGAGACCTATATTATTTCTGATAAATGGCTATCCAATCTCTTTTTGAAAGCCTCTAGTGATGGGGCGCCCACAATTTCCAAAGGCAATTTGTTCCACTGGTTAATTGTCCTGTCAGGTAATTTCTCCTTAGTTCTAGGTTAATTCTCTCCTTGGTTAGTTTCCATCCATTGTTTCTTATCCTACCTACGATTTATAATGATTGTCTCCTGGTATGATTGCTTATTTGTACCCTGTGACTATCATTAAGTGTTGTACCTGATGATTCTTGACTCTTGATGAATGTCTCTTTTATGTACACTGAGAGCATTTGCACCAAAGATTGTGTGTCCAATCACATTTGTCCAAGAAATAATTCCAACATCTAACAGGTGCTTTGGTAAATAAGCTGGACCCCTCTTCCTTGTGCAGACATTGAAACAGCATCTGGGTTCAGTCTGTTTCCTTCTGCATACTTGATCAACAGATGCAATGGCAGCCAGTAGCTGTAATCAATCAGCCCCAGCTCCTCATTCCAGAGATTAAATCAACTATGGGCTGCAGCACTTCACGCACTACCCTGTGCAATGTGTTCCAGTTTCACAATAGGTCAGCATGGAAATAATTTATAAGGCTTATTCAATTTTGTCCTTCTTTGCAGAGTTCATAAGTTCAAATACAGGCTTCCAGCAAGGGAACATTTTGTAATGGTTCTTGCTCAACCCAGGTGTTTTAAAGACTGCTCTTACATCAAACTGGTACAAACAATTCACAAACAGAAAAGTAAAATCTAATGAGTAATGCTCTGTGTGGGTGTATCGGAAACAACGGGTCGGTGGAAGATTATACAAGCTGTTTTATCAATTCAACCAGGCAATGAATTCTAAAATAATGTGGTGGCTTACATAAAATAAGAGTTGGGAAGGAATCGAAGAACAGAATAGAATAGAAAATGGAATAGAAAATGGAATGGAACAGAAGAGAAGCTGAAAGGGACCTTGGAGGTTTTCTGGTCCAACCTCCTATTCAAGAAGATTCTATATCAATGATAGTGAACCTTTTTGTTGTGGTGTGCCAAAAGCGAGGGAGAGAGATACCGCACATGCGTGCCCACAATGCAATGGCCCCCCTTGCATGTGCATGCAAAACCCCCGCTTACCTGTACTGCGCATGCACATGCCTCCCAGCTGGTTTTCGGCCTCTTTGAGGCCGTTTTCACCCTTCCGGGGGTCGAGGAAAGCCTCTGCAGCCTTTGGAGGCTGGAAAACGGGCCTGTTTCATGGGCACTTCTGGTATTTCCAGAAGGCCCATTTTTTTGACCCAGGGCTGCAGAGGCTTCCTCTGGGAGGGCAAAAACAGCCCAAAAATCAGCTGTGAGGCGTGTGCATGCGCAGTGCAGGTTACTTTGGCTGAGGCTCGCGTGCCTGCACAAATGGCTCTGCATGCCACCTGTGGCACGCATGCCATAGGTTCGCCATGATGGCCCTATATCATTTCAGACAAATGATTGTCCAGTTTCTTCTTATAAGACTCCAGTGTTGGAGTAACCACAACTTCTGAAGGCAAAGCCCTTCCCTGCTTAATTGTTCTCACTGTAAGGAAATTTCTCCTCGCTTCTCTCCCTGATTGGTTTCCATTGTTTCCTCTCTTGTGCTTGTTCTACTACCCTGATTTCTACCACTTGTTTGATTACACCAGGTAAGTAGTTTGCCAATAAGGATACCCACCAGTTGCGGAACTCGCTCATAAACAATACGCTGCGGAAAAGACAGTTCCACAGGCTGAATGCTGTATCTCATCTCGACATTGCTGGTTTTCAGCAGCTCATCCAGAGTACTCCGGAAGTGACTGTAGGCTTCGCACACAACGTCCATTTGTCTTAAAGTGAAGTTGAACCTAGTCAAACACAAAGTATCTCAGAACAGTTTCAAGAACCTTTTGCTAAACGTGGCTGCATCTCCCCCACCCCACCCCCCAAAAGGCTTCAGGAGATGAAATCAACTTGACAGCAGATATTGGAATTACAAAGTACCAGCTAATCGCCTGTACTTAGATAACATCGCCGAAGGTGAAAAATTCTGTGTTGTTCATACCAATTGCTGTACGGGACTTTTTCATGTACAAACCCCTAGGAAGAGAACGCTTACATGTCTGTTTTATTCAGCTTCAAAATTTGGGAACGAGGTAAAGTCAACACAGGGAAGTCAAAGGGAGGAAGGAGAAAAAAGTTTGCTCTTTCTGTAGATTTGCTCAGATGCTCAAAGTACAGAAGTCATGCTGGAATATAGTTCTCAACTTGCAGCCATTCATTGTTTTGACTAGGCTTCCCCAACAGCACAAAGCTGATTCTTTGTCCCGATAAACCCCTTTTATTTAATTACAGTGAATTCCTCTCCAGCAAAGTCCCGGCCAACAGTCGTTTAAGATATTCCACAATTACCAACCTTTATCAGGCTTGGAGAATTGCCAGGCCAATATCTTTCAGATGCCACACTGTAGCAGGCAATATTTGGCAAGAATGCAGGAACAAATCTTCATCCAAATGAACTAATTGTCTCCTGCAAAACCCCACTCTCCTTTTGCTCCTCTTTTATTCCCTATGGGAGGAGCCATTCACTGTCCACCTATTGCTTTACTCCCAAGTCAACCCTTGTTCCTTAGCTATTCTCTTCTTCTGACAGCTCTGTGCATGCGCACACTGGGAACAGGCTCCAGCTGTTCTTCTGTTCCACTGATTCCGACTCCAAAGGCAATTGATAACTGTCAGACGGCCCTGGCCCCATCTCTGCCTCGGATGCAGAGCCCTCGTCAGACTCCAGGACTGGCCCATGCTCCTCCCCAACCTCCTCACTGTCCAAATCTGCTGCCAGCTCTGCTGGCCACTGGTGGACCACAACATTCATTTAGCAAGCATTCAAAGTTACAAAAGCGCTGAAAGAAGTGACTTATGACTGGTTTTTGCATTTACAACCATCAGAGTAACCTCAGAATCAACAATCTGTTTTGGTTTTTTTTGGCAACCATCCTGGGGTCATGTGATCATCATTTGTGACCTTTCAAGCCTGCTTCTGTTAAGCAAAGTCAATGGGTAAAAGAGAGTCGCTTAATGACTTTGCTTAATGATGACTCTGATGTACTTAGCAACTGTGGCAAAAAATTGTAACCTTGGGTGGGATTCTCTTAACGAGCATCTTGTTTAGCAATGGAGATTCTGACCCTCAGAATCAGAACAGAGCTGGAAGGGACTTTGGAGGTCTTCTAGTCCAGTTCCCTGCTCAAGCAGGAGCCCTATACCACTTCAGACAAGTGACTTGTCAATCTCTTCTTAAAAATCTCCAGTGATGAAGCACCCGCAACGTCTGAAGGTTGTGGTTTTAAATTGAGGATTTAAAACCCCCTTTTTAAAGGCCCCTTTTTAAAGTGATCCAGAAATTAACATTATTTAAAATCATTGGTTGTCTAAAATCATTGGTAAAATCAACTTGGAGAAGCAAATGCTAGTCTTAGTTGCAAGCTATGCTTTTGCTTGATTTGAGACAAACAAGACACCCTATTTATGTTATAGTGCATTTTCCACTTAAGTGGTATCACCAACCTCTTTTCCATAGAGAAGTAGATGGTGCAAGAATTCTTCAGGTTGCTAGTGATTTGGGACAGCGTTTTGAAAAAAGCATCCGTTAGGTCATCGTCATAAAACACTGCAATATAAAATATGGAAGGGTGAAGGTTTCCAAGGCTATCCAGAAGCATTAACCTCCCACCTTAAAGCTGATTTATATAGTCTATAATTGTTCAGGATGCATTGAATTATATAGGATAATGCAAGCAGTTAACTTTGCATTTTACTGACTAGAACTCCAGGTGAGTTGCGGTCATTGAGTAAAGAGAGGGACATTTTGTAACTGTAAGAGGCAAGCAAGGCAACACACACATACACTGATCTGCCTTGTAGCTACATATTTGTTTTTTAAATGTTACGGAGAGACTTTTATGCAATAATAGGAGGACGATGTGGTGGATATAAATTCACCGTCTTGATGTCTATGGGAATTTTCAATCGTCCTTGTCATGGTTGTCCCAAATGTGCTTTTTCAAAAGACAACTGGACGTTCTATATTTTTTTCTATGAAAATGTCTTGTTTCTCATCCAAGTTTCTTCAGTTTTGAACTTCAGTTCTGAACAGAAGAAGCTTCTTGGATGAGAAGTGAACAAAAAACCCCAAACACAAAGAAGTTCAGCTGCCTTTTGGAAAAACACCTTTGGGTTCACTGTCTTATTAGTAAAAATAATGAAGGTGGGATATTAATAAATAAAATAATTTTGTTTAATGGATAGAAGGATACTAAACTCTGCTGTCACCTATTTTCCCCAAGGACTGTTTTATAAGGAACATTCCAAATGTCAATTAATAATTTCCACTGCCGAATGGCAAAAATATTTCCAAACAGTGGTGTTATCTTCCTAGAGCTCTTATGGGTCTTTCTCACCACTATATTAATTCTTTTGGGGGGAGGGGGGTATTTAATTTCAACATTGCTGTCTGAAAAGTGGCTCCAATTATATAGTTTATTTATTTAGAATGGTATCTGCTTTTTCATTGTTTCTCTCATTAGTTTTTGTGTAATCACGAAATGGCTTATTGAACTTTTTAAACAATGATTCTTTGTTATTATCTTATTTAATGCATCAAAAGGAGTCAGAAGTCAAAGCTTTCCCCCCCCTACACATTTGTCCCCCTTTCCTCCCTTCATCGCCATTGTCTTTTAATGACCCCATAATCCCTTGTGGGATGGGCAATTGATTAGAGAGGAGTGTTTACTGGCCGGATGCCCTTCCTATCGCCAATGCGGAGTTATATTCAGCAAATATATTCTCATCGTGCCCAGAGAGAGAAATATCTGCCTCTACCTAGAACTGAACTCACAGCTTCCCAATTGTGAGGTGGAAGCTCCCCCTCCAGGCCACCACAGCACTCTTCCGTTTTCCTCCCTTGTTTCCTTTTTTCTTTGTATTTATTTTATACTTTGATAAACTAATAAAAATTTTGGAATTAAAAAAAGTACTTTTTTAAAAAAAATAGTGATTTCAAACACTTCATTAAAAATGTTCTGGGCAAAATCTGTTTAACTTGTACCTGTTTTAATCTTGCATTTTATATTTTAAACTCTAAGGTTGTACAGTATCTTAACTGGGATGCTTTTGACATGCATAAACAAACATAAAAAAAAAACTCAGAGCATATGAAAGCTGCACAAATATGCAGTTGTGATTTCATAGCTATTCCTTTTTCAGAAATTCAAATTTCTGAACTAATTTAAAGAACAGAATGAGCCTGGGTTTTGTCCAATTGATTGGCAGCCAAGTCCAAGAACTGAAAGGTTTGTGCCCATCCTTACCTAAAGCAACTGTCACCTTAAATCACTTTTCCCCGAACCAGCCTAATTCTGACATTCCAATCTCATTAAGGCTGATTAGCATTCTCCTGTTTTTATACCCTCAATCCATTCCCAAACCTTTTTCATACCATCAGCAGCCAGTATCACAGTGGTGAGGTCATGCAGCTCAGTAATCTCTTTTTCAGACCAGCTGAAGCAATCCTCAGGATCTACAGCAAAAAGAGGGGGAAAAATGTACACAATATTTACTGCATATCCCAAACTATAAACTAAAAATTAAAAAAAAATTAAAAAACAAGCACTCCAGAAGGTTAAAGCCCCTGTCACACTGCACCAACGGATGGAAAGAGGATGTAAAATGGAGAAAAACACTTGCCATCCGTTGGTTAACGCGATGCTTCCGTTCTGTACTCACTGCCTCCGTTTTGCTTCCTCTCTATCCGTCCAGCATCCGTCTATTGACATTTCATCCGCTCAGAAGGTTTTGAGCTGCTCAAAACTTTGAGCGGAAAATGTATCCAATGCATCCGTTCTGCATCCTCTAGGCATACAGGGGACATCCGTTCTGCATCCATTACACATCTGCTATATCCGCTAGGCATCTGCTGCGCATCCGCGCAACTCAAATCCGTTCCAGCGGTAAACGGACGCAGGGAGGAAGCGGAATGGACATGCAGCGTTAGTAGCACGGATGGAGAAAGGATGAAAGTGGATGCAGCTACGCATCCGCGTCATCCTCTACGCATCCGCTCTGCATCCTCTACGCATCCGCTCTGCATCCTCTACGCATCCGCTCTGCATCCGCTTCCATCCGCTAGGCTTCCGTTCCGCATCCGCTTTCCATCCGCTCTGCGTCCTCCCCCCGTCCGTTCCTTTCCGTGTTATCCGCTCTGCTTATGCAAATTTTTGCCTCTTTTGAGAGCGGATAACAACGGATGGAACATTTTTCTCGTCCGCTGTGTCCTTTTTACAAACGTTTTGCATCCATTGGGCAGTGTGACAGGGCCTTAAGGTCATTGCCCAGAGGATCATGGGTTGCTCTCTCCCCTCTTTGGAAGAGCCTTCTACCTTCTGCTGCCTTCAAAAAGCTCAAAACATTCTCAAAGATCCATCTCATCCTGGGCACCCCTTTTTTTGAACTATTACCATCTGGCAGACGGTACAGGATAATAATAAAAACAAGGACAAACAGCTTCTGAGAAACAGCTTCTATCCCAGGGCAGTAGCTCTGTTGAATTCTACTGTATAGTGTAGTGTTAATGCGATATTGCGGGTTTTCGGTTCAATGTATGGAGGGTGAAGGATGTGTGTTTGTGTTTATGGTCATGATGTGCCCTGAAAATGGTGTTTGATTTCGTTGTATGAGGTGCAATGACAATAAAGTAACTAAAAGAAAAAAAAAACGAGATAGTCATTCTCTTCTTTAAATGACACGGTTTGTCTGTGACCTCCTAAATTTTACATTCTGTTCCTCAGGACTTTGATCTCCCAATTAAGTCAAGCAACACTATGGTTTACTCAATGAAGGGCAAAAAAGTATTTTGCAAACGCTAAGAGGCAAAGCCTTTGGTGTCATCACCTCAGATAAATCCTGAGTTTTAAATGAGAGATTGGGAAGAAAAGCTCAAATCCAGCTATAGAAAAGGTTTACGTACCAGTGCAGAAACCGTCTTGCTGCCAATCCAGCTTTTTAACTCTAATTTCACTTCCTAAAAATCCATAAAATAAGTGACAAGAAAACTAATTAGGATACAAACAATACATAAAATAAACAAGAATGTGGAGGCAATGTGGTTTCAATGTGTTTCTTATAAACAGGTGGTCCACAATTGGGACAGGAATTGGTGTTGCTGAGCTGGTCACCACATGCCTGGGGCTGATTTTACCACCATTTTTACTGTAGTCATTAAAGCAACCACAGTCGTTAAGTGATTCACATGGCTCTTAAATGAACCTGGCTTTCCTTATGAAATTTGCTTGTTGGGATTCGACTGTGAAAGTTGCCAACTGTGATCATGTGGCCCTGGGAGATTGTGTTGTAAATGTAAGATGGCTGCCAAGAGCCCAAACTGCAATCTTGTGACTTGTATTTGCCCAAAAATAAGACTGGGTTTTATATTAATTTTTGCTCCAAAAGATGCATTAGGGCTTATTTTCCAGTTAGTGTCAACTATAATGTATACAAAATGTTTGTAGGTCTTATTTTGACTGTTAGGTCTTATTTTGGGGAAAATATGGCACTAAATTTGTCTGTCTGGCTGACAATTTTTTAACTGGGCCTTATTCTGGGGATAGGGCTTATATTACAAGCATCCTAAAAATCATGCTAGGGCTTATTTTCCAGTTAGAAATACAAGTATAAGCTCTAGGAGTAGGGCTTATTTTTGGGGAAATACAGTAGTTGTGGTTGTAACCTAGAGGATGGATTGTCTCATTTTTCAGCACCATTGTAACTTTGAATTATTGTTAAGCAAATGGTCATAAGTTGAGGGTTACCTGTGCTATGTACTATGAAGACATTTACACATTCTGTATCTTTTCTTGTTTCAATTTTCCCCTTTTTAAAATTAGTTTTAGTACTTTTAAATTTTTGTTGCTGTTTTTAACGACTGTATCCTACGCTATTGCTGCTCTGAAACAAGAAAGATAAATTCTCGAATTATGCTGACAATTCACTACAAAATTTCTATCGCTAAGCGAGACATCGGTTGAGTGGGTTTTGCCTCATTTTACGACCTTTCATGCCCCGGTCATTAAGTGAATCACTGCAGTTGTTAAGTCAGTGTCAAGTTGCTGAAGTGAATATGGCTTCCCCACTGATTTTACTTGTCAGGTCTCAAAAAGGGATCACATGGTCATAAATCCCACTTTTTCCAACACCGTTGTAACTTTGAATGGTCACTAAATGAACTGTTGTTAAGTCGAGGACTTCCTATATGTATCATGTACTAGTTAAGAGGAATTCAGTGTATTTTTCTTCAATCGAGAGGAAAAGAAAGTGTAGTACACAAATGCTCTTTCAGATATCCATTGGAATCATGAGGACTGAAGGATTAGACAGGGGACTAATAAGTGCATGAGCTACCTACCACTAAATAATACATCTCAGATTTGATGCTTGTTTTAGTTTGCTGGACGTGAAAACATTGAACAACCTTGAAAGCACATTATAACATAATCCCATGCAGGTTTGTTCAGCATCAGACTCCCTTATAGTCGGTGGAACTTACTCATCTTTTACCTGTTGGATCAGTGATGTGTTTGTTTAAGGCTACATTGCGTTCACACATGCTCAGTAGGTCTTCACCGACATCTTTAAAAACAAAAAAGAGGAGAGATTTCAGAATCCCCAAAAGCCAGTTTGGGGAATGTGCTGGCCTAGAGGTCATGAAACAGTGAGTTTTAGTCCCACCTTAGGCATGAAAACCAGCTGGATGACTTACGGCCAATCACGAATAGAATAAAGAATAGGATAGGATAGAACAGAACAGAATATGGAAATTGAATAGAATAAACTACGGGAATAGAATATAACAGAAAGAATAGAATAGAATAGAATAGAATAGAATAGAATAGAATAGAATAGAATAGAATGGAATGGAATGGAATGGAATGGAATGGAATGGAATAGAATAGAAGATAGGATAGGATAGAACATAACAAAATATGGGAATAGAATAGAATAAACTACGAGAATAGAATAGAAAATAATAGAATAGAATAGAAGATAGGATAGAACATAACAAAATATGGGAATAGAATAGAATAAAATACAGAAATAGAATAGAACAGAAAAAATAGAATAGAATTATAGAATAGTATAGAATAAGGAATGGAATGGAATAGAGAATGGAATGGAATAGAATTAAGAAAGGAATGGAAAGGAATAGAATAGAATAGAAAGAATAGGAAAGAATAGAATAAAAAGAATAGGAAAGAATAGAATAGAATACTTTATTGGACAAATGTGATTGGGCACACAAGGAATTTGCTCCAGTGCATAAGCTCTCAGGGTACATACAACAATAGTGATAAATCATTATCACAGTCATTGTAAAAATATATTCATCATAAAACAATAGATACAACACTAGTGATAGTCATAGATACTTAATAAACAATCAACATAAATCATACCAGGATACTAAATAAAACAATATAAATCGTAAGATACAAGCAACAAAGTTATAGTCATAAGAAGATAAGGAGATAGGTAATAGGGAAGATGAGAATAGTGATAGTCATACTGCCTTTCTAGATAGTTCGACATTGTTGTGGGAAGCAGTGTGATGGCATGGGGGGAAAACTGTCCTTGTGTCTAGTTGGTCTGACGTGTGATGCCCTATAGCATCATTTTGAGGGTAGAAGTATATCCCAATGGTATGATTTCCAAACCACCCAGAGTTGAACTAAAGACTTACCTGTGCAATAAATAGTCTTGGCAGCTTTTGCCATGATAATGCTGACAAACCCGATTCCTCCTCCAAGCTCCAGCACTGTGCAACCCCTGAACAAATCTTGCTGCGAGAGGATGTAATCAGCCAGCAGGAAAGCCCCTCGCCAGACCTTCAAAACCAGAGAGAAAGATCCTATGTGGGGCGGACTTAAAACAGACAGGAAACGGACAGCAAGCATGGTTCATACCTGCTTCCCCACATCTTCTAAAGGTGTCGCCATGGTGTGCTCTGGAACAGCAAAACAGAGGAAGCATCTTTTCCATTAGACCAAATGCATTATTCCCCCCCCCCCCAAAAAAAAAAAAAAAAAAAAGTATTCTCCTCAAAACTGCTTTTGCAATAAAGCTCAAAAAACATGAACATGAAATGGCAGGAGTGGAAAATTAGAATTTAGAATTAGAATTCTTTATTGGCCAAATGTGATTGGACACACAAGGAATTTGACTTTGGTGCATATGCTCTCAGTGTACATAGAAGAAAAGATACATTCGTTAAGAGTCAAGAATCATCAGGTACGACATTTAATAGTCACAGGGTACAATAAGAAATCAAATCATACTGGGAAATAGTCAATATAAATTGTAAGGATACAAGCGTCAAAGTTACAGTCATCCAGTACTTCCTTAGTCGAGATATTGTTTGAAAACTGTATAGTTTGCATTCTATCAGAGTAGTTAAGGGCAAGAACCAGAAATGGAAAGAATTAAAATTCGATATTTTATCCCTGTTCACCATTGTAATAAAAATAGAGAGATTTTCTTCCACCCCAGTGAAAAACGAACCCTGGACAGCAATGTTTCTCAATTGTGCAACTTTAATGTATGTGGATTTCAACTCCCAGAATTCCCCAGCCAGCCATATTGTAAATTGTGGTGGTGGTCGGTATATCATGTGACTATGGGACCCTGAAATGACTGTAAATGCAGGTCAGCTGCTGAGTATACAAATGTGATCACATGGCTACCCTCCCTCCACTGTCAGAACTTTGAATCCAAGTCTTCAGCACCAGCTCTGCCCTCTGCAATTAATTCTTCCCTCACTTCTGCTCTGGTAGTCCTGGGAGATCCATTGCAACTTTGGGAGATCCATAAGCAATTGGTTTTAAGTTCAGTATTATTTGTATGAAAAATAAATATTATGGTGTTACTGACCTATTTTAACAATACTGCATCCATTACTCTCATGTTCCTCTTCTTCCAAGACATCTCCATTCTTAGTCAAAATGATGGGGCAGGCCTTAGTCCTTGTCTGATCCTCATCTCCTGCAGGAGGGAGGGGCACTTTCCGGACCACCTGCAAGTCCCCATCTTCATCTAACAAGGCCTCAAAACCTTGACAGGGGTCACCTTTGTTTTCGGGACTGTCTGGAGAATCTTCAGCACCAGTTCTGCCCTCTGCAATTAATTCTTCACTTCTGCTCCAGCAGCCAAGGGATGCTTTTTGGCCTCTCTCTTCCTTCTGAGGATCCCCCAGACTCTCCTCCAAAAGGAGTTTGAACTGCGATAGAAAGACTAAGAGGCAACAATTTCAGGTGACACACTACCTTGCAAACAGATGACCTGCACATTTAAAGAAACTTAAGAGTTAGACTTTCTAAAGTTCTAAGGACCGCTTTCCCTACAATTTTATTGTACCGTTAGTTGGCATACCTCATCCATCAATTTAACTGGGCATTTCATATGTTTTGGAAAGTACATGAAACCAAACTCTTAATTATATATGGGGAGGTTGAAAATTCCTATATTTAATGATTCAAGTTTCTTCATTTCTATCATCTACTACTCCTGTTTTTGTCCTCTTATATTTTGCAATAATTCTAAACAACAGACATTTTGAGGATTTCCAATTGGATATAGGAAATATCTTCTCTCCTGGGTTTTACAGATGTGTTCCATTTCTTTTCCATCAAGCCCAGCTATGTACTGTTCTCCTTCTGAATGTTCTTAAATGTTCTATCAGCCCCTTCATGACCCCTTCCTTACTTGCATACATTTTGCTAGTCTGTTCCTTTTCAGTTTCTCTTATCTTATATCCTTTTTTTTCTCTTCTTCATCACGGTTAGATTCCTCTTTTTTCTTATTGCATCCTCTCTTAAACATATACATTAAACCATAAACCAAGGCTGAGAACTGTAGCTGATTGGGTTTGCATAATGCGTAAGCCAAAAGTCAAACAACTAACAACAGCCCTGTGAGTTCAGCCACTCTTCCTCTCTTAATCAACAGCATCCACTCCTGATGGGGATGGCATTAACTGTTATATTACCTGGCTGGCCAACAGCATTCAGCCTCACCATAAAATGCCTTCTGTTTGCAGTGTGGAGGTGAATATCAGAGAGTACTGTATCACTTCGAAATATTGTTTCATCCATAGCCTCTCACCTTCTCCAACTAAGATGCACTGGGGATCGGATCATCTATAATTACAAAAAGCTACATCCTAATTGACAGAAAGAAGACTGAAATATTTCACATCAGCCTGTAAAATCCAACATGGGTACATCCCATCAGCTTGATGCTGCAATGATTGTAAGCATGAAAAACAGTCATAATTCACTTTTTTTCAGTGCCATTGTAACCAATTAAAATGGTTTTAATTTGAGGTCTATCCATAGTCCACACATCTTTATATTAAAATATTTTGAAGGTGCAGCATTCTTGTGTGTACACTTCACAAAGAAATACAGCCTTGTGTGCAAAACACAGACTTCAAAGTGGAATTTTCCTCTTATTTACCTGGGAGTAGGCTCCAAAGAGTTCAGTAGGACTTGCTTAACAGCAAATAGGATTGAGCCTGCAGGGTTAAAAAAAGAAAGGAAATTAAAACTGCTTACTTGCTATTTTATACATGCTATTAAGAAAATGTGTATACTATATTTCAAAGGAAGTCTTATTGTAGAAGAAATATTGTGTATGAAAAAGCATGTAATATGCCCCCCAGTCTCTAGATAAAATTATGAAAGAGCACAGTACACAAATAAATACTTTGAAATCATTTTTGAAGTCTATTGAATTTGTATGGATAGGCACATTTATAAATGGGTAATATTATCCTTACATAATAAACCATGGCTCTTCTCTCCACTGTAAACTGTCTCCTTTCCCTTGAAAATATGTACCCTTGTACAATGGGGAGCGAGATGTAATCTGCATATGGGCAGAGACACTCTTTTTCAGAATGATGAACCAAAGAGGGTAGATCTTCCCGGAGCAGCATGAGGTACATGGGAGCAGGTGGTGGCTTCTACATCAACCTGCTGACTGTAGGGGTGGGGGGAAGATGATACAAGGAGGGGAAGAAAGCTAGCAAGCTCACAGACCTACACAGATGAAAACTTATCAAGGGGAAACCCAGCCCAGAACTAAGGAGAAATTTTCTGACAGTGAGAACAATCAGCCTTCAGAAGTTGTGGATCACTGGAGACTTTTAAGAAGAACCTGGACAGCCGCTTGTCTGAAGTGGTATGGCTTCTCCTGCTCGAGCAGGGATTGGACTAGAAGACCTCAAAGATCCCTTCCAGCTCTGTTACTGTTACTACTTTGGGGGACAGTTAAACCAATGTGGCTTTTGATATCAAAGATTATCCTTACTTTGTGTCTCTCAAAAATTCTCCCAGATCTTGCCATCAATCCTGTTTGGAATTTCGGTCCTTCCTTCCATCTATCTTTTCCAATCTTTCCATCTTTTTTCCTTTTGGTCCCTCCTTTCACTTTTCTTTCCCTCTTCCTTCCTATCTTTCTCTCCCTTTCTTTCCATCTTCCTTCCTTTCAGTCCCTCCTTCCACTTTTCTTTCCCCATCTTTCCACCTTCTAGTCCCTCTTTCTGCCTTTCTTTCCTTGTCTTTCCACCTTTCTTTCCCTTCCTTCCTTTTAGTTCCTCCTACCTTTCTTTCCTTGTCTTTCCATCTTTCTTACTTTCAGTCCCTCCTCCCACCTTTCTTTCCCCATCTTTCCACCTTACATTCCATCTTTCTTTCTTTCAGTTCCACTTTTCTTTCCCTCTTCCTTCCTTTCACTCCCTCCTTCCACTTTTCATCCCCCCCTCTCTCTCTTCCTTCCTTCCTGTCTTTCCTTCCCTTTCTTTCCATCTTTCTTCCTTTTGGTCCCTCCTTCCACTTTTCTTTCCCTCTTTCCACCTTCTTTCCTTTCAGTCTCTCCTTCCACTTTTCTTTCCATCTTTCTTCCTTTCAGTCCCTCCTGTCTTTCTTTCCCCATCTTCCCTCCTTCCACTCCATCTTTCTTCCTTTCAGTCCCTCCTTCTGCTTCTCTTTCCCTCTTTCCACCTTCTTTCCTTTCAGTTTCTTCTTAAACCTTTTGTTCCCTCTTCCCCTCTTCCTTCCTGTCTTTCCTTCCCTTTCTTTCCATCCTTCTTCCTTTCAGTCCCTCCTTCTGCCTTTTTTTCTGTCTTTCCACCTTCTTTCCTTTCAGTCTCTCTTTTCTTACCCCGTCTTTCCCCCTTTCTTTCGTCTTTCCCCCTTCCTTCCTTCCAGTCCCTCCTTCCAAGGAGAAGAAGAGGCCAACGAGCACTCTGCAAGTGCGCAGGGGAACCCTGTTTTCCACTCCTCCCCTTCCCCGGTTGCTTCCTGCAGTCCAGCGCAGCACTTCTGCGCGCTGTGGGAGCGGAACAAACGCCTCGCGATCTCCTTTTCGCTCCGTCTGAACTCACCTCCTGACGCGCTTCAGAGACGTACCCAACCCTCCATTTTCCTCTCGCCCCTCCCACCAGCTGCTTCTGTTTCCGTCTCCCGGCTCTTGCCTTCTGTAGCGCCCCGCCCCCCGCGCGAACTGACCAATCATTGACGAGGACATCTTCCTGGGCGGGGCTGTTCTCCGCCCTAAAAGGATCGTGCTCCCGCGTTTTCAGGGTTACTATGGCAACCTGCGCCCCAGACAGGAACGGAGATGCTAGTCCTCCTTGAACAAAATGGCGGCACTTAAGCTCTCTCCTTTGGATATTTCAGGGAACTGAAACTAAATTGCTGTGGCATTTTCCATTAGCTGAAATTAAAAGTCCAATATATATCATAATTTTGATGCACCATCATGGGAGACTAGAAATACCATCTACTTGGATATGCAAGTCCACAAGATGTGAAATTATTCATCCAGTTAATTCTCCATGCCTTTTGTGGAATCTCCTATCCCAACCCATGTAGATATTCCTGTACACAGTGCCATCAATTCAGTGTATGCTTTTAAAAAGAAACCGGACAGTCACATATCTTAAATGATACAAGCCAGTCTCCTGCTTGAGCAGGGGGTTGGACTAGATGACCTCCAAGGTCCCTTCCAGCTCTATTCTGATTGAATGTTACAGGGTCTCCTGTTTGGGCAGGGGGAGAATGGAACGGGAATGGAATAGGAATAGAATGGGATAGGAATAAACCTTCCAGAAGATCCTCCATTGTACGGAGGGTGGACTAGAAGACCTTTAAGGTCCCTTCCCACCAAATGAAGGTGAATATATCTATCCCAGGATAATGTTGCACGATCCAATCTGGGTTGGTCACTGGGAAAAGAGGTTAGGTCTTCTGAGCTTTGTCTCCCTTCTAGCCCTCTGAATCTATTATTCTGATCTGCTGTGAATCCATATGAACTGAAGAGGTTAACACAAGAAGCTCACCAGGTCCTCCATCCACACTACCAAATTTCAAGTCTCTCTTGAATGTATAGTGCAAACATATGCTGTGGAGAGTCCCACACTTGTGTTTCCATCAGCAGCTACATTAAGATATTAATATTAAGATATTAAGGCACGCATACAAATGTTATCTGAGGATGGGCTTCAGCATGTCTCCGAAAGCTTCCAAGATTCTAGGGTCATGGTGAATAGAATAGAATAAAAAGAATAGGAATGGAATGGGAATGAAATAGAACAGAACAGAATAGAACAGGAAACAGGGAACGGGAATGGGAATAGAATAGACTAGGAATAGGGTGGGAATGGAGTGGAGTTGAATGGGAATAAAATAGGAATGGAACAGGAATAGAATAGGAATGGAATTGAATAGAAAATTAGAATAGAATAGAATAGAAATAGGATGGGAATGAAGTGGAATGGGAATAAAATAGGAATGGAATAGGGATGGAACAGGAATAGAATGGAATAGAATAGAAAATAGAATAGAAAATAGAATAGAAAATAGAATAGAAAATAGAATAGAATAGAATAGAATAGAGAATAGAAAGAAAATGGAATGCAATGAAACAGAGAATAGGATTGGAAAGGACCTTGGAGGTCTTCTAGTCCAGCCCCCTGCTCAAACAGGAGAACCTATACTATTTCAGACAAGTAATTGTTGGACTAGAAGACCTTCAAGGTCCCTTACAACTCTGTTATTTTATTAAAACATTTCACAATACATATTTCCACGGCTAACTAAACTGCAACGACGACACCATTAAAGCCAACCTCTTTAACACATTATTTGGCTCAGTATTTATAAACAGCAACGGATCATGCCCAGTATTTCCTAGCTGAACCACAGAAAATGACAATGATCTAACACAGTGGTCCCCAACCTTTTTTGTACCAGGGACCAGTTTCACGCAGAAATACTTTTTCAAGGACCAGCAAAATCAATTCTTCCCCAATAGTAAAGGGCTTCTTTACTATTTCTTCACTAAAAACATATTTATATATATATTTTAATCACGATTATTCATTCTTTGCGGCCTGGTACAAAATGATCCACGGACCGGTACCAGTCCGGGGCCCGGTGGTTGGGGACCCCTGATTTAATACATATTGATCTTACAGAAGACGATGTTGGAAAAGCACTACGCAATCTAAAACCATCTCTATCTATTGGACTGGATGGAATATGTGCCTACTTCTTAAAAAAGCTATCCACTGCCATAGCAGAACCTCTAAGCATAATCTTTGAAAAATCTTTCAGGACCAGCTCCTTGCCTAACCTATGGTCACAAGCCACGGTCATCCCCATCTTCAAAAAGGGACACTCCAGCCTAGTTGAAAATTACAGACTAATCTCCTTATGCTGCGTCACCTGTAAAGTCATGGAATCAATTATTAACCAACCCATCATCCTCCACTTAGAGACAAACAACCTGCTCTCTGATAAACAATTTGGTTTCCAAAAAAAACCATCCTGTAATCTGCAACTCTTACACTGCAAAAACATTTGGACTGCACAACTCGATCAGGGCAAAACAATCGATGCAATCTACATATACTTCTGTAAAGCCTTTGATTCAGTGGTACACGACAAACTGCTCCTAAAATTAAAATCTTATGGTATCTCTGGAGAACTGCACAACTGGATAGAAGCATTCCTGTCAAACAGACAACAAATGGTCAAAATTGGAAGTGTCCTATCAAATTCTGTACCTGTCAATAGTGGTGTCTCCCAAGGCAGTGTTCTGGGACCAACTCTTTTCATACTCTACATAAATGACATTTGTGATCATATTAAGAGCAACTGCATTCTCTTCGCTGATGATGTAAATCTATTCAACACCACAGACAATACTGCTCCCCTTCAAAAAGACCTCGACTATGTATCAGAATGGTCAAACAAATGGCAACTTCAAATCTCAACAAATAAATGCTCTGTCTTACATATTGGCAAAAAAAATCAGAAAATAAAATACGGGCTGAATAGTCAAGACCTTGTTGATGATCCAAGCTCTGTAAAGAACCTTGGAGTACTCATCTCTAATGATCAAAGTGCTAGAGCCCACTGTAACTACATAGCCAAAAAGGCATTAAGAGTTGTTAACCTAATCCTACGTAGCTTTTTCTCTGGTAATATCACACTACTAACAAGAGCAAAAGAAAACATTTGCTAGACCAATACTCAAATACAGTTCATCAGTCTGGAACCCATATTATATATCTGATATTAGCACAGTTGAGAAAGTCCAGAAATATTTCACAAGAAGAGTTCTCCACTCCTCTACTCTTTGTAGAATACCTTATGCCACCAGACTTGAAATTCTAGACCTAGAAAACCTTGAATTACACCATCTTCAGTCTGATCTAAGTATAGTATATAAAAGCATACATTGCAATGACTTACCTGTCAATGAATACTTCAGCTTCAACCATAACAATACAAGAACACACAATAGATACAAACTCAAGGTTAATCGCACCAAACTTGATTGCGGGAAATACAACTTCAGCAACAGAGTGGTCAATGTCTGGAATACTCTACCTGACTCTGTGGTTTCTTCCCCAAACCCCAAAAACTTTAACCTTAGACTGTCTACTATTTCCCTCACCCCTTTCCTAAGAGGTCTGTAGGGGGTGTGCAAAAGCGCACCAACGTGCCTACCATCCCTGTCCTATTGTTTCTTTTATTTTTCTTATATATACCCATTTCATGTATTCACAACTACTTATATGCTTATATCTATTATCTTGTAAGCGACTGACAAATCAAAATAAAAAAATAAATAATTTACTGAATAGGCCCAGCTAGTCCTGTTAGAATAGCAGAGGGAACACACCACACAACGTATATAGAAAGAAGCTAGTCTTTCAACTGTATTGTAATTTAATATACTCTAAACCAGAGTACTTTGTGAGTTCACATAGAGTACTTTGTCCTGATTTGCAGCAGAAATCCTGAAAAATAACCAAGAAGTCGGAGGGAATCTTAAAAATTATGTATTTAATAAGATGCTGTGCTATTTATTATGTGGTTTCCTCAAATTATGAGCTGCGCTGTGGCTCAAAAAAGCAGGTGCTGGAGATGTGCTTTTGCAAGACTTTTAAAAGAAATTCCCCATATTCTGCAGTAGATGACAATATAAACCTATTTTGAGAGGAAACATGTATTATGGTAGATATTAGAAAAGTATAAAAGGTTCATATCTAGGTCATGTATTCTGCCTACAAGAGGCATCCCTTATGATTTGAAAGTGATTTAGTTTGACTGGGAGGGCAGGAACAGTGGTGGGATTCAAATAATTTAACAACCGATTCTCTGTCCTAATGATTTCTTCCAATGACCAGTTCACCAAACTACTCAGAAAGTTAACAACCGGTTCTCCCAAACTGGTATGAACTGGTTGAATCCCATCACTGGGGGTGGGGTTATGAAAATTGTCTTTCACTACTTGTGGGGTTATCAGAGAGAAGAGGGGATTGATTTATTCTCCAAAGCACCAGAAAGCAGAACAAGAAATAACAGGTGGAACATCATTAAAATGAGATCAAATCTAGGAGAAATTTCCTGATAGCGAGAACAATTAATCAATGGAATAGCTTGCCCCTTGGACTTGTGGGTACTCCACTACTGGAGGTTTTCAAAAATAGACTGGACATCCATTTGTTTGGGCTGGTGTAACTCTCCTGCTTTCAGCAGGGGGTTAGACTAGAAGATCTCTGAGGTCCCTTCCAGTCCTATGATTCCATATCAATACCTGGGCATTCTATGGCCTGTGGGTCACATCTCACCCTTTACCTGTCCTTGTCTGGCTTGTGGTGATAGCGTCCCTATTGATTCAGCCCACAACAGTTGTTTCGCGTGTGGCCTCTTGGAAATTAATTGCCCACCCATATTCTATTTTCTGTGATAATAAGGCTTATATGTAGTCCAGATTACAGATGAAAACAAGAAAACACAGTCAATTTCTAGCACACTGCAGGTAGAATTGTTATCTTCTGTGGAACCAAGAAATTGGATTTAAAAAAAGGCCTTGGTCTGATCCTGCCCTGCACTCAAATGTTCTCATCTCTTTTGTAAACCTATCATTCTGATCTTTTCATTTTTTAATCTTTTATTAAGCTGCATTTCTATTTCACCTACCTTCCTGGTTGTTCTATGTTTTTTCTATTTGATTAGAGTGGTAGAATATTGTACTGACTGATTATATTTAATTTTCTCCTTATCTTGAGATAAATTGTACTTGTGCTGACTATTTTATTTTTGAATTGCTTTTATGTAATGTCTTCTTTACATAATCCTTCAATATTGCAAAACCATTTGATAAAGCATTTCAATTCAAATTGATTTGGTATTTGAATAAAAAAACCCTGATTTTTCTGCAAGATCTTTGATAATTAACTTATTTGTCACTTGCAGTATTCATTGTTATTATATTCTCCTTTATACTCTTGTTGTACAGCATCTAGAACCTCTCGATTTAGCTAGCTTACAGTTAATCCTCAACTTTGGACTCTTAAGTGGGTCACCATGTCGTTGGACCCATTTTAAAGGCCCTGTCACACTGCCCAACGGATGCAAAACGTTTGGAAAAAGACACAGCGGATGAAAAAAATGTTCCATCCGTTGTTATCCGCTCTCAAAAGGGGCAAAAATTTGCATAACCGGAGCGGATAACACGGACGCGGGGAGGACGCAGGGCGGATGGAAAGCAGATGTGGAACGGAAGCCAAGCGGATGGAAGCAGATGAGAGCGGATGGCACATCCGCTAGGCTTCCGGGGGGCCTCAGCAAAGTGGACGCGGAAGGGAAAGAGCGGATGCAGAGCGGACACCGAACGGATGAAGCGGATGCACAGTGGATGCACAGCGGATGAAGTGGATGCAGAGCGTAAGCCTAACAGATGCACAGCGGAAGCCTAACGGATGCCGAGCGTTAATTGCACATGCGGGGGGGATGCATTGCGTAAGCCCTGCGGATATAAAGAGAAGCAGCTCGGAAGCAGGTCACCATTCAGAGGAAAGACCTGCTGCCGGACACATTGACTGCCTTGCCTGCCCTGCCTGCATGCCTGCCTGCAAGCCTTGCTGCCAGCCTTCCTGCCAGCCTGCCTTCCAGCCTCCCTGCCAGCCAGTCTGCCTGCCAGCCTTGGTGCCTGCCTGCCTGCCAGCCTTGGTGCCTGGCTGCCTACAAGCCTTCCTGCCAGCCTTGGTGCCAGCCTTCCTGCCAACCTTGGTGCCTGCCAGCCTCCCTTGGTGCCTGCCAGCCTCCCTGCAAGCCTCCCTGCCAGCCTCCCTGCCAGCCAGCAACCCCACAACCATTGGGAAGAAGAGAAAACCTCAGCAACTTCCCGCCATCCCTGGCAAGAGTGACAGGGCCACCCTCCCGCCCCCTGTCCCTGACTCTGCTTCTGCTGGGGCTTCTGCTGGGGCTTCTGCTGCTTCTGCTTCTGGAGGAGCTGATGATGATGCTTCTGGCGGTGGTGCTTCTGCTCATGCTTACTCTGCTGAAGCTGCTCCTCGTCCTGCTGGTCCTGCTGGTCCTGCTCGTGCTCCTGGTCCTGCTCGTGCTCCTGATCTTGCTGGCGCTGCTGGTGCTTACTCTGCTGCTGCTGATCCTCGTCCTCCTGCTGCTGCTGCTGATGATGATGATGATTATGATTATGATCCTGCTGGTGATGATGATGATGATAATGATGATGATGATCCTGCTGCTGCTGCTGCTGCTGGTGGTGTGGAGGAGCAGCCCCTACTACCTGGGAGCCCCTCTGATGAGGGCCGATCTGGACCTGCCAAAGGGAGGAAGAGGCGTATGCGACAACGGGAGAGGAGGCAATACTATATTGAGGAAGAACACGAGGATGAGGTGCTGGAGTGGCTGAGAGAGAATGACTATCTGTGGCGGAAGGGACACCGTCTCTACAGGGACACCAAGCGGAAGCATGCTGCTTGGAAAGAGAAGGCGGAGAGTCTGGGCTACACTTCAGAGGTGCTCCTTGGCTGGTGGAAGCACATGCACATCTGGTACGGGAAGCTGCACCTCAAGAAATCTGGCCAGGCCACGGTTAAGCTGACGGACAGAGAGACCTACGTCATGGCCAGGTGCAGCTTCCTGGAGGGTGAGGTCCGCCACCGAGGAGCACCAGCAGCCCCTCTCACTACCCTCTCTCTCCGGCAGCCTGCTGAGAGCCAGTCCTCTTCTGGGTGAGAGTCAGCTCCTGTCTCCAGGCAGGTTTCTGTGGAGCGTGCCACAGCGGAGACCCCCCCCACAGCTGTACTAACTGTGGTGGAGCGCGTGGAGGACTCCCTGGTGCAGTGGGAGAAAGGAGACGGCACGTCCACCACAGCCCTACCCGCATCCACCCCCAGCTCCACTTCCACAGAAAGGCACAGAGCCAGACTGGAGGGGCAGAGCCACACTGTCCTGCTGGAGATCAGGGCCACCATCCGGAGCAGAATAGATCTCCTCTCTCAGCTGGTCCACACCAACTCCTCATCCTCCAACAGCAAGCCCTTCCTCACCTATGTGAACCAGACCCTCACGGACATGGCAGAACCCCAGTACCAGGTGGTGAAGGACCGGATCACCGAGCTGCTTCACAACCCTCCAGGCCCAGCTGAACCTGCTCCCACCCAGTCCAGGTCTTCTCCTCCACCCCAGGTGATGTCCCTCCCATTCCAAGGCTTTCCACAGCCCCTCACCTACCAGGGCTACGGCTACCAGGAGGTCCAGCAGCACAGGCAGCAGCCCTTCCCAGTCCAGTCACAGAGTCATCGGACAACACCGTTGCCACCAGTTCCACTGATGCCACCGATGCCACCCACGACACTGATGCCACCGATGCCACCGATGCCACCCACGACACTGATACCATTGATGCCAATGATGCCACCCACAACACTGATGCCACCCATGCCACTGATGCCACCCACGCCAGTCCTCATCCAGCTGCAGACCAGACAGCCCCACTACACTGCTCCTTCCTCCACCCCACAGCCAAGCCCGGCCTCAGTACATCTGTCCTCGGTACTGGGGCTGACACCCCATGGCATGGAGGAAGGAGCTCTCAACATCACGTGGCTTAGCCAGCTGTCTGAGAGCTTTCTCAACACACCGTCACCTGTTGTCCTCTCGGGGCCAGGCACCCCAATGGCGCTTCAGAAAAGCACTCCAGCACCAGCCACCTCCACAGCACCTGGACCTTTCACCCCTGAGACTGAGCACACCTCCGAGTGGCCAAGAGGAGTGCCAGAGACTGGCTGGCTGGCTACCTGTGGACTTTATTTGGACACTTGACTTGGGTCATTTTTCTTTTACAGCTTGTTGTTAATAAAGTCTATTTTTGATTCACACACTTGCTTCATTTCTTTTTTTTAATAAAGTCTTGGTGGAAACTTTTAGGAATGGTTTAAGCCTTTGCATGCTTGTGGGATGGGTTAAGATAGCAGTGGGGTGGGCAGGGATACCTTTGGGATGGGTAATAGCTGTGGGATGGGCAGGGATACCTGTCAGATGGGCAGGGATACCTTTGGAATGGGTTAGGATATCTGTGGGATGGATGGGTTAAGATAGCAGTGGGATGGGCATGGATACCTGTGGGATGGGTTAGGATATCTGTGGGATGGGTTAAGATAGCAGTGGGATGGGCAGGGATACCTGTGGAATGATCAGGGATACCTTTGGGATGGGTAATAGCTGTGGGATAGATAAACCTCCAGTGCAAGCATAGTGGGACTGTATGGTGTATCCTCCCAGGTGCCACACCTATGGCCCTTTTTTATCAATAATAATGTAATAATCATCCACACATGTCAACATAAACATAACTCTTTATTAAATACCCTGTTCATTGTAGGCCCACCCAACATACATGACCCAATCTCATCCGTGTGATGAGACAGGCTGAAGGAAGCATCCATTAAGCATCTATCATCCTGTCTTGCCACTCCACTGCTCCAACTGGGGAGTTGCACCAGTGTTTCAGGAGGTTGCGCTGCTTCTTCCCTTCATGTGAGGCTCTGTTGGGGCCTTGCACATCCTCAGTGTCTATCAGGTTTTGCCCTTGCCTCCATTCCCCAGGCTCCATGTCCCCATTGCCTTGTTGGAGGTCCACGAGCCTGTTCTGCAACACTGGGTAGCGGGTGTGCATGAGATTTTGAAGGATGCAGCAAGCTTCCACGATCCTCCTCACGGTCTGTGGGCGATGCTGCATGGTGATGAGAACTACCTGGAACCTGTTGGCCAGGATGCCAAAGGCGTTCTCCACCACCCGCCTTGCCCTGGACAGCCTGTAGTTGAAGATCCTCTCTTCACGGGTGAGGAGTCTGGAGGTGTAGGGCTTCATGAGGTAGGTTGTGAGGGAGAAGTCGTCATCCCCCACGATGAAGTAGGGCACATCTTGCGTGTCGTTGGGCAGGGGGTCTGGATCTGGGAAGCCCACAATGAGGTTGCCTTCCAGCCCCTCCTTGAGGTCACTGGCATTGTATACCTGGGCATCTGAAGCTGACCCGTTGCCTGAAGCATTGATGTACATGAACTTGTAGTCAGCATCAACCATGGCGAAGAGGATGATGCTGAAGAAGCCCTTGTAGTTGAAATAAATGGACCCCGACTTGGCTGGAGCTTTGCAGGCCACGTGCTTGTCATCTATGGCTCCAATGGTGTGGGGGAAGTTCCACCTCTGATACCACTGCTCTGCAACTTTCTTCCAGCCTTCTTCAGTGGAGGTGCACTGGAGGAGCTCCTCCATGTATTCTTCGATGATGGCCTGCACCACTTCTCTGACCACAATGCTGATGGTGTTGTGTGGCATCCTCCAGCTGTCCTGCATGCTCCTGTAGGTGGTCCCTGAGGCCAGGTGGTGCAGAGTGAGTGCCACCTTGAGCCCAGGTTCCAGGCTGGGGCAGAAGTTGGTGTTTGCCTTGGTCAACCTGGGTGTCAGGCGCTGCACAACTTCATCAAACATGGCTGGAGGCATCCTCATGAAGTTCTGGAACGCCCGAGTGTCTTTGCTCCTGAGCTCCACCATCAGCTTGTTGTACAGTCTGTCCTCTGCTCTTCTGGCGAACCATCTTCGGACCCAGATGCTTCTTGGCTGCCTCTTTTTCTTCCTGTAGTAGAGTTCACAGAACCTGTAGATGGCTTCGTACTGTTGCAGAATGATGGTGGCTGCCAAAAGGACTTTGTTGCAATCCATGGTGGACATGACTGGATGCTGTGGAAGAGGAAGAGTCAGATGAAGGCTGCAGAGGTCTGCACAGCTGGTCTGCTGGTCTGAAAGTGAGATCCAGATGAGTTGCTCCCCCTTTTTATAGGCAGTATAGGTTTTCCACTATGTGTCCCTTTGCATCCTCTAGGCATCCTCTAGACATCCTTAATATCCGAGATAGGTCCCCTCTGCGAACGTTTTTTCCGTTTTAAATGCTTTCTTTGCGAGCTGCATCCGCTTTCATCCTTTCTCCATCTGTTCTGCATCCGTTCTGCATCCGTTCTGCATCTGTTCCGCGTCCATTCCGCTTCCTCCCTGTGTTTGTTTACCGCTAGAGTGGATCGAGTTGTGCGGATGTGTGGCGGATTCCTAGTGGATATGGCGGATGCGTAACGGATGCAGAACGGATGCCTAGCGGATGCCTAGCGGATGCAGAATGGACGCATTGGATACATTTTCCGCGCAAAAGTTTTGAGCAGCTCAAAACCCTCTGAGCGGATGAAACGTCAATAGACAGATGCTGGACAGATAGAGAGGATGAAAAACGGAGGCAGTGAGTTCAGAACGGATGAATCGCGTTAACCAACGGATGGTAAGTGTTTTTCTCCGTTTTACATCCTCTTTCCATCTGTTGGTGCAGTGTGACAGGGGCTTTATGACCTTCCTTGTTGTAGTTGTTAAGTGAATCCATAGTTTGCTTTAGGCCAGATTTATAAACCTGTCATCAATCATGGCCATATGACTGAAAGACATTGCAAATGGCCATAAACGTGGGTTGGCTTCTGAGCATGCAAAATGCAATAATATGGCCAATGGAGGAGGCGATATTGAAACCTTGAAACTTGGTTGTAAATCATAACTTTGTACAGTTCAAAGTGTGAGGACTATCAGTATTTGTTTTATTAATAAAGACCACCAAGAGCATGGAGATGGGTTACAGTTAATCTTACATAGATACTCAATCGTGACTACTCTGTTTTTGTTTCTTTCTGCAAGTGGTGTTATTTTTCTTTTCTGATTTCTTGTTGTGGGGGTTATTTTTAACAAGTAGCTCCTTTTTTCTTAAAGTGACTTGTGACACTTGTTGCTATGATGATTGCAAATGCAGATAACAGATAACAGATGAACAGAGTTGGAAGGGACCTTGTAGGTCATCTAGTCCAGGGGTCGTCAACCTTTTGGACCTCAGGGATCACCAAACTCATAATTTTAGATCCCAGGGTCCACTAACCAGTTCTGTGGGTGTGGCCTAATTTGTGGGTGTGGCTTGGTGGTCATGTGACTGGCTGGGCATGGTAAATATTATAAATATTTTTATAAATATTGAATTTTTTTATATAAAAGAGCAACTTTTACCCAAAATCAGGCAAAGTAGGAGGCAGATTGAGTTGCTCACAGAATTATTCAGTGATCTATGTATCTGCCATCGGCTAGCTCAGTCTCTCAAATTTTCTTGCCGTGCCTGCACTGAATTTGCGTGCAAGCAAACCTTCAGTCCTAAGGAGGTTCGGCTGTGCTGAGCCGAAGATCTGAAGACTATCTAGAAACCAAGAAATCCAACCATTTCCTGCTTCCTAGCTAATCTAAATCTCCCAGCACAGCATAACAGATGATGGTTGGAAAAAAAGGAAAAATAGCAATTTAGAAGGGAAGTTTGCTGGGTAAGGACTGAGTGGGCGTGGAGGGTTCCTGTGGCGGTGCAGCCTTGTGTTTCTGTGCAGCCTGGATTAACTGCTTTATGGGGGTGCTCTGGGGGTGAGATTTCTCTGTGGCCCACCAAAACTTTCTCACGGCCCACTGGTTGGTGACCGCTGATCTAGTCCAACCCCCTGCCCAAATGGGAGACCCTACACCATTTCTGACAAATGGCAGTCCAATCTCTTCTTGAAAGTCTCAAGTGATGAAACTCCCACAGCTTCCGAGGGCAACTTCTGTTCCTTGGGTTGATTGTTCTCATTGTCAGAAAGTTTTTCCTTATTTCCAGGTTGAATCTCTCCTTGTTCAGTTTCCATCCATTATTCCTTGTCTGGCCTTCAGGTGCTATGGAAAATAGCTTGACCCCTCTCCTCCTCTCTATGGCAGCCTTTCAAATATTGGAAGACTGCTATCCTGTCTCCCCTGGTCCTTTTCTTTCCTAGCCTAGCCAAGCCCAGTTCCTGTAACTGTTCTTTGTATGTTTTAGTCTCCAGTCCCCTAATCCTCCTGGTTGCTGTTCTCTGCACTCTCTATAAGCAGTGCTTGTCTCTTAGAACTCTTGTTAATAGGGCTGCATGAATGAAATTTGTTGATGTTTTTGAACATTACATCTGGTTCTAGTCACCATGATTGAAAAAAAAAAGTTGTTGAGATATTCTAGAAAGAGTACAGAGAAGAGCAGCAGAGATTATAAGGGGGTAGGCTAACCATATAATAAATGTCCAAGGGAAACAGATATATCTAGTCTAACAAAGAGCATTATTATTACCATATTTATGTTTGTTGTAGTTATTTTATGATTCTATTGTGAAATACCAGAGATATGTAACTGTGCTGGTATAGAAATAGTGAATATAAATAAACAGCTGCCAATTTGCCAGGATCCAAAATGGAGTTATGGCTTATTCAATGAAGTGAACATCATATGGTTTCAAAATGTGTTCATTTATCCTTCCTTTCATTGTGCATTCTCAAGATCTGAAAGACTACAGTAAGTCCAACAGAACCTTTTATAGCTAAGCATATAAAAGTAATATCAGGAATAGTCTTCCTTGAAGGCGATGGGTGGGAAGAATAACTCATAGTTTACAAAATGAGAAAGTTCTGGAAACTGGTTGCCCAGAATCTAAATCTCATATACTGGCCACTTCTTTGTGCCTCAAAATATTAGCAAATCGAATTTTGAAATGTTGGTGCTATATGATTCCATGCAAATATCATTTTTAGATAATAAATTAGAAAATTGTTCCAAAATGAACTATCAGTAGATTTTTTTTCCTCCCCTTAAAGGATCAAGCACAATTTCTGTCTATAGTTCTGGGCCATTCAGAAATATGTTTTTGCTTCATATTAAATTAAAATATGGAATTAAAAGGAATTTTAAGGAATTCCATATTTTTAAAGGAATTAAAAGGAATTTAAATAGATCATTCTAAGATTCCACCAGATTAAGCTTCCTTCTGCCAACCAAGTTGTAGACATAGTCACAAAAAAATTACCAGAAGCTCAACCACCTTTCAGCATGTTCTAAAAGAACAGAGAAAATAAAACAAAAGATCAGGAAGCCATCCCAATGTAATCTCCATAGCTCAAAGATGATGAAGTCAATAGAAGCAGCTTGAATCCATTGACCTTTTAATAAAGCTAATTGAACTCTGAAGTCTGATTCATGGATGCTAATTGCATAGCATGGCTATTTTTCTTTAGAGAATTGGAATTGCATACCATTTGCTTGGAATGCACAAAATGTATGGGGTTGGCTTTTTGTGAACACAAGTGGATAGTTATAAGTATTATCCCAAAGGGGTATTATTTTTGCTCGGCATAATGCCAGAAAAATATAAGGAAGGGAATGTATATTTAATATTATATGTCTTGACAGCAGCAAGAATTGTATTTGCACAGCACTGGAAAAACGAGGAAACACCTTCAGAAGAAGCAGTAATCCAGAAATATTAGACTGTGCAGAAATGGACAGACTGACACTGAAGATAACAGAAAAAGAAGGCACAGACTATTTTCGAACATGGGACTTGTTTTACAAATGGTTAGACAACAGAGGTAGAAACTAGGAACTGGAAAAATAGTATTATGTAAGCAAATTAACCCAGACAACACAATGTCCACAAAGCACTGATGTATGTAAAGAGAAAATGTATAAATAAATAATAATAATACTGGTAATAAAAAAGTATTACCACTGAGCATGTATGGTGAAGATTGTACGAGGGAGGACAATTACTGAATTCTTTAATTGCCCCATAGAGTTAAAAAACAACAACAGGATTTTCTGGGGAAGTCCCACTCTTTCAACATTCAAAGATCCAAGCGATTCACACCTAAGGACGTGTTCATGGTGCTGAGAATTACTAGTCTCCTCTGGGTTTCCTTCAATGTCACCATGTTTGGGGAAAATAGAAGACCTGAGGTCTACTAGGGAACTGTTTGGCATTTCAACAAAGAGGAAATGTTAGCGCTGAGTATCTTATGTATTTACTTAATCTCGTGACAACTGGATGAAATGTGAGGGACTGCTGCTGGTCAACACCTCCCCCTTTCCCAAAGTAACTGGCCATCAGCTACCACAAAGAGAAGAGTAAATAAAGAAAAGAGGCAGAATTCAATTTACATCCACGACTGTACCTTCCAGCAGATGATCAAACTATCAGTAGGATTACACATCGGTAACATTTAAGGAAACGCTGCAAACAGGAATATTGGACATCCAGGGAAACTCCAGAAGGTGGGCTTGCAAGAGATTTCCACAACAGTTCTGTTCATTTACTCTTAAGGGCCAGTAGAGAATATCATCCAGTCTCAAGGGCCAACGCAGACAGCAGCCATTCACCATGAAAGTTACACTGAACAGAGTTTCTGTGTTTGCAGTCTTGACGGCTGTTTTAAGTTTCACCTTCCTGGTGGCTGCCCTGGCTACAGACTTTTGGTACCAAATTGATGCTTCAGGGTTGGAGGAATTGACCAACCGTACAGGTAACCTGAAGTCCCATAGAGGACTCTGGAGGACTTGCCAATGTAAGTATATCCAGGGTTTCCCTGAGAAGTTGCTGGGTTTTGGTTTTTGGTTTGCAAGTAATCGGCATATTTAATTAGCTTAACTGAATGACCCTTTCCCAAGGCTAGACTCCCAAGTGGTCCAACAATGTGATTGATGGATACTTTTAATGTCAAAGGAGACAATTTGTTTATTTTGATAAGGAGAATGCTTTAAAAACTTTCCGTCTCCTTTTGTCACAGGGGTACACAAACATGTGAATTCTTCTGAAATTGCCTAAGTTTCTCACCCTCTATTTTGTTCCCTTATCCTAACAGTCACCAGGTTCCATGACTACACTTTCCTTTCAGACAAGATTCATCTGAACACATAACCTTCCTAATATTGTCAGGATTTAGAAGAACAAAAATAATGCTGTACAGTCCTCCGTACTCCTACCCTTTGACTTAGTCTGATGAAAGAGAAGTTAGCCTGGAAGTTGTTTGGAAGGGGAAGAGAATTTTGGACAATTTGTCCTAGGTGGGGTGGTGGTGAATGGGTGCCTCTATAATGACAAAGGTGGCTAGGAAATGTATGCCTTTCATTGCCTTTCTTGCCTTGCATTGTGTAATCGTTTCTGCAAATCCCTAGAGGAGATTCCAGGCAGAAATTTCTTCCAAGGAAATTGGGAGAAATTAAACCACTGAAAGAGGATTGTGTACTTTTAGACATCCATTGTTTTCACATATTCAGTGGAGAATTTTGAAAAGTCCCCCTTTAAAAAAAAACCTGGGACACTTTGAAAAACTGTGAATGAGAAAAGTATAAATCTATACTTTACAGCCCATATGTATGAGTTATATAATTACCTAGAGTCTCTGAATATATATATATATATATATGTATGTATATATATTTGTTTTTTTAAGTTTTCGCGGGTACTTACATGTGTGCTATTCAGCTTCCTTCGGGTATTATCCCACGTCATTGTAGTGCTTTTAAAGTTGTAGCAACGTTTCAGCAGAATCTCATCTGCCATCATCAGGCTTCTGTATTGAGTTTGTATTGAGTTTGATGTGGGATAATACCCGAAGGAAGCTGAACAGCACACATGTAAGTACCCGCAAAAACTTAAAAAAACAAATATATATATATATATATAAGTTTTCGCAGGTACTTACATGAATTATTATATATAATAATTGATTGTCAGATCATATATATATATATATATATATATATATATATATATATATATATAT
>BLBF01000097.1:4814703-4842881 GCA_015471245.1 Laticauda colubrina
ATCTATCTATCTATCTATCTATCTATCTATCTATCTATCTATCTATCTATCTATCTATCTGTATGATGAATTGTTTTTATCATTATTATAGAGACAAAGAGCATATAGTTCTTATTCAGTTAGCAGGATTTCAACGATGGTATTTCTCAAAATATTACAGATAGGTTTTTATATAATTTATATAATTGTCCTGACCAAATGCAAGAACTTTGGACAATACATATCCATACAACATGCTAACAATAGTCTAATAATGAAGTAGAGAACATTTGGGTGGCTAGGGCTGCATTTAATGCCTTCTGTTTCAATTGCCAGGTTAATCAACTCGAAGCTTAAGTTGATTAAGCGGTGGTGACAGATGGGAAATGGTTGACCAAAACTGTTGCTTGAGCAGGTGTCTGATGGTTTCCTTTTTTCTTGCAGTTAATAGAACATGCCTCCCAATAGTAAACCCATTCGAATCTAAAACCGCAAACATGACAACTTCGCGTAAGAATGTTCTGTGTAAGTAGTTTCTAAGTTGTATTTCCTGACAGTAATTGCCATCCAGGGAAGTCAGTGTTATCTACTAACACTGCCCTCTGACTCCAGTGTTTTATTCACTGGGAATATATATATATATTTTTGCAACGCTAGGGTTTTGTAGTTCTCCAAAGACTTCTTCAAATGAATGAACTGAAAGGGTGGCACACATTGTAATATGGAGGAAGTCTATGATACCTTCCAATTTATTAAAATGAAATGTTTATTCTCCATGACCAGGGCTTTATGAAATTAGATATTTGGGCTGAAGGTGTATTAGCAAGGTAAAAAGGTAGACTCAGTCACAATATTGGGGTTTTGGTAACCTCTGGGAGAATTACATTACATTTCTTCATTTATCCATTTAGGATTATGGTCCAGAGCTCCTTGGTCTTTGGTATTGATCAGAAACCTGTGAAGGCAATGGATCTATGATGAACAGCCATTATTCACACCATCTTTATTTCTGATTGGGGTTGAGACAAGAACTACTCCAAATAATAATTTGGCAGTTTTTAGAAGGGATTCCATTGATACCAACAAAGGGGTGAATGTATTGTTATTTTTTTTTCTGAATGAGGTGAAGGTAGAAGATTCAGGTCAGATTCAGGTCAAATTCAGTTATTGGTGACTAAATGTTCATATAGTTTTCCTGGCCCCAAAAAAGAAGTGATTTCCCACTGTGACCTTCTGGGATTTTTCCCTTTCCCAATCTAGTCTGTAGTCTGGGGCACTCTGATAGCTTTTCCTCTCTTGGTCTGTTTCATTGGAAAGTATGCCTGAGCCTAGGAAGCCATATTTGACTAACACTCAGGCTGATCTTAACTTCATTTTGCAAGACCAGGAAAGGCCAGACAGAGCCTTCTTCATGCTGAAATTTGCAGATATAATAATAACAACCGTTAATTGAAACGGTAGCATTCCAATTTGTGATAGGACTATTAATCTTGCTAGCAAGAAGCTGTCTGGCAGAGGCCAGATATTCCTGAAATTAGAAGGAGAAATGAAGCTGCTGGAAGTCTCCTGGGATAGAACCTGGAAGGAGTTGACCCCATTTAATCTGGTTGGATGGGTAGATTATGCAGTCCCTCAGAAAAAGGTCTGGAATCCAAAGGGTTTTATAATATGGCAACAATCAGCAGCTTGAATTGCACCTGGAAGCTAATTGGCAAACAAGACAGCTCTTGGCATAAAGTTGTTATATGACTGCCTTGAAGTGAAGTGATAATGATTCAGACTTGAGAAAGATGAATCACACTTTAAAAAATATATACTGCTCAAAAAAATATAAGGGAACACTTAAACAGCACAATGTAACTCCAAGTCAATCACACTTCTGTGAAATCAAACTGTCCACTTCGGTCGCAACACTGATCGACAATCAATTTCACATGCTGTTGTGCAAATGGAATAGACAACAGGTGGAAAGCAGAGGCAGTTAGAAAGACATCCCCAATAAAGGAGTGGTTGTGCAGGTGGTGACCACAGACCACTTCTCAGTTCCAAGGCTTTCTGGCTGATGGTTTGGTCACTTTTGAATGCTGGCGGTGCTTTCACTCCAGTGGTAGCATGAGACGGAGTCTACAACCACACAAGTGGCTCAGGGAGTGCAGCTCATCCAGGATGGCACATCAATGCGAGCTGCGCCAAGAAGGTTTGCTGTGTCTGTCAGTGTAGTGTCCAGAGCATGGAGGTGTTACCAGGAGACAGGCCAGTACATCAGGAGACGTGGAGCCAGCTGATTAAAAATTTAAAAAATCATGTCTGTTACGATTTACAACAAAGAAAATAATCCTTGTTCCAATAAAAGCCATTTATTTTATCTAGTTAGTAACAAATCTGATAGAAAAGTATTTCCATATTGTTTGGTCCCTTCATTAGTTTTTATAACTTTCTTAGTTCAAAAACTTTTTTTGACATTTATTTAGTAATACATTTATTTGTTTATACTTAAAAATAAATAATACATTTATTTATAAAATCAATAAGATTTAAATTACAAAGATTTTGAATAACCTTAAAGGTAAAATATAAAGGTTCCTCTCACACATACATGCTAGTCGTTTCCAGCTCTATGGGGATGGTGCTCATCCCTATTACAAAGCCAAAGAGCCAGCGCTATCCGAAGATGTCTCCGTGGTCATGTGGCCGGCAGGACTAAATGCCGAAGGCACATGGAACGCTGTTATCTTCCCACCAAAGTGGTCCCTATTTTTCTACTTGCATTTTTTACATTCTTTTGAACTGCTTGTTTGGCAGAAACTGGGACAAGGAATGGGAGCTCACTCCGTTACACGGCGCTAGGGATTCGAAGTGCCGAACTGCTGACCTTTCTGATTGACAAGCTCAGCATCTTTAGCCATTGAGCCACCGTGTCCTTTTGAATAGCCTTAAGACAGTTTAAATAGGGAACTTTCAAAAAATTAGTGAACTGAAGATCCTTTGAAAGGTTTTCCCCTGGTTGTGAACTTAATGGTTGATTCCTTTGTCTCCTGGCCCTCAAACCTGCAGAGACTGCTGTCCCGTGTGCCAACCCTGAAGCTGGCCTGGCAGAGGCCATTTTGAGACTTCAGCGCTGACACATTGGATAAGACAGACAGAGAGGGGGGAATAGAGATAGTTGGGGTGTTGTAGCCAAAACAAAATACTTTCTCTTGGGAACCAAGGACTTTCCTGCAGCTGTTCGGAAGGAGGGGACTGGAGTCAACCAGCAACTGAACAGCATCCTGATTGGACCATGTGACTGAATGTTTTGAGAAAGTAAAAAACTTTTATTTTGAATTAGGTGAATAGTCAGAGTCGGTTTTCACCAGCTTGTGCCAATATGACATATCCAATAAACTTATTCTTTGAGGAGTCAACCTGCCTCAGTATTTTGGTTGCTATGGATATGTTACTTGGAGACCTGACACTGTGGACTCCTTATAAGGAATTGTCTAGAACAAATATGGGCAGTCCTTTATCCTCTCTCTTACCAAGAGAGACTTTGAAGAACCAAGTTTTTTAAAAGTTTTTGCTGCAGTCATTGTCTCTGCTCTCCATGGAGACATGTCCATTGGAAATCAGTTTTAAAAATGGGACATGATGATGATCAGTAATTTCTACTGAATAAGAACAATGTGGTTATAAAATTAATTCATTACGAAACCCAAGCTTATTCAAAATTGTGGGGAAAAACCCTTCAACTGCCTAATTAGCAAGGCAGCTTCTCAGGTAGAAACCTTCAAAATATACACTATATTGGCACAATTTAAAAACCAGGCTCTAAAGGGAAGTCTCTTCTATAAGACAGCACATTCAATTTCCCCTATGTTGTGGCATCATTCTGGGAAATAGTCTTTTGGAAAATCAGAAAGCAGGTGATAGAAATACTCCACAAACAGCCACAGATCAAGTTGTATAGTCTCGAGATGACTACTTTGGGAGGCCAACCATTCATCAATTAGTAAAATTCTTTTCTTTATAGCCAGACAACTTCCATTTGTTTTATTGTGAGCATTTAAAATTTGAAAGCAGGCAGGACAGAGATAGACATAGAGATAGATAAGTACTTCTGGGCAACACCTTGTGCTTTGGAAATGTAAAAGGGACCCAACATGAATCAGTTTGCTCTTGTTAACATAGTAAAACTTCCTTCCTTTCTTGTAAATAAATGAACACTAGGTATTTTTCTGGGCTTTGGGGCTACCCCATGGCAAAACATCAGAGATTACACATGTGAGGAACATTGGTGTACCTCATTCTTTGTAATACAAAGAGAACCTTGTATTCCTCCTTCTCTAGTGGTACTTTCTGGGTCTTTGGGAAAACATATGTCTAGTTTAATGAAAAGAAGGACAAGGAGTGACATGATAGCAATGTTCCAATATCTCAGGGGCTTCCTCAAAGGAGTGGATCAACCTATTCTCCAAAGAACCTGAAGTAGGACAAGAAGCAATGGAAGGAAACTAATCAATGAGAGAAGCAACCTAGAATGAAGGAGAAATTTCCTAACATTGAGAACAATTAACTGGTAGAACAGCTTTTCTCCAGAATTGTTCAACACTGGCCATTTTAAAGAAGAGATTGAACAACTATTTGTCTGTAATGGTTTAGGTTTCCTGCTTGAGCAAAGGGTTGAACTCTGTCCCTTCCAACTGTTATTCTATTATTTTGAACATATCAATATTCATTCCTGTTCAGCGGTAATAGGAAACTGCCCTAGGTTCCCCTACCTTGGTCGGGGATGGTGCAGATGGAAATAAAGCAACTGGAAGCATCAATCCTGACCACTCTTAGAAGACCACATCTAGGAGAAGCCCAAAGCCATGGAGAGGTACCTAGCAACCTTCTGTTTGGGCAGCTGGTAGGACAATGATCCTGGGGTGATGGTTCAGAGAAAAAGAAATGGAAAAGCAATTGCATGGGAACAAAGCCAGTGATAAAAAGCCTTCACGTGGAGGGCTCCTAGGACACAGGAGAAAGCTTCAAGGAATGTCAGCTTATCCCTTAGTGGTTAATGATTATCTCGATGCAGCGAGGAGAACTTGCAAACAAAAACAGCTGTTCCACGAGGTGCTTGGCAAAATGCAACCCAACATTTACTCAGATGGAAAGGACCCAGCCAGAGGATTTAACACCGTAGCTTGCTTTTTATTTATTTATACGGATGAATAATCTCCCAGCATCTTGAAGTTAAACAGTATTCGAGGCCAAGAGGCCTGCACTCCTGAGATTTGGACTGCCATTGTGGAAAAGGTTCTTCCTGCCATCAGTCAATTGGCTGGTTGTTGAAGACCTGTTCGGACAAGCACGGATGAGTTTTGCAGCTGTCCACAAACGTGAATGCTTCTCCTCCTGTGGTCATTAGCTGAGTTGCCCCAAATCAGAGAATTAGTTCACGTGGGCATGTCTGCAATGCCAATTCACACCCAACAAAACAGACAGTCACGGTACCCCCTTGCCAGGTGTGGTATTAAAAGTCAATCTATTTAATGTTGTGGCATGTCATGCATGGATGAGCAGTATAAATTAACATTTCAACTACTGGTAGGTTAGGTAGTAGGACAGAAATCATTCTACTCTGCATTCTGAGAGATAATGGTTGTATTTAAACAGTGAGCTTCGGAGAAGCTCCTCTCCATTGCACTTTCCATCCCTCTTCTCTCATCACTGCTTTGAGCTAGGTTGAAGTGATTGCCTCTCTCCCTCTCTCTCCTTCCAGACCTTCATGGGGCATTTGTGGTCCTGTTGCCTCTAAGTCTCATCATCATAGTCTTTGGAGGAATGGCAGGTGTCCTTAGCATCTTCACCCAAGCCTTCTGCCTTCTGCTGTGCACCGGGGTTCTCTATCTTCTAGGAGGTATGTGGTCCTTAACATGAAGTTATATCATGTGAATTGTTAGTACCACTTGGTGAGACTACACGGCATCCAGTTCTGATCACCATGATATAAAAAAGATGTTGAGACCCTAGAAAGAGTGCAGAGAGGAGCATCTAAAATGATAAGAGGTCTGAAGGCTAAAGCATATGATGAACACTTGAGGGAACTAGGTCAGAAGTGGTATTCAGCAGGTTCTGACCGGTTCTGGAGAACCGGTAGCAGAAATTTTGCGTAGTTCAGAGGATGAGCAAATACCATCTCTGACTGGCTCTGACCCCAACTGTTCTCCACCTCTCAAGGCCCAGCTGGTTGGCTGGGTCTTCTTTTGTTGCCCTGCACAGGAGAACGGAGCTGGAAAGCAGGTTAGCAGGGTGGAGAGGGAATGGGGATTTTGCAGTATCCTTCTTCTGCCACACCCACCAAGCCATGCCCACAGAACCAGTAGTAAACATTTTTGAATCCCACCACTGAACTAGGTATGTCTAGTCTAACAAAGAAAAGAATTAAGGGTGACATGATTGCAATTTTATGATACTTGAGTAGCTGTTACAGAGAAGAGGGAGTTGCCTTATTTTCCAAAGCATCTGAACATTATAAGAAGTAATGGGTGGAAGGTCATTCAAGGGAGCGCCAGCCTAGAATGAAGGAGAAATTTCCTGACAGTGTTAATCAATGGGACAACTTAACCAATGGGACAGTTTGGCATCAGAAGTTGTGGGTGCTCCATCACTGGAGGTTTTCAAGAAGAGACTGGACAGCCATTTGTTCAGAATAAAATAGGGTCTCCCTGCTTGAGCAGCGGATTGGACAAGAAGATCTACAAGTTTCCTTCCAACCCTCTTATTCTACATTTCTACGTTCTGTGATTTAAGAGTCCAAGAAGTAACATCTGGAGCTGACTTAGAGTCAGCTGGCCACTCAGATGTCTCTTCAAATTTCTCAATCAAGTCTGTGGGCAGAAAAATGGGATGGATTTTTCCAGGGGAAGGAATCCAGAGTCTGATAGGATCTTTTCTTGGCTGAACACATTTGATTAAAAGACAGAAGCTTTGGTGAACTCACAAAAATCTCTGCTTTTTAAGAAATCAGTCTTAGTGATTTCCTTAGAATGCTATTTGAGCATATGAAATATATAAAACCAATACAAAAAATACAAATGTTCATTGTAAGTCATCACTCCTACAGATAAGTGAGTCAGTTCATTCCTATAATGCTTTTTTACTGGAAATTGAAAAGGCCGATTTCTGGTAAGAAAGTCCTAAATAGTATCCTGTGGCTGTGGAATGCTCAACTGGCTATTGCCAAGTGCCTAAAATGCGGTCATATGACCACAGAGGGTCTAGGACAACTCGGCGCAGCCAACCCGCCATGGCTGTATTGCCACAGCCAACTCACTGCAGGACAAGAGTTACACTAATATCAAATAAATGCTGGAAGAGAATCATTAAAGAAAGGGTGCAAAAGGGGGGACAGAATAAAATGTGAATGACAAATTTAAAACTAGTTTTTAAATTATTGTAAATACTGAAATTGAACGGTTGAATTGTCCTGCAGTGAGTTGTCCCACAGTGTGTTGGCTGTGGCAAGTTGGCCATGGTGAACTGTCTACTTCAAGTTGTCCCATTCCATACCACAGGTGTGTGTAAGTGCCATCATCTGCACTCCAGAATTAAAACTTCAGGGAGAGTTGGAGTCATCTTAACTTCAAGCAGTTGGTAAGCAAGGACTATCTGTACTCATGCACTCATGGCTACAATGACCAAATTCCTTCTAGTCTTCAGAATCTGCATAGCGGTTTGTAGAGTGGAATGGGGCAACACACCGTGGCCATCTCGCCATGGCTAACTGGCCATCGGACAACTCATTGTGGCCAACTCATCATGAGACAACTTGCGGTGGGACAATTCCATGTGGGATAACTCAGTGTGATAAATATGATCCACCACTGTTTCTTTGGCATTATTTCTCTTGACAAAACTGGAAATAATGTAGAAGAAATAATGGCAGATAACATTTATCACGTTGTTATCCCATGTGTTTAAGTTTACTTCATTGATTAGCCCTTGGGCCATATCAAAGTGCAATGTTCCAGATAGAAATTTTTACTAAAATCTGATAAAAACCATTTAAAATGGAATTGAATAAAATACAATTTAAAAAGGAAATCGGAATAAAATACAGTAATTTAATATGTAGATAAATAAAATATGATGAAATTATATTTCAGTATCACCTCTACAATTTACTCCAATCAATCCCACATAGGTTGATCTCAACCGAATCATTCTGATCAAGTCCTGTGCTGGGTTAAATGTTATTTTCAGATCCTTATCCCACGTGGATTGTCCTATGGCAAGTCAGCCCATGGCAGGTTGGCCACGGTGACTTGTTCCCCGACCCTTATGAAGACAGTTTTCAATATGGATCCCTCTGATCTTATTTGTGTCCATTTTTAGCTCTTGCTACCCTCCTTGGGGTCAGCATCTACATCGCTTATTCTGCTGCCCTCTTCAAGCACGTTGCGTCTTTCCAGGGGAAGAAAAATCTCATGGACAACCTCAACATCCAGTTTGGCTGGTCTTTGGCCTTTGCCTGGGTCTCCATCGGCGCTGAGCTTCTCACCGGGTTGGCCTTCATTCTCATGGCCAAGATGGTGGGCCAGAAACGACGGTGGGACAGTTTCATTTGAGGGTGTTGGAGATTGTCCTCTTCACTGCTCTTTCCATCCCTGGCCTCTGTCTCTTTTCTCATCACTGCTTTGAGCTAAGCCACTCCAGGGGCTTTTGTCACTGCTTCTAGTCGCTGAGAATTATCAGCCAAAACTAAAATCAGAAACTCAAAAGTTGGGTTTGTGCAGAATTGTGAGTCCATGTAAAATAAGCTAATAAAAAAAAAAAATCTGTATCTTCAAATACTGCATCCCACGAAAAGCCCAATGCTTCCTTGAACAAATGAACACAAAATTTCTATTTTGTCTAATTTATCCTTCCCGCCCCTTTAAAAGTATTACTATAAATTACTATAACTTTGGTACTGCCAGTTAGATTGGCAGATCAGGGTTAAATCAGGCCCATTTTGGAAATTTTGCCCATCCACCATTCTAACTTCTGAAGTTTCAGGAGATGATTTTTCTAAGGGCTACCTAGAAATCTCCTTCTTTAATCTGAGATCCTCAGATTATCAGGAGTTTAGATTCTGGACAAATTCTGTAGTTGGTTCTGCACTGTCAGAAGGAAATATTGGCAGTATTCAGTCCACAGATTTAATTCGATAAGAGAGAGAGGGGGGGGGAGGGAGGGAGGGAGGGAGGGAGGGAGGGAGGGAGAGAGAGAGAGAGAGAGAGAGAGAGAGAGAGAGAGAGAGAGGTATATATTCCATTTCCCCATTGAGTTTAACTTGAGTTAAAACTCAAGAAGTTGCAAATGGTGATCATATGATCCCAGGATAGTGCATCCATCATAAATGCATGCCAGTTGCCAAGTGCTTGGATTTTGATCTGTGGGCACAGGGATGCTGCAATGGTTGTTTGTGTGGAAAGCAGTAGGCTGTATTTGTGCAATTTACAGATCTTGGTTAGTGGTGATCTTAAGTTTCATTCTGGTATGTGTGTGTGTGTGTGTGTGGGGGGGGCTTAGCATGAAGTTCAAATGCCAAGTCTGCTTAATTCAAGATCAAGTAAGGTACTAATACTAAAGCTTTATGAAGCCTTAGTAAGATCACACCTAGAGTACTATATCCAGTTTTGGTCACCACACTATAAAAAGGTTTTTGAGACTTTAGAAAGAATGCAGACAAGAGCAACCAATATGATTACGGAACTGGATACTAAAATATACGATGAACTGGGCCTGGTTCGTCCAGTGAACAGAAGGACCAGGGAAGACATGATAGTGGTCTTCCAATATTTGAGGGGCTGCCAAAGAGAGGAGGTGGGGTGTTAAGCTATTTTCCAAGGCACCTGAAGGCCAGACAAGGAATAATGGGTGGAAACTGAACAAGGACAGATCCAACCTGGAAATAAGGAGAAATTTTCAGACAGTGAGAACAACCAACTGATGGAACAGAAGTTGCCTTCGGAAGTTGTGGGAACTTCATCACTGGAGGCTTTCAAGAAGAGACTGGACTGCCATTTGTCAGAAATGATGTAGGGTATGCTTGGGTGGAGGAGTTTGGACTAGATGACCTTCAAGGTTCCTTCCAACTCTGTTCATCTAATATGAAATCTAATCTATTTAGTTGTGATACACTCTGTTGTATAAACCCACCAAACAGCTCAGTTTAGCAATTAGATATACTGTGTATCCAGCCAATCATTTTTTTTGCATGTAATGGCAGCAAATGCCAGTCATTTGATGGCAAAATGGATAGCATATAAATTGGATGGATGGATGGATCTTCTCCTGGATTGTGCTGTCACAGAACATTCATAAAGAAGCTATCTGCAAAAATCAGAACTATTGCAATTTTGGCAAATTCTTTTTATTATTATTAAAGTTTATTATAATATAAAAAAAACCCAAATGATAGCAAAGATAATAAGGAATAGGGAAAAGTGAAAGAAGGGAAAGGAAAGGAAGAAGGGGAAAAAAAGCTGTGACTTCCAACTTTTTTCAGGGTCATAAAATACAAAACACAGTTTCAACCTTCAACTTTTTGCTGTACATATTTAGTAAGCACTAGCCATTTCTGTAACAATAGAGTTAATCATCAAAACCTACAGTGGAAGTTTTATTTTTGTTTTCTCCCTCTTTCGAGCATAAAGCCCAGAAGCAGTTTCCAAACAGAAACAAAACTAGATTAGTTCTTTAACTTTTTAAAAATTCAGGTTCCATCTGCAGTTTTGGCAAATTCAATACTTTAGTTTGTCACCTACCTCTCCTCTTGAGGGGAATATGTATGCACGCATGAGAAAGTTCTGATATTTCCTTGAAAGAAGTAATCCTGAAAGAAGGACACTGCAAAGCGATGGAATGGCTTAATTTCAGAGGAAATAAACTCTTGCATGGGAAAACTGGTCTTTGCTGGCATCTTGTGGCCAGAATGAGAACCGAATAGCTCAGAAATAAAAGCCTGTGAAAGGGAAAAAAGATTAAAAAGCTGGAGTTATTAACGTCTTGAATTTGATGTCTGCGCTGGAAAAAGTAAGTTAAAGTAGAACTCTAATAGGTTTCCAGTCCTCTAACTCAAACAGGGTCTGACGAGTGTGATTCCCTTTGTAAATTATAATGTATCATCTACAAAACCTTTGCTAGACCAATTAGCTGTATGAGACCAATAATGTATGTAGACCGATACAGCTCACCTGGAATCGGCAATGTATATCGGACATTAACACAATTGAGCGGGTTCAGAGGTATTTACTCGAGAAAAGTACTCCACTCCTCCATTCACAATAGAATTCCCAAAATAGATTTTGGGCTTGGACAATCTGGAACTGCACCGCCTGCGGTCCGATCTAAGCATAGTACATGAAATTGTCTGCTGTAACGTCTTGCCCATCAATGACTTCTTCAGCTTCAATCACAGTAATACATGGGCAAAGAACTGATACAAACTCAACTTAAACAGCTCCCAAAACTCGATTGCAGAAAATACGACTTTAGCAACAGAGTGGTCAATGCCTGGAACGCCCTATCTGACTCGATTGTTACAGCTTCAAACCCTCGCAGCTTCAACCTCAAACTGTCTATTGTGGACCTCACCCCATTCTTAAGAGGTCCTTAAAGGGGGTGTGCATAAGCGCACCAGCATGCCTAGCATCCCTGTCTTACTCTCCCCATTTGTCTGTATTTATTCCCTTTGTTCATGTTTATGCTCATACCTACACTTGTTATCTTGTACATCTTTGACAAAGGAAAAAAAAGGGGGAAAAAAAAAAAAGAGAGAGAAATCAATACCTTTATGTGTTTGGCCTGGCTGTGCCTTCTTATTCCATTTTTTCCCCAAGTGGATAGAGGTTCCATGCGCACATCATCATATTTGGTTTGTTGTTATTGTAAATGTTTTAATTTTAATACTTAATCTTTTAATATCTCTCATTTTAACTGTTTATATTACTTTTTTATCATACTGTAAGCCACTCAGAGTCGCTTGATGGTCATATAGGCACATATACATTTAATAGTAGTTGTAGTAGTAGTAGTAGTAATAATAATAATAATAATAATAATAATAATAATAATAATAAATCACTTAATATTATAAAGTTAATGGAGAAACAAGGCAAGGCTTGTGTGAACATGCTCTTCTTACTCCCTGTAGAGGGAATCAAAATTATGATGCTTTCTGAGCTTGGTTGTTTTCTTGCAGACATCTCATTACCCAACTAGGTAACATCATCAGTGCAAGAAAAGAGTGGGGTTTGCTCTTTAGTTATACACAGTATAAACATTCCTAATGGCCTTTTGTACATTTGTATGCCACATGTTTTCTTTAACCCTTCAAGTTGTGTAACTGTAATTCCCCGGTATAAAATCGGTTGTTACTTGTTAATCACTTCTTCTTTCCTGTACTCTCCCTTGCTTCTTCCAATCCAATTGTCAAGTACACTTGAGTTGTACTTGACCAAGCCAACCATTAAGTTGGCTTGTACTAACAATAGCATTAGCAATCGCACTTAGACTTATGTGCCACTTCACGGTTCTTTCTAACCCTCTCTAAGTGGTCAGAGTCAGCATGTTATCCCCAAACAATCTGGGTCCTCATTTTACTGACCTTGGAAGGATGGAAGGTGGTCAACCTTGAGCTGGCCTTGAACTGGCCATGATTGAATCAATCCTTGAGCTGGATTGAACTGCTGGCAGTTGGAAGAATTGCCCAAATGGAGCCGTGATTCCCAAGGGGCCACAGCCAGGGAGGTTGGGGACCTCTGCTTTAGAGCTTCTGAAAACTGGGACAAGAAGAGTTTTAGTGACATCATTCACTAATATTCTCCCATTATTGAGAGTGGGAGAATTATTATATGCGTCCAGCCTATGTTTGATAATTTGAAACAACAACAACAACAAAGCATGTTAGAAAAAGAAGTGAAAACATAGCCTATTGTGTAAGAAAAGGTCCAGGGAAAGGCAGTGTCAACAAATGAGAACAATTCTCTGAGAAAAGGTTGCACTGCTTCGGTCTTTTTCTGCTTAGAAAAGCGAAAGAAACACACAACTGAGTTGTACAAAATGACGCAGGACCAGCAGAAAGTGGATAAAGCAACCTACTCATCTCCGACCAATTGGCCTCAGTTGTGAATGGTGCAAGATTCAGAAAAGATAAAAGAGATATTTCTTGACATAGTACCTTGTTAAACTTTGGGCCACAGAATGCAGGGATGTCTATCAGTTTGGAGAGGTTTAAAAGGGGCCTAGGCACACAAATGAATAATGAAGTTTATTTGTAGAACGGAGAATCAAGAGGATTGAAAGAGATCTCGAAGGCCGTCTGGTCCATCTGACCTCCCAAGCGACATATTTGGCACTTAGCAATAGCACTTAGAGTTGTATATAACTCTTTGCAGCCCTCTCTAAGCAGTTGAAAGACTCAGCCTCTTACTCCCAACAACCCAGGTCCTCATTTTACTGACCTCAGAAGGATGGAAGGCTGAGTTAACTTTGAGCCAGTCAGGATCGAACTCTGGGTTGTGGTGGAGAGAGAGAGAGACAGACAAACAAAGATAGATCATGAGAGAAAAAGAAAGATCAAGAGAGAGAGACAGAGAAAGAAAGATGAAGATGGATCCAGAGGTGGTATTCAGCAGGTTCTGACCAGTCCTGGAGAACCAATAGCAGAAAATTTGAGTAGTTGGGAGAACTGGCCAATCCCACCCCAACTTGTCCCACCAACTCCATCTCTTCTCTGTCTCCCATTGAGTCCCAGCTGATCAGCTGGGTCTCCTTTGATTGCCCTGAACAGGAGAACGGAGCTGGAAAGCAGGTCAGTGGGGTGGGGAAGGAATGGGGATTTTACAGTATCTACCCCCTGCCACACCCACCAAGCCATGTCCAGAGTTGGTAGTAAATTCTTTTGAATCCCACCAGTGCAGGGAGGGAAGGGGCCAGGCCAGTCAGTTGGGTGATTTGCCAGTTCTCCAAATTGCAGAATCATAACAACCAGTTCTACTGAACTGGTCTGAACCGGTAGAATCCCACCTCTGATAATCTGGGTCCTCATTTTCCCGACCTTGGAAGGACAGAAGGTCAAGTCAACCTTGAGCTGGCTCGAACTCCTGGAATGAGCAGTGAGTTAGCCTGCAGTACTGCCTTCTAACCACTTTATCATAACTTTCTGGTATTATACGTAACAAAAATATTTCTGGCTTTAAATCTATATGCTGCTTAATCATCTTTTCCAACCATATATGTATTTTTGTCTAGTATTTTCTTGCTTTCATACATGTTCATTGAAGACATCTTCAAGTGGCCAAGGTTGAAAAAATACTAATGTAAAACAATCAAGCATTAGGAGCAACAGCACTTTGACTCCAGCAATGAAACACGAATCTGTACATGTGAATGTATGCTTTTCTAATATCCTAAACAGAACTGCATTAATCAAGATCAAGTGAGGTACTAATACCACTCTATAAAGCCTTCGTAAGACCACACCTAGAGTACTGCATCCAGTTTTGGTCACCGCACTATAAAAAAGATGTTGAGACTCTAGAAAAAGTGCAGAGAAGAGCAACCAGGATGATGAGGGGACTGAAGGCTAAAACATATGATGAAAGGTTGCAGGAACTGGGCAGGGCTAGTCTGGTGAAGAGAAGGACCAGGGGAGACGTGATAGCCATCTTTCAATATTTGAGGGGCTGCCCCAGAGAGGAGGAAGGGGGTCAAGCTGTTTTTCAAGGCACCCGAAGGCCAGACAAGGATTAATGGATGGAAACTGATCAAGAAGAGATTTAACCTGGAAATAAGGAGAATTTTTCCTGACAATGAGAACAATCAAGCCATGGAACAGAAGTTGCCTTCATAAGTTGTGGGAGCTTCATCCCTGGAAGCTTTCAAGAAGAGACTGTCAGAAATGGTGTAGGGTCTCCTGCTTGAGTGGGGGATTGGATAGATGACCTACAAAGTCCCTTCCAACTCTGTTAATCTGTAAATTTCTTAACCCTCTGAAATTGCAGCTGGGAGGCAGCTGAGAAAGAACAAGGAAGAACCCTCTATGTAAGAGCCTCATTTGCTATTTATGTGTATTTCGTCGTTCTGTAATATTTTGGTTTTTGTTTTGTGCACAGTACGTTACTCATTTTTATTTTATTTTATATGATATTTGTTTGAAAGTGCCCTGTGGGAGACATAACAATAATAACAACAACAGTCTGAAAAACTATTTCTCTGCATGAAAGGAATTTCAGTGCAGCCTTGTTTGTGTTCCACACCAAAAATAAAATAAAAATAAAAATCTGTTTAATCTATTTTCTGGAAGAGGAATGAATATGAACATAGTGATGGTTCTACAAAACTTTATATATTTATATATTTGTGAGGAAATGACAAGAATTCGTTGTCTTATTTTAATTTTGCTAAGTATACTTGCTTTTATTGGTCATGTAGAAAGAGCATCCACCCCTCTCTTAGAAGAATGAAATAGGCTAAGAAATATTTAAAAGGGCAGAATATTATATTTCCTCTAAAGGAGAAATAGAAATCGTAAAAGAAACAGAAACTCAGAGCCACAATTCCCTGCTCCCAACCAGATACTAAACTGAAACCATCTTTTAGAAATGCAGATTTGGTCATCCATTCAAGACAAGATAATTTGAACAAATGCAGAATTGGGCAGAATGGTAGGATCAGCCCTCACTCAAGATCCAAACCAGGAAAACCATTAAGACATAATAGGAATGGCCCAACACCCTTTCAGGACACAAGCCTCCTCATCTCACAGAGTCCAGGCTTCAATCAAACTTAATTCAGACAACCTAAAAAGTTAGCTATTATCCTTGCATAGGCCCTTGGGAGTCTGACAGCAGCCAATAGAATACATTTCTTGCACAGGAACAGGAAGCTCAAGGGCAAGGCCCAAGAGAAGGTATAAATACCCCTCACTCTCAACTCCATGTGGTCAGTTTTCCAGGACTTCAAACCCATCTGGTCCTGTCCATCAATAAACCATCTTTCCAATCACCCTCCATGTTTCCAGTGTCTTTCTCCCTGCTTGGAACTGAACCAGATAGATATTTCTTCCAACAGTCATATAGTTACCATCTCTGCCCCCTCTTTTCCTTCCTTCCTTCCTTCCTTCCTTCCTTCCTTCCTTCCTTCCTTCCTCCCTCCCTCCCTCCCTCCCTCCCCCCCTCCCTTCCTTCCTCCCTTCCTCTTTCCTCTCCATCCTCCCTCCTTCTCCTCCCTGGGTGACAATTGTGCCCATTGATTCATTCCATCTCTTCAGAAGACCTACCACCAAAGCTTCAGAAGCATGAAGTAAAACATTAAGTATTAGGATTTGGGAAGGCAAGGAGAATTATTTCTGCTTTAAACTGGTCCTCTATGTGACTATACTACTGGGAAAAAGCCTGCCGTAAGGACATAATTTTTGCACAGTTAGAATTCTAGTTCTTTCTCTGTCTTTTCCTATGGGTAGGAAGAGAGCCACGACAAGCTTTTTGCAAGCTTCTTGCACTGAACTTTGGGTGTCACCAGAGACTCTGGAAGCTTTTCATAATTTTGCTGATGACAGCAAGCCAGGGACATCTCTATCTGATTGGTGAAGGATTGCCTCCCTCTTCCCAGGCAGCCTGCTCTCCTCAAATATTTAAAAAGTGATATTGTCTCAAACGCATAGAAAGTGCAGAGCAAGTAAATGGCATTACACTGCAGAGCTGGTACATCTTCCTGAGCACTTTGAAATTGGCTGTGCCAGCAACGCAAGGAAGGGTTTGCATTATCACTCTTTTATTGCTGCAATTGTTTCTCCATATGCATTGCATGAGGATGAAACTTAATTTGGGCAAGACAAATAATATCCGTGGCCTGCTCAGAAGGTGCTTAGAGAGGCAGTAACAGAGGTGGTATTCAGCCGGTTCTGACCAGTTTCCAGCAGCAGAAATTTTGAGTAGTTCGGAGAGCCGGCAAATCCCACCTCTGACTGGAGATTTTGCAATATCCTTCCCCTGCCATGCCCACCAAGCCACGCCTACAGAACCGGTAGTAAAAAAAATTAAATCCCACCATTGGGCAGTAAGTTTTGTAACTTAGTACTCAACAATTATGGGGAGGAGGAGGAGGAAGAGGACGGAGGAGGAGGAGGAAGAATACAAAATATAGAATAACAGAGTTCGATTTGTCTTCTTGTTTAATTCCTTACTCAAGCAGGAGATTCTACACCATTTCAGACTAATTATTGTCCAATCTCTTCCTAAAAACTTCCCACGTTGGATGGCCCACAAGTTCTTATTGTCAGGAAATTCCTCCTTAGTTCTAAGTTGCTTCTCTCCTTAATTAGTTTCCATCCATTGCTTCTTGTCCTGCCTAGTGGTGCTTTGGAAAACAGATTGATCCCCTCTTCTTTGCAGTAGCCACTCAAAAATTAGAACATGTCATCCCATCTTTCTTTTCACTAGACTAGATGTTCCCAATTCCTGCAACCATTCTTTTTGTGTTTTGGTCTCCAAGGGCTTTAATTGTCTTTGGTGGTTGTTCTGTCTGGAAAAACGCGAGGTAGACCGGGTTCCATCAAAAAAAATCTTTATTTTATAACACAGTTGAAAAACGGAACATTGGCTCAAGCTGTGGCAGCCTTTTATAGGTTTTTCTCTGCCGGCTTGTAGCCAATGACAGGTATTTAATATTTGCCGCCTTTGAGCAGCGATGTGGATTGGTTCTTTTTGAACCAATCCCCATTCAAGTTCTTTAGCCAATCAGAAACCTGTATTTAGGAGTCTACTATTCTTTATACAGAACACCCCTCCCCTCTTGGCTTAGTCCTACGTGGTGACGTAGGTAGTGTGGGGCTTCTTTTGACTCGACTGGACTTGCGCGGTTCATTCCTGTTGAAGACTTCGACCGGTTCGGATGGGGTTGCTGTCTCTCTTGTTCTTTCCCATGGAACCGCCTGGAAGGGTGGGTGAGTCAGCCATTTTACTGCCGCCTAGATTTCTTAGGCCGGTGGTGTTGCCGCTCCCTCCTGGTCTCTCCGGGCAGGTCGAGCTGGCCTGGCTGGCCCCTTCGTCTGGACTTTCCCCACGATTGTCTTCTAACTGTAAGTCTCTTTTATGCTCTTTTTGATTGCTATTGTATTCTGTATTTAATTTTAACGGTTCTTTATTATTTTCTCGTATTTCCCCCCCCTCTTTGGTTTGGTTTTCGTCGTTTTTTAATATTTGTGGTTTTGTGTTTGTACTTCTTTCGATGTTTCGGGAACGAAGCTGGTCTATGTGCCGCTTCCATTCCCTGCCATCGTCTATGGTTAGTTGGTAGGACCGGGGGCCTGTAATTTGCGTGATTGTTCCTGGTAGCCATAATGGGTCCCCGGTAAAATTTTTTGCATAGACTAGGTTGCCTATTTCAAATGTCCTGAAATGGGTGGTGTATAGTTTGGGTGCAATCTGTCTAGTTGCAACCTTAGTTTTCTCCCCATTAGTAGTTCCGCTGGACTTTTGTTTGTTATGGTACTGGGTGTGATATGCTGGAGGGTGAGCAGGTGATTTATTTTATCTTGGACATCCCCAATGTCCATTCTTTCTAACCCTTCTTTTGTAAATCTAATCATTCTCTCTGCCCTGCCGTTCGCAGCCGGCGCGGTTAGGGCATGTCTGATACCTAGGGAGGCTAGGTATTGTTCGAATTGAATGCTCGTTAACTGTGGCCCGTTGTCGGACACTAGGACGTCCGGCAGGCCATAGGTCGCAAAGAGTTTGTCCAGTTGTTTAATAAGGGTGTCAGTTGTCGTAGATGGCATAATTTTAACCTCTAGCCAATTTGAGTATGCATCTACGACAATGAGGAAAGTATGTCCCTTAGTTGGACCCACAAAGTCGATGTGGATTCGTTACCAGGGGCCTCATGGGGTTTCCCAGTCCCTTATGGGTGCTTGTGGCGGGGAAGGCCTATTTCTTTGGCATTTGTTACATGAATTTACCCAGTATTCGATGTCCCTATCTATACCCGGCCACCAGACATAGCTTCTAGCAAGGCTTTTCATTTTAACAATTCCAGGGTGGCCTTCGTGAAGCATATTGAGTCCCCTCGTTTGTAATTTGGAGGGGATAACAATCCGATCACCCCATAACAAACAACCCTTTTGAATTGAAAGTTCAGTTTGTCTGGTCCGGAAAGGCTTAACGTTCTCAGTTTTTTGGTTTTCCGGCCAGCCTTTACCTACCCAGTTCAGTACACGGGCAGTCAATGGGTCCTTTGAGGTGGCTCTGGCGACATCATTTGCAGATATGGGCAGATTTGGGCATGTCTCTATCTGCAAGGTGGTCATCGTTGGCGCCGGGTCTTCCTCTATAATTGGTAGCGGAGTTCTGCTCAAAGTGTCTGCATGGGAGATTTGTTTCCCAGGGTGATGTGTTAGAGTATACGAGTAAGCTGCTAGGAATTCTGACCATCTAGTCATTCGCAGGGATAAAATGTTCGGTGTTGGTTTGTTTCCCGTCAAAATTCCAAGTAGCGGTTTATGGTCCGTTACTATTACAAATGTTCTTCCATATAGATATTCGTGGAAGCGTTTTACTCCGGCGACGATTGCCAGGGCTTCCCTGTCCAATTGACTATAATTTCGCTCGGCTTTAGACAGAGTCTTTGAATAGTATGCGACGGGTGCCTCTCTTCTGTCTGGCAATTGGTGACTCAGGATGGCACCGCTCCAAATGGTGAGGCGTCGCAGGTTACCATCAATGGCAGTGTGTTGCTAAACTGGATGAGAACGATGTTTGATGTTTATACGTTTTTTATTCTTTGGAAAGCTTTCTTTTCTCTATACCCCCAAGTCCAAATTGTTTTCTTATCCAGTAATCGGTGTAATGGTTCCGCTATTGTTGCTTTGTGGGGTAGGAACACGTTATAAAAATTTATTAGTCCCAAAAATGCCTGCAGTTCAGTTTTATTCCTTGGTTCTGGTGCGTCTTTAATAGCTCTGACTTTTTTTTCAGTAGGGTGTATGCCCTCTCCATCTATCAAATATCCCAAAAATTCAACGCGATCAGTCATTAGACAGCATTTTTCTTTCTTTACTTTAAGGCCAGATTCTATGAATTTATTTAGGACGTCTTTAAGTCTTTTCTTAAGCTGGGTTGCATCTTTGGCCGAAATTAGGACGTCGTCGAAGTATGGTACAACCCCTTTTATACCATTTAGCAGGCGTTCCATGAGACTCTGGAAAACGCCTGGGGCTACGCTTACTCCAAATTGGAGTCTGTTGCATTTGAATGCCCCTTTGTGAGTCACTGTTGTTTGTGCTTCAGCCGTTAAGGGGTCTACTGGGAGCTGTTGGTAAGCTTGTGCTAGGTCTAGTTTAGTGAAAACTTTTCCTCCCCCAAGAGAGTGTAATAGGTATTGCACGACTGGCACCAGGTATGCACTTTGTTGCAGTGTGTGGTTCAGGGTAGCCTTGTAATCGCCACAGATTCAAACCGACCCGTCTGGTTTAATCAGTGTTACAAGTGGTGTTTCCCATTTGGCATGGTCGACTGGTTCTAAAACCTCTTGATCTATTAATTAATTTAGTTGTTCCTCTATTTTTGCTTTTAGAGCAAAAGGAACTCGTCTGGCCTTTAGTCGTTTAGGGGCTACCTGGGGGTCTAGACTAAAAGAAATTGGGGTCGCCCGATACCTGCCTAGGGAGCTATCGAAAACGTCCTGGAATTCTTGGATCAGGTCTTCTTCCCAGTCGGTTGCGGCCACCCGGTCTACTCCGGTCATCCCGATGCCCAATGGTGCGAACCATTCGATGCCCAGGAGGCTTGGTCGATCTCGGTCGACTATCGTTAATGGTAGTATTGCGACATGTTGTCTGTAGGTGACTCGGAAATGTCCTAGGCCTACTACAGGAATTCGGTTTCCTTGATAGTCCTTGAGGGTTAGTTTTTGTCTCTGGAGTTCCTTGATTTTGATGTCTGGGACCAGTTTTTTGATGGTGTCCCATGACACCATTGATAGGAAAGATCCAGAGTCAACCTCCATTTCGCAGGGGTTGTCTTCAATTTTTACAATTATTTTTACCTTCTTCCCGCTTTCCGTCTGAGCGCTTCCGATAGTGAAAGTCTGGTATGCTTTCTCTCGGTTAGTGGCTTGCTTGTTTCGCCACCACTTTCTCTCAGATAGTTTTGGCTCAGTCTTTGCTGGGGAGTCGCTGCGTCTTTTTGGGCTGTAATTCTTTTTGTTCCTGCAGACTCTCTCGATATGCCCCCTTTTCTTGCATGCTCTGCAAATGGCATCTAGGAATCTGTGAACGGCTCACGGATGGTTTCCCCCGCAGCCAGCGCATTCCCGCCGATTTCTGTTTTCGCACCCTTTCTTGTTGGCGTATAGGCGGTGGATTTCTTCGTCTTCCTCCCCAGATTCTGATGTCTCGACGAATTCTTCGTAATGAGTGGTGGTGGGAGATTGTTTTTTTCCCTCTGGCCAGGCTTGTTTCGTCGTTGTTCACGTTCATTTGTTTCATTTTATCCACCGATTTTTTTTGCGGCTTCAGCAGCCAAGGCTTCTGCGATAGCTTCGGCTACTGATATGTTGGGTTTATTCAGTAGCTTGCTCTGCATATTAGAGTCTCTTAACCCCAATATTACTCGATCCCACATTGCTTCATCTAAGTTCAGAAACTCGCACGCTCCCCCTATTTGTCGGAGGGCTGCCACAAAATCAGCGATGGTTTTGCCTTCTTTCTGGTCTCTCCGATAAAACTCGTGCCGCTTTATTAAATTTGACACCACCAGTGCATAGTGGGCCTTTAATGTTCTTTGGAGCTCTGTCCAAGTCAATTGTTTTACATCTCGGGGCTTCACCAAAGCCTTGGCCATTTTGAAGATTGCGGGCCCACAGTGTGTCAAGAAAACAGCTCTCTTGCGCTGGTCTGAGATTTCCTCCATCTCATTGCTCTCCAGGTACATCTGGAAATGGTCTACGTAGGATTCCCAATCCTCTTCATTGGGATTGAAGGGTGCGGGTGGCGCGTTGTTTCCAGCCATTGTTCTTCGTCTGGTTTTATCTGTCACCGCGTGCTCAGTCTCGCGTTTAGGACGATCCCATCTTCGTCGCCAGTGTTCCGTCCAGAAAAACGCGAGGTAGACCAGGTTCCAACAACAAAGTCTTTATTGTATAACACAGTTGAAAAACGGAAGATTGGCTCAAGCTGCGGCAGCCTTTTATAGGTTTTTCTCTGCCGGCTTGTAGCCAATGACAGGTATTTAATATTTGCCGCCTTTGAGCAGCTATGTGGATTGGTTCCTTTTGAACCAATCCCCATTCAAGTTCTTTAGCCAATCAGAAACCTGTATTTAGGAGTCTCCTATTCTTTATATAGAACAGTGGTCTTGCTGCACCCTTTTTCAGAGTCCCAATATCTTTTTGTAACGTGATGACCAAAACCAGATGCAGGATTCCAAGTGTGATCTTACTAGGGCTTTGAGTTCCCATTTTCAGTGGGCTTCCTTTGGCAGAGATATTTTTTTAAAGTTTTCTCCTTACTTTACCATAGAAAGAAATAGTTCTTGACTACTGTTATCTCTCAGGAACATGGCAGAAGAGCAATTTTCTTCCAAGGACTGTTCCAAAGAGAGCAAACCCAGGAGGTTATAAAATCTTTACAATTTACACCTTGCTCCAAAACCCATTTATGGTTTTACAGAGATAGTGACCGATGAAAGCCAGCTGAGCTGAACTTTCAGCTTTAATTAAAGTTTACTTCACCCAACAATCTATTTACTGCCTTCTTTATTATATTTCTTTTGAACTCTGAACTTTTCTCTGTAATGTTGGAGTTCCTGGTCTTTGGAGAGTTGAATGGATAATTTCCCATCCAAACATGGGCACTTCTGCTTTATCAAAAAAGACCTGCTAACTAAATTCCCTCAAACTCTCTTAGATATTATATCACTGTCACAGTATTCCTTTTTTTGATCTCTGGAAATATGAATATAATGCAGAGAAAAAGGGAAGTACTATTCTTTAGTGCTTAAAATTTACTCAGAAATAGATATGCGTTGGGTTTCTAATTCATTGCTATCTAATGCTATAGATAGCTGGTGTGGTGGCCAGGAAGATGCCAACTTTGATACTTGACACAATCCAATCCTATTTAAGGTCAGGCAGAACTTTTAGAAGAACATAGAATAATATGGTTCTTCATATCTTTTAGCATCAGAACTCTTTGGTCCAATATGTCAAGATGAGAGAGAATCTCAAAACGTTTGGCCAGATGTAGCCACAAGTCCATGCAAAAGCTGATGACTCAAAATTTCCTTTAGAGTTGTCTCCTTAATCAGTGGAACGGCTTTTCTTCAGAAGTTGTGACTGCTCCAACAATGGAGGTTTTCAATAAAAGATTTGTCTAAAAAGGTATAGGATCCCCTGCTGCATAAGAAGTTGGATTAGAAGACCTCCTAAGCAGTGGTGGGATTCAAATATTTTTACTACTGGTTCTGTGGGCGTGGCTTGGTGGGCGTGGCAGGGGAAGGTTACTGCAAAATTTCCATTCCCTCCCAACCCCACTAACCTGCTTTCCAGTTCCATTCTCCTGGGCAGGGCAACCAAAGAGGATCCAGTCGATCAGCTGGGACTCAATGGGAGGCAGAGAATAGATGGGAGTGGGGCCAGTCAGAGGTGGAATTGGCTGGTTCTCCAAACTGCTCAAAATTTCTGATACCGATTCTCCAGAACTGGTCAGAACCTGCTGAAGGCCACCTCTGCTCCTAAGGTCCTTTCCAACTCTGTTATTCTGTCTCCTTTCCTGCTGCTCTGCTTTGGAGCTTCTGCTATGTATCTTTGAAGCATGTCTCTACATGGAAGTGAGTGGGTGACCTTCTATCAGTGGATGCAGACAGGGGATCCTGCAGGTTTTCTGGATCTGCCTCAACCAGAGTCCAGTTTTGGCTTCAACACTACAGGAACCACCCCCTCCAGCACCATTATCCCTAGGTGTCCCTGAATCTAATGGCATGTGGGAATGACCTTGGGCAAGTTGGGAGAAAGTCATGCTGCCCAAGGAAGGGTGAGGAAAGAAGGGCATAGCCCACAGCTACATAACAGGCAGAGAAAGATGCTCCCTAAATTAGAAGACTGTAAAAGAGATGGTGGGAGATCTGTTAATCTGTTCATGATCTGCAACTGTTAATGCGGGCTTCAAGGAAATAGAATTAGCTCATTTGTCATGCTGTCTGTCTGTCTGGGAAGGCTAACATTGACTTCTCCTCCTCCTCTCCTTCCTCCTCCTCTGGCAAATAGGTGTGGCAAATGTATGTAGTTTCCCCTGCCCAGTTGTGTCTGACTCTAGGGGACACTGCTCATTTCCATTTCCTAGCTGAGGGAGCCAGCATTGTCTGAAGACACTTCCATGGTCATGTGGTCGACCTGACCATCCATTGAGGTGCATGCAACCCTGTTACCTTCCTGCCAAAGTGGTACCCATTTATCTACTTGCATTGACATGCTTTCGAACTGCCAGGTTGGTAGGAGCATCATGTGGTGCTGGGATCTCAAAGTGCCAACCTTCTGATTCACAACTTCAGCATCTTAACCACTAGGCCAGTGTTCTTCTACTATAAGAGGACTTCATACTGAGGCATCAACAGCAATGAAAGAGCTTTTCCCAAATCTTATATTATTATTTTTTAAATAACATGGAAAGCACTTATGAGAGGATTATTTCTCTCTCTGGTATCAAATGCAAAACCAGAAGTACATATTGATGATCGATCTGAAGCATTTAGAATTAAGTCCAAAGCAAAACACTTTAGGCATAGGAGAAAAGATTAAGGTGATTTGTAATCAACCAGATTTAATTGAAGTAGGTGTGATTTATAAGATGTTGAATTTTGTCCACTGAACTGTTTGGAAAAAGACAAGATGTCAGACAAATTGCTGGCTGCTTCACTGACTGTGGAAGGAACAAGACAAACAATCTATTCTAATTAGGGCAAAAGTAGGCATGGGCCCAACACTTGATGGAGCAACTAGTTAAACACACTTCTTTAACTCTACTGATTAAATACTCTGAAATATAGTAAAAGGACATTGGGTAAACCAAGAAAAAAAACCCAAAAGAATTATTACAACATTTACAGATCAACAAAGTAAAGTTCTTAATCCATCCAGAACAGAAAATAAAACTAAAGAAGCAACAACCACAATAAAAAAATCTAAAATTGAAAAAAAAGCTTCAAAACTTAACACACCTTTGCAAAATATTAAAATTTTACAAGTAGCCTTGTTCAATTGCTAACTCAAGTATTGATTAAGATCCAACAACATCAAGAACTGTGTTCTTCATGAAAATAAGTTTTCATGTCTCTAACTTACAATGACTTAATACATTTTAACAGATTAACAGAGTTGGAAGGGACCTTGTAGGTTATCTAGTCCAACCCCCCACCCAAGCAGGAGACCAAAACCATTTCTGACAGAGGGCAGTCCAGTCTCTTCTTGAAAGCTTCCAGGTATGAAGCTCCCACAACTTCTGAAGGCAATTTCTGTTCCATCAATTGATGGTTCCCACTGTCAGAAAATTTCTTCTTATTTCCAGGTGGAATCTCTCCTTGATCAGTTTCCATCGATTATTCCTTGTCTGGCTTTCAGGTGCCTTGGAAAATAGCTTGAACCCCTCCTGTCTGTGGCAGCCCCTCACATATTGGAAGATTGCTATCACATCTCTCCTGGTCCTTCTCTTCAGTAGACCAGCCCTGCCCAGTTCCTGCAATTGTTCATCTAGAATAATTGCTTTTTATCACAAAAATGTGCCATCATGAATGAAAGAAAGCAAGGGTGTGCCCATTCTCTTTCTTTATTCTTATTCACATTAGAGCCATTGGCAAACAAAACAAAATTCAGGCATTAGCAACTCAGGAACCTAAATTGAAATTACATGGTGAGGTTGGACTTACAATTATTCAGCCAAAGTAGTTTTTACATTTGAAAATAAAAAACATACAATAATATGATTCAGTGCCAAGATATTGGATCAATAAGTATAGAACTCAGATGTTGATAATGCACTTAACTGAGGAAGAAAAATAATATTTCCACTAAATAATGGGCTTTAGCACTACCTCTTAAAAAATTTAGCAACTGGGAATTTATTGGATTAAAAAAAACAATCAAGGCCTATTTACCGTATATACTCACATATAAGCCGACTCTAAAACTCAATTTTATTTTAATCAAATTAAGGGGTCAGCATAAATCTGATCTCACACAAACGAACTGACATGATGCCACTTCTCAGATCACGCAATATCATCAACATTACCATTCAGTCATACATACAGCCATAAAAATTGAGACTGCACTAAATAAAGTTAATTCTGACAAACTACAACTCAATTTCAACATTAATTTTAACTGTACCTCAAATAAAATGCAACATAATTACGTCTAATTAAGCACAATTTTTTTTACTCTGGGCGCCTCCATTTTGCTTTTTCTATCACCGGATCATAACATGCTGTGATTGGTTAGTCATTCACATGACCGCTTTCGTGTTTGCGATCGTCACGTACAACATCAGAGTCTTTACATACCGGGAAATTAACTTTATATTGTTTCCGACACAAATGCTTTGATAATGAACCTTCATCAGTGCATTGCATATTGATACTCTTTTGTTATTAGCCCAAACAACACATCATGGTATTTGGTGGTCGGCTTATATGCGAGTTTTTGCAAAATTCCTCATTTTGGGGCAGTTTTTCAAGGGTCGGCTTATATGCGAGATCGGCTTATATGCGAGTATATACGGGTAACAATAATTCACAGATCTGGAAAAATATAATGGCATGTTTTTTAAGATGAAGAAATTTAAAACCTTCCTGGTTAGGAAAAATTATAGCTGTTAAGATGGACATTTTTTTGAAATTTAATTTTCTATTCCAGATGATTCCACTAAAAATTGAAAACTAGCTAGTAAATGATTGTCAGAGACAAGTACCACTTTTGCAATGGTTTAAATTAACAATAAACAAGGATTAAAATTAAGGTATTACGTGGTTCAAGAGAAGAGCTAACAGTCTAACTGTCCTGAATTTTCATTTGTATTATGAAGATTGCTGTTTAACTTGGATTATAAACATTTTATAGGATATTTTGCAATAACGAACAATGTCTTAAAAGTTTGAGACAAATGCAGGAAACAAATAGTCCAAATTTACCACTTCTTTGTCAGCTATTGAGTGTTTGCTACAACTGTCTTCTAGTCTCCTAATGGGAGAGGACCTCCAGAATTAAGACTCAATTGGAGCTGCCCAAAGTCCCGTTTTCCCTCCATGGATGATGGATTTCTCCTGTTTAGAGCTGTTCCAAAGGTGCTTTTGGGACCATGACCTGGATGACCGAGAATCTCCATAGATGTTTAGGGCTGTTGTTCATCTGAAAGCTTCAGATAGCCATGCATTGGAAAAATGACCCAATCTCAGAGGTGGCATTCAGCAGGTTCTGACCAGTTCTGGAGAAATGGTAGAAAATTTTGAGTATTTCGGAGAACCGGCCAACCCCATCTCTTCTCTGCCTCCCATTGAGTCCCAGCTGACTGGCTGGGTCTCCTTTGGTTCCCCTGCACAGGAGAACGGAGCTGGAAAGCAGGTTAGTGGGGTGGGGAGGGAAGGGGGATTTTGTAGTATATCCTTCCCCTGCCAAGCCCACCAAGCCACCCCCACAATTCTGATAGTATTTTTTTTCTTGAATCCCACCACTGCCCGATCTGCTTTATCATTGGGTTGCAAATATGTAGCTAAATTGACTTGTCCGATCAAGGAAGGAACAGTTGCTACTTTTATAAAAGTCCTTTATGGATTAGACTAAAATTGGACAAAATATGATCTAAAATGGACAAAAATCATCCTGTGTTCTTGGGATTTACTGATTTAAAAGACTTGTTTATGGGAAGAAGGGAACCATGCTATGTAATTTGGGAGGACAGAACTGATAATAACCATGACCGTAACTATTGCAAAGATTGAAAGTTGCTGCTTTAGATATTTTTTCTCTTTTTCCCACTCTTTCTTTGGCTTTAACTGTTTTTACTGTTTTTTAAATCTCTTCACATTCTTTTCTTTTACTAATGTTCTCTTTATATTTCTGAAGTTTTTAATTCTGTATAATTTTTTTCTCAATCAATATGTGTGTGTGTGTGTGTGTGTGTGTGTATGTATGTATGT
>BLBF01000097.1:4853806-4865622 GCA_015471245.1 Laticauda colubrina
TATTCTATTCTATTCTATTCTATTCTATTCTATTCTATTCTATTCTAATATAATATGATTAAGAATGGACTGGACTAGACTAGACTAAAATAGAATAGAGAATGGAATGGGATGGAATGTAATGGAATAGAATGGAATAGAATAGAATAGAATAGAATTGAAGGAAGGAATGGAATGGAATAGACTAGACTAGAGAAGGGAATGGAATGGAAGAGAAGAGAAGAGAAGAGAAGAGAAGAGAAGAGAAGAGAAGAGAAGAGAAGAGAAGAGAAGAGAAGAGAGAAGGATTAAGAGGGACATGATAAATGTTTTCCAGTACTTGAGGGGGTGATTTATTTACCTCTTTTTTAAAAAAAGAGGTCCAACCTAGAACTAAGGAGAAATTTCCCAACACCGAGAACAATTAACCAATGGAACAATTTGCCTTCCAATGTTGTGGGTGCTCCATCACTGGAGGTTTTCAAAAATAGACTGGACAACCATCGTCCAAATGGTTGGAATGGTACTGTATAAGGTCTCCTGCCTTAAACAGGAGGCTGGACTAGAAGACCTCCAAAGTCCCTTCAGGCAGAATAGAAACAGAATAACAGCATTGGAAAAGACCCTTCCAACCCAACCTCTTGACCAAGCAGGAGACCCTATACCATTTCAGACAAAATTACAGTCCTATGATTCTCTGTTCTGCATAAATTATAATTTTTATCAAAATTCTATATTCCATTGGGGGGGGGGGGAACTTTCAAAAGGCTATTGTCTTCCACTACATTGAATGAGAACTGACAGAAGAATTTGCAGGGAAAATGTGCCCAGTGATACCCAGTGATACCCAGTGATACGAACAAGAGATGCTGAAGATATTGTAGGTATCTTACCTGCAGCAGGTGCATAAGTCCCCTTATCTGACATGTCTCAGTGTGTATGATTCAGATCTGCTGTCAGGAATGTTGAATAAATTTGGGGTGGAAGGATGAATCTGAAATTACGTTTGCACACTGAAAGCCTCCAAGCTTCTCTGTACGGAAACAGGGCTGCCAGTTGTAAGTGAGGAAAACCAAATTGCCTTTCCCCAGAGAATCACTCTTGTCGATAACCTGTTCTTAGCCTAGCACAAAAGTGCTGAGCGTACAAACCAACTTCTCTCCTAACGATTCTTGTTGTCTGATCTCGTTGGACTATTGATAACATATTTATTGATCAGAGAGCTGGCAGGCTAAGGAATTCTCCGGAGAGATAAAATACCCCCAGGGAGATCGACCAAGACCTTTGAACTCTGCAGCTTTGTTCCTTGATGCCAAAGCAATTCAAGAGGGACCTTTTGCCCTCTCTTTGTCAAGTTGGACGGAATCTCCCTTGCCGGATGTGCTCTTTTTAAGGGTAAAGAGGATTTGTTTGGGCATCAATCATGCCTGTAATGAAACCAGTAATACATCTGGGACAGTCTCACATTGCTCATCATTCTAATTTGACTTTTAATACCCAACTCCACATGTTTGAGAGCACCCTTTATCTGTCACTGAATATAGTTATCTAACTGAAAATCACTCTGGCCATCTTGTCTTGTCTTTTTATGTATTGCCTTAAAAATGTTCAATAGAATAGAATAGAATAGAATAGAATAGAATAGAATAGTTGGAAGGAACCTTGGAGGTCTTCTAGTCCAACCCCCTGTTCAGACAAATGGTTGTCCAATCTCTTCTTGAAAACTTCCAGTGATGGTGCATTCACAACTTCTGGAGGCAAGTTTAATTGTTTAACTGATTAATTGTTCTCACTGTCAGGAAATTTCTCCTTAGTTCTAAGTTGCTTCTCTCCTTGATTAGTTTCCATCCGTTGCTTCTTGTCCTGCCCTCTGGTGCTTTGGAGAATAGCTGGACTCCCTCTTCTTTGGGGTAGCCCCTCAGATATTGGAAGACTGCTATCGTGTCTCTTCTAGTCCTTCTTTTCATACCCAGTTCCAGCAACCATTCTTCATATGTTTTAGCCTCCAGTCCCGTAATCATCTTTGTTGCTCTTCTCTGCACTCTTTCTAGAGTCTCGACATCTTTTTTACATTGTGGAGACCAAAACCAGATGCAGTATTCCAAGTGTGGTCTTACACTTGGTTTGAGAATCCATTAAATTTATTTACATTATTCCTTATGTGAAAAATTTGTTTGGCACTTGTCATTTTTTTGGTACTCATTGGGCCTCTCAGAACCAATTAATGATGAACACTGAGGTTCCATGGTACCATGAACATTTAAGATGGATGCACTGCTTTTACTTATCTGTTGGAATATCAGTCTAGGAAGCAGATGATCCAAATCATAGATATGCACTAAAAACTGACTGCTTTGCATCCATAATTAGAGAATGTTCACAGTCATAATTCAAACGTATTACAATATATATTGTCCCCCTGTAGCCTTTGTTCTCTTGCACTATAACTTTCAATTATATCTAGATAATGAATGAAGACACTTCAAACTGTAAGCTGTTTCTTCCATGAAAGAAGAGTCCCAGCAACATGCAGTTATTTATGCTGATGAAAATAAATGAACTTTGTATATTTCTTGTCATCACAGCAGAGTGATGAGTTGCCAAAGTGTATATTAGCCTAATGGTGACATATTAATCATGAAAACTGGAGTGGTAATTGGAACAGAGACAAATGAAAGGGCTACCAATCCCATTTTGACAGCATAGTTGTTTCTACAAAAAGAAATTTACATTAAAAAAAAACTCAGAATAATCCATTAAGGTTCCTAATCTATGCAATTCAGATGAAACAAAGACTCTAGAAAGAGTGCAGAGAAGAGCAAGCAAGATGATTAGGATACTAGAGGCTAAAACATACGACGGATGCTTGCAAGAATTGGGCATGTGGGCAGTCTAGTGAAGAGAAGGATCAGGGGTGAAAAGACAGCAGTCTTCCACTATTTGAAGGGCTGCCATAAAGAAGAGGCATTTTCCAAAGCACCAGAAGGCAAGGCAAGAAGCAATGGAAGAAAACTAACCAAGGAGAGAAGCAACCTAGAACTAAGGAGTAATTTCCTAACATTGAAAATAATTAACCAGTGGAACGGCTGGCATCCAGAAGTTGTAGGTGGTTCATCACTGGAAGACACCGGACATCCAGTTATCTGAAATGGCATTGGGTGTCCTGCTTGAGCAGGTGGTTGGACTAGAAGACCTCTAAGGTCCCTTCCAACTCTATAATTCTGTATTCTGTATTCTGTTCTGTAATGCAAGAAGGGTTGTCTCACATTCATGCAACTTTACATTTTCTCAGCTTCACCAGATGGCTTGTATCAAAGAGCTGTACTGAGGCCAACAAGACTCGAAATTGGTTATTTACACCTCCTTAAGGCTCAGTTTTGGATCAAATAGTTTGACTCCTTTTTCTTGGGAATGAGAATGACTCCATTCTTGGGAATGACTCCTTTTTCTTTGGCCAATGCGTGCTCCATTAAAGGGATGGGGAACAATAGCATTCCAGAAAATTATACCACATATCGATCCAAGAATGCCAGAATGATAAATGGTCTCTTCCCAGGTTCATGAGACAACAAAAGACCCTACCTGTTTCCATGACAACCCAGGGTGGTAGTGTGAAAAAAAATTACAGCTTCAAACCTGGCAGACCTCATGAAAACATGAACAGCAGATGCATCCTTTCTAAAATATGATTTAGCAAGGTCCCACCTGAAGAACATTAGCTAAAGGATTTGAGTAACTCATCTGTGGTATAAAGTGTGGTATTTTTCCCAAAGAGGATATTTTAGATCTGAGGAATTTGGGAAGATATCAACAAAACTATAAAAACACCAAAACTGCAGGGAGATATTCTTTGAGATAAGGAAAAATGATCAAAATATGGATTGTCTACTCCCTTCCTTCCTTTCCAGAGGTCAGCTAATGGGATTTAGATACCCTGTGAAAAAACAGAAACATCTAGTGAAGCAGAAAACAACAATACTGCAAAACAGATTCAGCAACTGGGTTCAGGCTTACAAGAAGACAGCAAATGAACTGTATCAGCTTTGGCAAGCTTTTGCCATTTTTAATTATTTTAATATAAAGGAGGGGGAAAGGATTTTAAAAACTGAAACATACTGTTAGAATAGAATAGAGCTGGAAGGGATTTTTTTGGGGGGGGTCTTCTAGTCCAGTCCCCTGCTTAAGCATTATTTCAGACAAGTGACTGTCCAATCTCTTCTTAAAAAAACATCCAGTGCAGTGATGGGATTCAATTTTTTTAACTACCGGTTCTGTGGGTTTGGCTTGGTGGGCATGGCAGGGGAAGGATACTGCAAAATCCCCATTCCCTCCCCACCCCACTAACCTGCTTTCCAGCTCCGTTCTCCTGGGCAGGGCAAGCAAAGGAGATCCAGCTGGGACTCAATGGGAGGCAGAGAAGAAATGGGGTTGGCGGGGCCAGTCAGAGGACGGATTTTCCGATTCTCCAAACTACTCAAAATTTCTGCTACCAGTTCATCAGAACTGCTCAGAACCTGCTGAATACCACCTCTGATCCAGTGATGAAGTGCCCACAATTTCTGGAGGCAAGCTGTTCCACTGGTTAATTGTCCTCCCTGTTAGGAAATTTCACCATAATTCCAGGTTGCTTCTCTCCTTGATGAGTTTCCATCCATTGTTTCTTGTCCTGCCCTCAGGTGCTTTGGAGAATAATTTGACCCCCTCTTCTTTGGGGCAGCCCCTGAAATACTGGAATACTGCTCTTATGTCACCCCTAATGTATGTATACATGTAAGAAATACTGTCTTAGTTTCTAAAGATGGCATTAAAGGAGGAGGAGCCTTGGTGGCACAGTGGTTAGAGTGCAGTGCTGCAGGCTACTTCTGCTGACTGTTGGTTGCCTGCAATTTGGCAGTTTGAATCCCACCAGGCTCAAAGTTGACTCAGCCTTCCATCCTTCCGAGGTGGGTAAAAGGAGGACCCAGATTGTGGGGGGCAATTTGGTGACTCTGTAAACTGCTTAGAGAGGGCTGTAAAACACTGTGAAGCGGTATATAAGTCTAAGGGCTATTGCCATTAAATCTTGACTATGTGAAATAAGAAAGGTAGTCCTTCACTTACGACCACAATTGAGCCTGAAATTTCATGTTGTTGTACCTTTTCAATTTATTGTTTTATTTGTTCCCTAGTATGATTTGATTGCTTATTAGTAATGTATGACTATCACTAAGTGTTGTATCTTATGATTCTTGATGAATGTGTTTTGTTTTTTTCTTTATGTATACTGAGAGCTTATGAACCGGAGACAAATTCCTTGTTGTCCAATCACAACTGGCCAATAAAGAATTCTATTCTATTCTATTCTATTCTATTCTATTCTATTCTATTCTATTCTATTCTATTCTATTCTATTCTATTCTATTCTATTCTATTCTATTCTATTATCATGACTTCACCCAGAAATTATAGGATAAAAATGCAATACTGAAAATAATATCTATTGTCAAGAGATTTGTTTTGCAGTACCAAATACCCCCCCCCCCCCAAAAAAAAAAAAATCTGCCCCAGAATCCTATGATTAATGGTTGAAACCATTAGAGACAGTTTTGACTGAGCTATTCAGTTTTCTGCCATTTAATATGTCTGTTTTCTGTGGTGCTTTTATGTTTCCACTGTTAAAATCACTGTTGGGCACTGAAACAACTTCTTTTATTCCCTCAAGGCAAGGAAAATCCTCTGAAATAGGCTTTCCTTTGTACCCAGCTTCAGTAAGCTTCAGAAGGGGAAAAAATAGAACGAGAAACCTGGCTGCAGCAAATTTGTTTTCCAAGTCTAAGGATCTTCTTCCTAAATTCTGTCCAATTCAGCAGTTTGAGGATTTTCCTTAAATTGCTCGTGCATAAGAAGAAAAAGAACAAAGGAAAGGACATAGGACCAGACATTTTTTGTTCCATTTATGGAATGCTCCAGGTCTCATTGTTTTTGCCAGTGTCCCAAAGTTGGAAATAGAATTTATGGCCTTCAAGAAAAATCTTATGTAGCGTCAGGAATCTACAGTAATGATGGAGAAAGCAGCAACAGCTTTCTCTGGAGAAGTTTGGGTCCTTCCTGGCCTCTTTCTAAAATATTTCATGTAAACCAATATCCATACTTCTAGATTTAAATCATATTTCTGCACTGCTGACATGAGCTCCTTTGTTTTTCATGGTATAATAGGGTTGGAGGCAGTGGTGGGATTCAATTTTTTTTTACTACCGGTTCTGTGGGCGGTGCATGGTGGGCCTGGCAGGGGAAGGAGACTGTAAAATCTCCAGTCAGAGGTGGGATTTGCCGGTTCTCTGAACTACTCAAAATTTCCGCTACAGGTTCTCCAGAACTGATCAGAACTGGTCAGAACCTGCTGAAGGCCACCTCTGGTTGGAGGTCTTTTATTCGAACTCCCCTGCCCAAGGCAGGTGAACTCTGAGAACTCTGGAATGGAATTAAATATTCTTTATTGGCCAAGTGTGATTGGACACACAAGGAATTTGTCTCCAGTGCATAAGCTCTCAATACACATACAAAGTGATAAGTCTTCATAAATCACAAGATACAAACAATGATAAATCCTAAATCATAAGATACCAATAAGAGAAGGTAGTGGGAAAGACGAGAAAGATGAGAAGATGAGAAAGATGAGGATAATAATAATACAACAATACTACATCAGTAAATATCTTTATGCCTAAGACAGTGGGAATTGGGTGTTCAGCAGAGAGAGAGAGAAGAGAAGGAGAGGGAGAGAAGATAGAGACTGTGTGTGTGTATGTGTGTGTGTGTGTGAGAGAGAGAGAGAGAGAGAGAAAAAGAGAGAGAGAGGATGGAGGGAGAAGGATATAGATAGAGAGGGAGAGAGGGAGAGAGAGAATGGATGGAACACTGAGAAAAAAAAGAAGTGCAAAATTCAGTGAAAACTACATTTGCACAATAACTAAAGGAATTTGCACCTGAGAGAGAAAGTAAATTGCTGTGAATGGCACAAGCAATGAAAGGAATATAAACTGAAAGGCGTAGTGAGAGTTGGAATCTTTCTATTTAAAAATAACTAAAAGCCAGGACTTCCCTATAATAAGTCCAGATTCTGGCACTTTAAAAAAAAAAAAACAACCACCAAACTTGCTAGAGTTTCCAGTTTCAAAACAACCCAAGTGACAGAGCAGACCGAAGCAACCTTTGGCAAATCCAAATTAATTTATATAGCCAACATTTTGCCTTTCTAGGGGATAATTAATGAGCTGACAAGCAGCATAAGCTCATCTCTGGAATAATTTGCCACACAGAGGGCCCTCATCTGCTTAGCTGCCTCCAATAAACATTGCTGAGAATATTTATATAAATTTGTCATAATAACCTGGCAGGCATCTTGGAACATCTATTAATCTGTTACCTACACTTAATTTGCTCTTATCTGCCACTGTAGAGAAACAGAATCAGTTCATTAAACTGGGGCATTGTGTGTGTTTTTTTTTCCTCTCTTGGAAGACAGAGAAGGCTCTTCCCTGGTTTCTCCATGGGGTTGTTTTGTCAGCCCAAAATAACGTTTTAAGAAGCGGATTTCGGACTTTTTGCCTAGGGTTTGAGGTCCAAATTAAACAGACATTTAACCAGAGCACAATATAAACCACCATGGTTTGTCTACAGGACAGGGGGCTGTATTACATACGGCACCACCAGAAGAATTCTGCATTTTTGTTTTCCTCTTCCCGTTCTGATTCAGCTTTATGAAAGATTTTTCCTTTTGGAATTTTGTTCAGAAGAGAAGATAAATTCTCTAGAGGTGGAATAGGTGTTTCTAAACTTGTCTATTCATAAAGAGGCGAAGAGTCTCTGGGTGAATGCCCTCTTTTTTCATTGCATGATCCTTTCGTAAGTGTATCGTCAGCCTCCAGGCTTGCCACGTTGCCATCCAATCCTAAGAGAATTCAGAATTTTCTTTGGGCTTGATGGGAAGATTGCACGTAATTATAGAAAAAAATAATAGAATAACAGAACAGAATAATATAGCTGGAAGGAACCCTGGAGGTCCCACAGTCCAACCCCACCACCTATACCATTCCAGACAAAGGTGGTCCAGTTTTTTCTTTAAAAACTCCAGTGATGGAGCACCCACAACTTCTGGTACTGTGGAACAGAACTGTGGAACAATGGCTAATATATGAATGTAGAGATGTAGAAAGAAGTATGCAGCATATTCTGAACGAAGACAACAATTTTTACAAAATGCAAAAAAGGCCTTAGGGAAAAAAAACTAAACTTTTTTTTTGATGTTGAGACTCTGGAAAAAGTGCAGAGAAGGGCAACCAGGATGATTAGGGGACATAAAACTTATGATGAACGGTTACAGGAACTGGGCAGGGCTAGTCTAGTGAAGAGAAAGAGCAGGGGAGACAGGAGAGCAGTCTTCCAATATTTGAGGGGCTGCCACAGAGAGGAGGAAGGGGTTCAAGCTATTTTCCAAGGCACCTGAAGGCCAGACAAGGAATAATGGATGGAAACTGAACAAGGAGAGATTCAACCTGGAAATAAGGAGAAACTTTCTGACAGTGAGAACAATCAACCCATGGAACAGAAGTTGCCTTCGGGAGTTGTGGGAGTTTCAACATTTTTTCAAGTTTTCAAGAAGAGACTGGACTGCTATCTGTCGGGAATGGTGTAGGGCTTCCTGCTTAGGTGGGGGGTTGGACTAGATGACCTACAAGGTACCTTCTAACTCTGTTAATCTGTTACCTGTTAAAAGTCTTCAGCCCCATGAATTAAAAACAAGTAGCCAACCAACCAACCAACCCAAACAATGAGTTTTCTTCCAGATGGGAAACACTTTGCTCATTCCCTTGTTTCAATTTTGACTTCTCATTTCTCTTAACAGGTACCTTCTCGAGGTATCTACATTTTTCTACCAAAAATGGCATTTGTTTTGGAAACTTTCAACCAAACATGGGCTCTTTTTAGTTCTCTTTCAAGAAAGATTGGAAGTGATGGAACAGGCTTTGTCCATCACATACTATGGATGAGTTGTGTTTCCATAATCCAAAGACAGCTGTGGTTATAAAACTTGAAACTTGGCTTGATTTATCAGACAGAAGGGAAAACAGCAGCTGCTGCTGCTTCTCAAAATTTGGGGGATTTCCAACATGCAGGGCTAAATCTGGTACCGTTCATAATGTGATTTTTTTTTTTGTTGCCTTCAAGGGTTTTTTCTTGTCCCACATTTGGAAACTGCCGAGAGTTGGCCTAGAAAGAAATGCTTGGGATGCTGGCTTTTCCCAGCTCACAGTTTGAAAAGTCACATTCAGATTCTATCATCCTACCTGGTTTAAAGTAGATTTTTTTGATTCATTTGGTTCATGGCGTACTCTTTATCTAGTATTAGGTTGTTTACAGAGCAGATCAAGGGTTAGGTCATATTTCTGCAGGAATACGGAAAAATCAAACAGGTTCTCAAACTTTTCAGCACCACAATTGGAAACTGGGTGACTTTAGGTAAATCTTAGGGGATTGGAGGTTCAAACATATGAAGAACAGGAAGGAATTGTCTACTCTAACGAAGAGAAAGACTAGTGGTGACATGACAGCAGTGTTCCAATATTTGAGGGGCTGCCCCAAAGAAGGGAAGAAGACTTATTTTTCAAAGCACCAGAAGGAAAGATGAGAAGCAATGGATGGAAATTAATAAAGGAGAGAAGCAATCCTATTCTATTCTATTCTATTCTATTCTATTCTGTTCTGTTCTGTTCTGTTCTGTTCTGTTCTGTTCTGTTCTGTTCTGTTCTACTCTACTCTACCCTACCCTACCCTACCCTACTCTACTCTACTCTAATTCTATTCTGAATTGTAGATAATCAGGGCTCAAGAATGAGGTTTGAGCAAGCAAAACATCCACAAATATACCACTGAGCCCATGTTTAACTGCTTGCCAAGCAGAATGTCATGGGGATACTTCTGCTTGTTCTTCCAAACATCATCTTCAATCCAAGTGTCCATATAAGATAAGAGTTAAGGTAACATAGATTTTGTTGTCATTTTTTTTTTACTTTGAACACATTGGCACACATTAAAAATGAAATTCTGTTGCCTGCTCTCACATATACTGTACACACACACACACACACACACACACATTAATCATTGTCCTTTTGAATACACAGTGGAAAGATGAAACTTGAGATTTCACAAGGTTGCTAATAATAGCAATAGCACTTATATACTACTTCACAGTGCTTTACAGCCTCTCTAAGAGGTTCAGAGTCAGTATTTGCCCTCAACAATCCGGGTCCTCATTTTACCCACCTCGGAAGGACGGAAGGCTGCGTCAACCTTCAGCCAGTCGGGATCAAACTCCAAATTGTGATGGAGAGAGACAGATAATAATCTAGGTCCTCATTTTACTGATATCGCAAGGATTCAAGCCTCTATATGCTTTCTTTAAACCATCCTATATTTTAATGTCTGGCTTCTTTGCAAGTTGCTGCAATGAAGGTTGCATACAGTTGAAAAATAAATGTGTTTTTGTATGATGCTGATTTTTTTTCCAGAATGCTGTGAAGCATCTGAAGACGTCCTCTCTGCTCGCTTTTCTATAAAGCTCTACAGGACATTCTTCCAAAGTATCAGCAGGTGTGAAATCATGGTCAGCAGAATTGTGACAAAAGTTTGACATCCATTTCCTGTGGACACCTGTTCCCTTCCACAATGGCACTGGAAGACTCTTATGATAGCTGTTTTCCAGGCCTTTGGTTTGTGTTTAAAATGATCTTTCAACGCACAGTAGACAGAAATGCCACTCTTGGCCCCAGTTCCAGCTCTTCCTTGGCATACTTAACTTCCTGTGTCTGTGTTCCTCTCCTTTTCGTTCTCAGTCCTGGACAGATCTTCCTTCTGCTGGCAAGTCAGGTTTTCACTGTGTTACAAAAGAAGCTGAAGGATACATCATAAAATGATTCCCCTCCCTGTCACCTCTTTCACCTTTTCTTCTGCAATTGGCAAGATTCAGCTCTTTTGTGCTTATTTGCCAGTCAGCTCCTGGAGACTCCAAGCTTTCCGCATCTTAAAAATCAATAAACTTGCCAATGAAAGCAAAGGGAGGCCTGGGTTCAACACACACTGGACAGCCTAATCTACTGGAGAAGAAATAAAGAAAGGAGACAGAGAAGAAAAGAACCTTCCCTTCCCCTCTTCTTTTCTTTTCTTTTCTTTTCTTTTCTTTTCTTTTCTTTTCTTTTCTTTTCTTTTCTTTTCTTTTCTTTTCTTTTCTTTTCTTTTCTTTTCTTTTCTTTTCCTTTTTCCTTCCTGTTAGATCACGGGAAAAGAGACTCGAGACCAGTGTGACTTTTCAGCTTTATTTGTTATATTGATCTTTGCTAGACCTCGGAGCCGCGGCAGCCCTTTATATAGGGATTGCTCACGGCTTGCCAGCCAATGACGGCTCTTTGGATCTCCCGCGATCGGCCCAGCCAATTGCGGTTGATTCAGAGTGAGCCAATCACAGCGCTTCCTTCAACCAATCAGTTCGTAGTATTTCTGGACCAATCGGATTGGGGTATTTCAAATATGCTAATATAGAACACTTCCCTTCCCTTCTCTTAATCTCTTCTTCCTTTCCTTTCCTTTCCTTTCTTTTCTTTTCCTTTCCTTTCCTTTCCTTTCCTTTCCTTTCCTTTCCTTTCCTTTCCTTTCCTTTCCTTTCCTTTCCTTTCCTTTCCTTTCCTTTCCTTTCCTTTTTCCTTCCCTTCTCTTAATCTCTTCTTCCTTTCCTTTTCTTTCCTTTCCTTTTTCCTTCCCTTCCCTTCTCTTAATCTCTTCTTCCTTTCCTTTCCTTTCCT
>BLBF01000097.1:4870622-4883348 GCA_015471245.1 Laticauda colubrina
CTCCCCACCAGTATTTATAGAGAGACGGCAGCTCTGATCATGCTTTGCTTGCACAAGTATGAAGCCGAAAGCACCAGCATGAAGATGGTGAGTGGGACCTCATTGAAACATTGTTAAGATACTCTCAATCTTACAAGGGAAAATACCCGAACACGCCAAGACCTGCATACACATACACACACACACACACTCTGGAAAACTTTGTATTTCAAAAGGAATCTTTTTATTGAAGGGAAGTAAAAGCAAGTCAAAATTCAAAGCAGGATCTGAGGTTCCTCAGGGCATGCAACTTGGATAAAGGGGAACTAGAAACCCCTCCCAACAGTCCTATGTGGATTTTGCCAATCCGCAGATGTGAAGATCAGTAGTGGAAGCCGGTTTGCACCAGTTCGGGAGAACCAGTAGTTAACTTTCTGAATAGTTTGGTGAACTGGTTGCTGGAAGAAAAAATTAGGGCAGAGAACCGGTGCTTAAACTATTTGAATCTCACCACTGGTGGAAATGTTATTATACAAGCGTCTCTGAGAAAGCAAATAAGGAAAGTTTCTCAGGGTTATCTTCCGGTGCTGCAATCCACATGGCCCCTTCTCCCCTTGCATCTCCCCAAGAGATGAGAAATTTCCAGGCATCTGGGGTGCCAGGAATGGTTATAAATTATATAAAAGGTTATATAAGAGGCAATGTAAGAAATAGGATATTTTGGATACAGAGAGACAAAAAGAATTAAATGTATCACATCCAACCCTCCTTTCTTCCATTGAAGAATGGCAGCTATACAGATCTGACAGATAGCTGTCATTATCACCCCTGGTCCTTCTCATCGAATGAATTCCAAAGATAGGCCATTTCACTTTGGGAATCTTTTGTCTCCCAGTCCCATTTCCAATTTTGCATTAGTGATGAACTGCAAAGAAAATCTAAGAGACCCAACGAGAATTTGCTGATGATTTTGGCAAACAAACCCAGCTTCTATTTCTTTGGCCGTCTGTTTTCCTGCATTGCTTCCTGCCAACTGCAGCCAAGGATCTTCCCTGGCTGAGTTATGAAGAAGCACCTCCCAGCCAATGGCTCACTTGGAGACTAATTGGAAATAGCTGTTTGGCAAGCAGTGCCCGTCAACTTTGTGAAACATTTGAGGACCTGACCATCTGTCAGTCAAGAAGAGTGGAATTAATGTCCGAGATACTTTTCTCCCCCTCCTGCATTGTATACAGAGCCTACCTTCATTGCAGGAACAATCTTAGACTTCAAGCCTTTTAATGGACTAAGATTTTTAAATCCATGCCAATAGAACTCTACTAAATGAATCTAATGCTGCTTTTACGGGTTTGGCCTTGAATCTAATGCTGCTTTTATGGGGGAGGCCAGGGAAATGGGCTTGGACAGGTCTTCAAAAGATGTTACTAGTGCTACAATGTCCTACCTGTCAATGGCTACTTCAGCTTCAACCACAACAACACACAAGCACACAATAGATACCAACTCAAGGTAAACACAATAGGTACAAACTCGATTGCAGAAAATTTGACTTCAGCCACAGAGTTGTTAATGCCTAGAATGCACTACCTGACTCTGTGGTCTCTTTCCCAAACCCCCAAAACTTTAAACTTAGACTGTCTACTGTTGACCTCACCCCATTCCTAAGAGGTCTGTAAGGGGTGTGCATAAGAGCACCAATATGCCTATCGTCTATCCTTGTCCTAATGTCCCCTGTTATTTGTACTCATTTCATATACTCTTAATCATCTTTCCAATTATATCTGTTATCTAAAACATAAATAAATAAATTTTTAAAATGGGTTAATAAATCCATGCAACCAAGAGAGATGGAGGGAGGAGCCTGCCCCAGCCATGGGTTGGAAGAGGAATAACCTGAATACAATTGGGGCATCATTAGAGTCAGGTTTTGTATGTGTTAAAACCAGAGAGCCTCAGCTGTACTTCCTTTTGCCAAATGGCCATTTAACATCTCACAAACCATGGTTCCCCCACTCTAAGAAATTAACAAGAGAGAGGAAGAAGGGAGGAAAAAATATAAATGATTGAGCAGGGATGGATAGAATCTTTGTCTTCCTGAGAATCAATCCATTATCTATCTGCACTTGAGAAGTAATTAACTTGGAAGATCTGGAGGACTATCAAAGAGGTCATCGTAGTCCTTTTTCTGAAGCCAAGATTTAATTGGATTTCAAAGCATAATTCAGAATTCATCCTGAGCTAAGCTTGCTTTAGGGATTGCTCCGAAGGAGGGGGCAGAAAGTTTCACTCCACCTGACCCTTTTCAAACAATCAAAGAAATCTTTATTAGGTCAGTTTGTTAAAGCTAAACTAGTTGGTTGGACACATTCCCGCAAAATTTGTGACTGTTGTTCCCACATGATGAATGGAGGCCAGAAGCCAGTCTGGAACCTTGGAACATTTTATGACATTCAAAAAAAGACCCTAAGAGGAAACAAAGCCTCCCCTGTATAGACTCACAGGTGCCTTTTTCAGGAGGCAACTGGATTTTCCTGTTTTTTCTTTTGCAGACATTTTGGTGGAAGGATGGAAGGATTCTGTCAGAGCTGAAGAAGCTTCTTGGATGAGAAGCGAAAGTGGTCATGAAGTCCCATGGTCGTGAGATCATATGGGACTTTTTCCTCCTTTGTTAAACTGGGCATGGGTGTGGCCAGTGTGTGACGCATCTGCCAGGAGTTAGACAGCCCTGCTATGTAGTATTCTGAGGAAGAAATGGGAGGCTGGAGAAAGTTGACATTTGCAGCTGTAGTTCGTGGAAGTCTATGGTTACGGGCAATTTTTTGAGACCTTAACAAGAAGTTTTGGGATGTAAGACACTTTCATTTTACAATCTAAGGTGGGTGTCAGCAACTCGCAGCTCTGGAGTCACATGTGGCTCTTTGGGCCCTCTGCTGTGGTTCCCTGTTGGATGATCCCACCACTGGCTTCCCTGCCCCTCACCCTCCCCTCCCAGTCATTCCTTGCCTGGCCTAAGAAGGTAAAACACAAAAACAGAAATGAGATGGGGGGGGGAAGGGGGGAGAGAGAGATCCATTTGCCACAGAAAATACCGGGAGCCACAAAACCTGGGTAGGTGTGGCGGGGTGTGTGACATATGACTGGGTGAAAGTGATGTTGAGTTGCCCATGCACACTCAGATTTTGAGGCTCCCGGTGTTTTCTTTTCTGTGGGAAAAGGGTCCAAATGGCTCTTTGAGTGTTTAAGGTTGTGGAACCCTGATCTAAGGTTAGATAAGCTGGGGAAGCATTGGCCAACTAGAACTTCTCTGGCTGAGATTTTAACCAAAATGGGAGAAGAATTGGAGAGCAAATTAATGACTTCTTCTCTTCGGCCAACAGGAAGTCACAATTTGCATTGGGGTCCAAATCTAGATTTGTAGGAAAACTATGATTGGTGGATAGAGCTGGACTGGAGAGAGAGAGAGACAGAGAGACAGAGTGACAGAGAGACAGAGAGAGAGGCAGGATAAATTTCTTCATTCCCTTTTGATGAAGGCTGCTTCTAATCTAATGTAATGAGACTTGGCAGGTTCAACAAGGAACTCAGAAGATTTTAAAGCTAATCTTTGTGATAGGAGCAATTGTAGAAAATGACAACTTTTCTTGAAAGACAACAGAGATATTTTTTCCAAAGGCATAATGCTCAAGGATAGGGTTGTGATGTGCTGTTACAAAGGAATTGAAATAATGACCCTTTTCAGTGCCATCTATCTGACAAGATTTTGGCAACAACTGCCTGAAAGGGAGCTACAGAAGTTTTAGAGACTCATCTACTAAGGCAGGGCTTATCCTCAAGGCGATAGGATGGACTACAAGTTCAGAAATTGAGCAGAGGGAGAAGGTGGTTCTCATAAGCAGAGTCAGCTTGTTCCACGAGAGCAAATGTGACTGATTTTAGCCTAATGTAGAGTGTGGGAAGAAATATTCATCTGGTTCAGTTCCAAGCTGGAAGAAAGACACCGGAAACATGGAGCCTGATTGGAAAGAGGGTTTAACGATGAACAGAACTACCAAGCACATTGTTCTGGTGGGGCTGACCACATGGAGTTGAGAGTGAGGGTTTTTTATACCTTCTTTAAACTTTGCACGTGAGCTTCCTGTTCCTATGCAAGAACATGTATTCTATTGGCTGTCGTCGGGGTTATGTAGGGGTCATAGCTGGCTCTATAGGTTGCCTGAGCTCCCAGGTTTGGTTGATGTTTGCTGGGTGTGAGGCAATGAAGGGGCTTGTGTTCTGCAAGGGTATGGGGTAATTTCTATTGTGGCTTAATGGCTTTCATCCTGTTTTGGTTCTTGGGTGAGGGTATTTGCTTATGAATAGAGATACTTGTCTTCTTTCAGTAAGCTCTTTATCTCTTAGGTGCTGACATCTGCTGTGGGCTATTAAGGAATGTGGGGGTTGTTTCTGCCTCTAAAACATTTTCTCCATTTATATTAGGGAAATATAATATCTTTTTAAAAAAAGTTTTATTGATTTTTAAGAACAAACAAAAACAAACAAAACATAAAAACATCCAGCTTTCTTCCATAAGTACACAAACAATGTGTTGGTTGGTTTACAAATTTTTTGTGCATTGATTTCATAGTCTCAATTACAGTTACATTACATAATAACTCACATTATCAGAAATGGAATATCCTAGTATTATTATTAATCAATCATTTGACTATAATTTTGTTCATTCATACTTTGCGAGATAGCTATACTTAGTTTATTTTATAACAATTCATATAGTGCTTCCAAATCTATCTTAAAAACATTTTATATATGTAATAATAATAATAATAAAAGAAATACATCTTTATATATTCATTATTTTCTATAATTCTACATATTCTATTACTATATTTTGTTATCTAGCCATTGATAGAAAAGGTCCCAAATTTTTAAAAATTGTTTATCCTCTTGTTCTCTAATTTCAAATGTCAATCTACTCATTTCAGCACATTCCAGTATTTTCTTGATAATTTCCTCCTGCAATGATATTTTCTCATTTTTCCAATTTTTAGCAAATACAATCCTAGCTGCTGTTAATACATTTACAATCAAATATTTTAAATCTTTGCTGTATGTATCAGTTAGAATTCCCTATAAAAATATCTCTGGTTTTAAATCTATATGCTTTTTAGTCATTTTTTCCAACCACGTGTGGATTTTAGTCCAATATTTTTTTGCGTCCGCACAAGTCCACCACATATGGTAATATGAGCCAGGTATCCGATCACATTTACAACATTTTTCAGATTTATTCTTGAACATTCTTGCTATTCTTGTCGGGGGAAAATGCCACCTGTAAAACATCTTATACAAATTTTCTTTAAATGCTGTTGACATTGTCATTTTATAATTCTGAGACCACAATTTTTGCCATTTCTCTAGATCAATCCCATATCAAAATTCTTCCCCCAAACAATCATAGTTTCTTTAACTTGTTCTTCTTCTAGTTTAATTTCTAATAAATACCCATATAATTTTTAAATCACCTTTTCATCAGTACCTGTCAGAATCTTATCTAAATAAGTCAATTTATTATAGCAACCTTCTGTTTTAAAGTCTTTTTCATACCTTGAATGTATTTGCGCATAAGAAAACCAATTCATCTTTATACCTTGTTCCTCTAGTTTTTGCATCGATTTAAGTTCACCCTTTTCATTCAAAATTTCCCCATATTTAACTGTTTGTTCCTTCTTATATGTTATAGGATAAGAAAATGCTTCAATAGTCGATAACCAAACTGGAAGTTTCAAATAACATTGTCTTTTAATCTTCTCCCAATTTAACCACAGAGACTCCCGTATATGATGTCTTCTAAAATAACCCTGTATTTTAGTTCCCTTATACCATAAAAAGGCATGCCACCCCAACAACAGATCATGTCCTTCTAATGGCAACAATCTAGTATTTCTTAATGTTATCCATTCTTTAACCCATGTCAAGTTTGTAGCTTGATAGTACAACTCCCAATTAGGCAGACCAAATCCTCCTCTAATTCTAGCATCTTGTAAGAGTTTTAACTTTATTCTCGCTTTCTTACCTTGCCATATATATTTCAACACAATTTTGTTTAAATCTTCAAAGTAGTCCTTTCCAAGCCTAATTGGTATTGTTTGAAACAAGTATAGAATTCTGGGTAAAATATTCATTTTGATTGTTGAAATTCTCCCTATTAGTGACAATTGTAGGTTTTCCCATTTCGTCAAGTCTAGTGCTATCTGTTGTTTAAGTTTAATGTAATTGTTCTCTTTTAATGTACTACATCTTGCTGTCAGATGTATCCCCAAGTACTTTACCTTATTCGTGACTTGAATTTTCAATACATCTGCCAATTCTTTTTGTCTTAGTAGCATATTCTTTGTCAAAATCTTTGTCTTATCTTTGTTTATTTTCAGGCCGGCCACCTTGCCATATGCTTCTATCTTTTCCAATAGTTTTGGTGCTGTTTCTAGAGGATCTTCTAAAATAAAAGCCAAGTCATCTGCAAAAACTTGCAATTTAAATTCTTCCTTTTTAATTTTCATTCCTTTTATAGTCTTTTCATCTCTAATGTTTCTATTTAACACTTCCAGAGTTAATATGAATAGCAAAGGTGATAGTGGGCAACCTTGTCTTGTACTTTTTCTTATATTGATATGGGAAATATAATATCTTGTCTTTTTAATATTTCCCAAAATATTTTATTCTTCTAGGAGAGGGTGGTGGCTTCCCACAAGAAGGTATACAAAGCCAACATGGTTCCTAATCATGATTTATCACTTCAGTGTCTCCTAGTGGGGCAAATCATTGCTTCCTGCTTCTGTAATGGCAAGCTAACTTGCAAAGGATTTAGTGTAAAAAGTCACAAGGGAGGCCAAAAATCAACTCAACCTGGAATCAAGACAGTTTATCCAAGGCTAAACAAAATGTGGGTCTAAAGGTCAAGATTCTTGACTATCACTACTGGTAACTCCAATAAGTTATCTGAGGCCTGTTGTGTTGCAACCTGAAGTTGTTTATGGTTCGATTGTTGTTGCTAGTTGTGAAGTTGTGTCTGACCCATCGTGACCCCATGGACAACCTTCCTGTCCTCTACCATCCTCCGGAGTCTATTGAAGCTCATGCCAACTGCTTCAGTGACTCCATCCAGCCTCCTCATTCTCTATTGTCCTTCTTTTGCCCTCAATTGTTCCCATCATTAGGCTCTTCTCCAGTGAGTCCTTCCTTCTCATTAGATGGTCAAAGTATTTGAGTTTCATCTTCAGGATCGAGCCTTCTAAAGAGCAGTTTCAGGGTTGATCTCTACCAGGACTGACCAGTTTGATTGCCTTGCAGTCCAACGGTCACACAGGAGTAGGTTCAATGGCTCCCAGCAAATAGTCATAAGCAAATAGTCCTAAGTCATAAAGAGACCCTTAATTGCATACAGATTATCAGAATCCTTCAGAGTAACATTAGATCTCTCTCTCCTTTAGTCCTGTGAAAGTTATTGCCAGGTTCCATCCCTATAGCAGAAGTGTCCAACCTTGACAACTTAAGACTTGGGAATTTCAACTCCCAGAATTTTCCAAACAGTATGACTGACTGAGGAATTCTGGGAGTTAAAATCCACAGAACTTAAAGTTGCCTGGGTTGGACAATCCTGCTTAAGGGAATATTTTAGTGTGAAGCTTCCAAGTCTGTTTCATCTTCAGCAGAGAACACACAGAAGGGAACTGTGACATATGAAAACATGAGAAGGAAGAAGGGTCACCTAGACCATCTCCTTTCCCAGAATTGGGAAGAAGAAACTCTTTGAGTTGGATAAGCCAGAGAACATCTTCCTCTCTTTTTTTGGTCACTACACTATAAAAAAATGTTGAGACTCTTTTTAGAAAGAGTGCAGAGAAGAGCAACCAGGATGATTAGGGGAATGGAGGCTAAAATATACGATGAACCGTTGCAGGAACTGGGCCTGGCCAGTCCAGTGAAGAGAAGGACCAGGGGAGGCAGGATAGCAGCCTTCCAATATTTGAGGGGCTGCCAGAGAGAGGAAGGGGTCAAGCTATTTTCCGAAGACCAGACAAGAAATAATGGATGGAAAGTGGACAAGGAGAAATTCAACCTGGAAATAAGGAGAAACTTTCTAACAGTGAGAACAATCAACCAATGGAACAGAAGTTGCCTTTGGAAGCTATGGGAGCTTCATCTCTGGAAGCTTTCATCAAGAGATTGGACTGCCATCTGTCAGAAATGGTGTAGAGTCTCCTGCTTGGGCAGGGGGTCGGATTAGTTGACCTACAAGGTCCCTTCTAACTCTGTTAATCTGTATCCTGTTTACAGAGCACCTTCATAAACTCCTGGGACTTCTTTTTGGATGCACAAATGCTCAAGTGTCCCTTCTTAGGCTCTCAAGCTAACAGGATTTGCAAAATGGACCAAAAGCATTTCAGTTTATCAAGCTTCACTTTTTAACAAGCCTCCTCAAATCCTGGATGAATTCACTGGTAGGAGTTTTCCTCTATTTCCTCTTGGGGGATGGGAAAAAACCCCCCTATTCCTTAACATCTAAATAGCATTTTCTGAACCTCTCCAAAGCTTTATTTTGTTTTATATATTTCCTCTCTAAGCAGGATCACTCATACAAATCACATATTTCAAAGTATAAGGACAGTTTGATATGTTACTGAATGATTTCTTGGTAAATCTATACATACTGCAGTTGCTCTATGAGCTTTAACTGCTCCAGATTGCCATGGCTGAGTGAGAACCATATTTATAAAAGTTTACAGCTGCATATTTGTGGAACAACCTTGAGATTTAAAAAGAACCTCTTTGAGAGACTTTCTGTACTTTCTGCCTTGTTAATTATTATTTTACTTTTTGTCACATAATATATGTTAAATGCCAATGTAGCAAAAGTTAACAATGGATTCCACATGAGCAGTTGTCCACATGCCCAAGACAATGGTTTTTTAAAGATACTTTGATTCTGGTTGAGCCGAGGGTTAGAGTGGAAGATCTCTGAAATCCCTTCCAGCTCTATGATTCCATGGATGGAAAGGTGGGAATACAGGTAGTCTTTGACTTATAAATTGTTCATTTAGTGGCTGTTTGAAGTTACAATGGCGCTGAAAAAAGTGACATGACTGTGTTTCATACTTACGACCATGTTGTGGCCCACCAGTGGCCAGCAGAACTGATGGCAGACTTGGACAGTGAGGAGGTTGGGGAGGAACCTGGGCCAGTCTTGGAGTCTGGGGAGGAGCCTCCCCTAACAAGGGCAGAAATGGGGCCAGGGCCATCAGTCATTAACTGCCTTTGGAGTTGGAGATCAGTGGGGCAGAAGAATAGAGGGAGCCTGCTTCCAATGTGCACATGTGCAGAGCTGCCAGACAAAGGGAACAGTTAAGGAACATGGGTTGACTCAGCCCCTCCCATAGGAAATAAAGAGGAGCGAAAGGGGAGTGGTGTTTGAAGGAGACAATTAGTTCATTTAATTAGGGTGAAGATCTGTTCCTGACTTCTTGTCACGCCACAGCGTGCCATTTGGAAGATATCGGCCTGGCAACTCACCAAGCTTGATCAAGGTTTGTAGTTGTGAAATATCTTGAAAGACTGCTGGAACTTTGCTGAAGAGGAATTCACTTTAACCTAAATAAAAGGGGTTTTATCAGACCAAGGACTCATCTTCATGATTTTGGGAAGCCTAGGTCAGAACAGACCATTTGTAATGTGATCAAAATTCAGATGCTTGGCAACTGGCTCATATTTACGACAGTTGCAGTGTCCCAGGGGTCATGTGATCCTCTTTTGTGACCTTTTGACAAGCAAAGTCAGAGGGGAAGCCAGATTTACTTAATAACCATGTGACTAATGCAACAACTGCAGTGATTCACTTAACAACGGTGGCAAGAAAGGTCATAAAATGGGAAGAAAATGCACTTTACAAATGTGTCACTTAGCACATAAATTTTTGGGCTCAATTGTGGTCTTAAGTCAAGAACTACCTGTGCTTTCATTGTCATCTGTTGGTTCTGTAACCTTTGTGATTTTTCACCAGGTACCACCAGGATACTTTAAATACAAGGTAATGTCTCTTTCAAGCTGAATTTGTTTCTCACATACATCACTGATAAATCAATGTATAATTTTCTGGTAACAATATTTTCCTGGTGGAAATTTTCAGGCTGGTACCAATCAAGTCTACTTTTGGCCAAAGTCCTGATACCAACCAACTCTGCTCCTTCATAGATTTTGAAGAGCAGCCAACATCAATCAATACTGCAGCATTTAATTGCCCAAAATGTACATTGAAGAAAGGAGAAGTCTTATAATTAGCTGTGATATATTTTCCCCACCCTTCTCAGTAGGATCAGAGGTGGATTAATCATACATTGGGAATTTGAGAGTGGGAGTTTCTGAAAAGGAGAAAAAATTCTGAAGAAATAAGGAAATTTGGGGAACAGTTTCTTCGGAAAGAAAGAAAGAGGGTGCTTCTGAACAGTGATTCTAGAGGAAGGGAATTTAATGAGGTGAATTTCTGAAGACCCTGAAAAGGGTTCTTGGGAAAGTTTGTGAAGATATGAAGAGACTGAGAAGAGCACAATATACATACAATGAAATTCACATAACACCCAGAGACCAGACTCAACATGTACACACCCATGACAATCCCCAAATACACCCCCATCTGCCAAATTCCCCGCCCCTTAAAAACACACAAGCCTCCACACAACAGACCAAGTAATACTGCCCAACAGCTCACTGATGGTGGTCCTTAAGTTAATTGTTAAGTGCAATTATAGCTCTGGGATAAAAACTATTCAGAAAACCTATGGTCAGGAATTAATTGTTCTGTATCTTCTGCCAGAAGGCAACTTTTCATAAAGATTGTGAGCAGGATGGGAAGAGTCTCTGAGAATGTTGTGCGACTACCTTAAACTGAGAGATGCAAAGATATAGAGATGCAAAGATATAGCTGGAGCCCAGTAATATTCTGGGCAGTTTTAATGATTCTCTGTAGAGCTTTATTGTCTGCTACAGAGCTTCTCCCATCCCATGCAAGAATGCTGCATGTCAGGACCTTCTCAATGGTGCTGTGGTAGTAGGACAGAAGTAGATGCTGAAATAGATTTATCCTCCTGAGCATTGTCAGGAAGGGCAGCCTCTTCTGTGCCTTCTTCACAAGCATGAAGTGACTCGAAGAAGGAGATCCCCTTAGAATTTCTAAGGAGGACATTTATGAGAAAGTGAAGAAGGTAGTTGAGATTTATTTTTATTTTTTGGAGGAGATTGGCAGATTAAATATGACAGCTTCTTGAAGAGATTGTGAGAGAAATGGGAACAATTCTATTAAGGAGGGAGATTTCAGAGAGGAATTTCCAAGAAAAGAACATCTGTGGAAATTAAGAGGATCATTGGAAGAGCTTCTGAGGAGATTTAGGGCCACATGAAAGTGTGATTCCTGAAGACATTTTTTAAAAAAGGGAGACTGGAAAGGAAGGGCATTTGAACATAAGGAGACTCTTGAGATTGGAGAAAAGTGAGGGATCGAAAATGGAGCTTCTGAAGAGCTTGAGGAGTGGATGCTTAAGTGGGAATTCAACAAGTATGAAGCGAAGGAAGAAGATCTTCTAATGGCATTATTTGGCTTTTTGACAGGATTGCAGAGCAACTTTTATATGGTGGTCTGCAGTCCTCTTGAACCAGAGAGCCACAAAGGCAGGCAACTGTAGCAGTTATTATATATTTTGCAAAAGAGAGAAGAAGCGGTTGATCTATTAGAATCGATATCACATGTAACTTTATACATGCCACTTTATAAAACCCTAGTAAGAACACACGCAGAATACTGCTACAAAAAAGATGTTGAGATTTTGGAAAAAGTTCAGAGAAGAGCAACTAAGATGATCATCAAATGTCTGGAGACTAAACCATATGAAGAACAGCTTCAGGATTTGAGTTTGGTGAGTTTGGCTAGAAAAGAAGAATTAGGGAAGCCATGATAGCAATATTCCAGTATTTGAGGTGCTGCTACAAAGAAGAGGGGGTCAAATTATTCTCCAAAGTGCCAGTGGCCAGGACAAGAAACAATGGCTGGAAACTAATCAAAGAGAGAAGCAATCTCCTCTACTCGCCACAGAATAGCCTATGCCTCCAAGACTTGAAATTTTAGGCTGAGCTAACTTATGCTTCCTTCGGTCTCACCTAAGTGTAGTACATAACATTATCCATTACAATGTGCTACCCATCAATGACTACTTCAGCTTCAACCTCAAAAATACATGAGTACACAACAGATACAAACTCAGGATAAACTGCACAAAACTTGATTGCAGGAAGTACGACTTCAGACCAACAGAGCAAATACTCTACCTGATTCTGTGGTTTCTTCCACTAACCCCAAACACTTTAACCTCAGACTGTGTACTGTTGACCTCACCCCATTTCTAAGAGGTCTGTAAGAGGCATGCATAAGTGTATTAATAATCATGTTTATACTTACATATATTATCAAATGCATGCTTGACAAATAAAATAAATAAAATAAATAAGGAGAAATTCCTAACAATGGGGACAATTAACCTGTCTTCAGAAATCATGGGTGCTCCATCCCTGGATGTTTTTAAGAAAAGACTAATCATTGGCATTAGGCTCTCTGACTTGAGCAGGGGGTTGGACAAGAAGACCTCTCAGGTCCCTTCCATATTCTATTCTATTCTATTCTATTCTATTCTATTCTATTCTATTCTA
>BLBF01000097.1:4883358-4903748 GCA_015471245.1 Laticauda colubrina
TATTCTATTCTATTCTATTCTATTCTATTCTATTCTATTCTATTCTATTCTATTCTATTCTATTCTATTCTACCCTACCCCATCCCACCCCACCCCACCCTACCCTACCCTACCCTACCCTACCCTACCCTACCCTACCCTACTCTACTCTACTCTACTCTACTCTACTCTACTCTATTCAGTGGTGGGATTCAAAATTTTTTACTACTGGTTCTCTGGGCATGGTTTGGTGGGCGTTGCTTGGTGGGTGTGGCAGGGGAAGGATATACTGCAAAATCCCCCTTCCCTCCCCACTCCATCAACCTGCTTTCCAGCTCTGTTCTCCTGTGCAGGGCAACCAAAGAAGATCCAGCCAATCAGCTGGGACTCAATAGGAGGCAGAGATAAGATGGGGTTGGTGGGGCCAGTCAGAGGTGGGATTTGCTGGTTCTCTGAACTACTCAAAATTTCTGCTACTGGTTCTCCAGAATTGGTCAGAACCGGCTGAATACCACCTCTGATTCTTTTCTATTTTATTCTGTTCTGTTCTATTTTTTTTCCCATATTCCATATTCTATTCCTGTTCTCCAAAGCAAGTGAGGGAAGACAAGAAGCAACAGGTAGAAAATTTTCAAAGAGAGATCCAATCCAAAGCTAAGGATAAATTTCCAGATCGTGAAAACAGTTGATTACTGCAATGGCTTGCCTCCAAAGGTTGTGGTTGCTCCTTCACTGAGGGCTTCCAAGAAGAGACTGGACAGCCATTTGCCTGGAGTGGTATAAGGTTTCCTGCTTGAGCAGGGGGTTGGACTAGAAGACCTCCAAGGTCCCTTCCAACTCTGTTATTCTGATAATTTTAAGTGGCATGCCAGTGAAAGAAAAAATAGAACTGGTTGCTGAAATGTTTTTTTTTCCAGAGGAAGAGGGAGCAAAGCCAATTTGTCCTATCTTTTTAAGAAGTTCCAAGCAGACAATGTCCATATTTTTAAAAAATGAATTCTCTCTCAGTTTGATTGAAAGAGAATTTACTTTGCAAACATTTTGTTTCAAAAAATAAAATAATTTAGAGAGGGTTTTTTTTTGGGGGTGTGTGTGTGTGTGTGTGTGGGAGGTGTGCAGTGAGAAAACAGCGAAGTTCCAGAGTAACAAAAAAAGATGAATAATGGCCACAATAGTCCTTTGCCACTATAATAATCCAGTTGTTTCAAAAGCATAATGGAGAGAAATTCAAAATATATTTTCAAGTGCTCTGAAAGAAAGACAGAAAAACAAGAAGTTTCTTTCACAGGAGAGAAGAAAGTTGTGCGAAGGCATGACATTAGTTTTATGTCAGAAACGTTTCCTATCTGAAAACAGCCAACAAGAATGCTTTTAGTTCAGGATATTCTTGAACAGATAAATTTATTTATGAGATTGATAGTTCAGCCAAATCTCTTAAGATTCTGGTTTTTTGCACTTCGTGTCTCGAAAGAAAAAGGAAGGAAATGACCAGGATGCATCAGGCTAATTTATAAACTTATTTCTACACGTTTACTATGAATAAATGCAGGAATTCACCAGAGGCAACTGCTTCTTCTGAAATATTTTTTTCTTCTGAAATGGTTTTGCCATTGCTCCATTTTTTTTCCAAATTGGTCTTCAGAGTTGTGAGAAATATGATCTACCATCCAAGAGCTTCAACTTCCTCTTCCTTTTGGACTGAATATTATAATAAGCTATGTTAACCTATAGCAGTGTTTGTCATCTTTAAGCGGCTTGAAGATATGTGGAGTTCAACCCCCAGAATTCTCCAGTCAGCTGTGCTGACTGGGGAATTCTGGGAGTTGAAGTTCACACAACTTCAAGCTGTTAAGGATGACAGACATTTACCTATAGGGAGAGCATTCCTTCATTTGTGCAAAGTAGGCAACAGAAATGCAAATCCGACATTTTGCATTGTTTGAATTGCACCTTTTTCTTAATAACTTGTCAAACCCTGTTCCTTGGCTGTTGCTCCTTGTCACAATCCTCATTAAAGATTGTTGTTGTAGTTATGCATGAATAATTCCCTGTTTAGTTGCCACAAAGGTAACCCTGTACCATAGCATGCCAAATGTTAATGACATCGCTGGCTTGGAATATATGGCTGTGCAAATGCTCATCCCTGTGTCAGCCGGCAGATGGCAATCCATATGGCGAGAGCATCGACTCAAAACTCATGAATGCTTGGCAGATGTTTTTGAAGAGCTAAATAATGCAAACAGAAGCTGGTGCGATCCACACACAGCCTTATAACTCCTGTGCTTATGCCATGCCAAGAAATACAGGGAGCGAGTAAAGTGAGGCAGGAAGGAAAAAAGAATCCCTTACAGTCAGAGGAATTAACAACAACGATGCAAACTAGATTTAACTCACACGTCTACCAGCAGTGGGATCCTCGCTGTTCCACAACTGGTTCAGTGCATGCGCTCCTAATGCATGCGCATAGTTTTCCCCACACTAGCTGAGGCCTGCAGTGCCAAACAGCTGAGAGGGTAAAGAAGAGAAAAGCACAGGGGCAAGCGGGAGGGCTGATCCTGCACTTTTCTCTTTGTTTTCCTCTTAGCTGATCATGAGAGACTTTTTTTTAAACTACTGGTTTGGCCGAACTGAGCTGAACTGGTAGAATACCACCAGTGATGTCTACCATTGCACAAAGAAGCTATCATCAATGTCTACCATAGGGGTTTTATGTTTAAGATGGGAGATGTCATTTAAAAAAAAACCCAATGGGGTAAAACTGGCTTTCTTATGATGTGTTAAAAGTCTGCTATTATTCTTCACTGGAGGCACACCAAAATGACTCCCTACTTTGGACATTTGTTTTCTTTGCTCAAGTCTCTTCTTGAAAGCCTCCAGTTTTGGAGCACCAACAACTTCTGGAAGCAAGCCACTTCCACTGGTTTATTGTTCTTACTGTTAGAACATTCCTCCTTAGTTCTAGGTTACTTCTCTCTTTGATTAGTTTCCATCCATAGCTTCTTGTCCTGCCTCTGAGTCAGTTTTTATTTCTGGCAAAGTCCTGGAGAAGGACGTGGAGTTACTGTGGCCACCCTTTTGGAAACTGGTTTGCCTTCTCTTTATCCCCAAGACTGAGAGTGATTAACAGAATATCAGAGTTGGAAGGGACCTTGGAGGCCTTCTAGTTCAACCCCCTGCTCATCCAGGAATGTTCTGACCCAACCTGGTTCCAAAAGAGCAAACACAAGACAAAGGCAGTGGCCCCCACCTTTCATCCATGAATTCTGTTTCTTCACAGATAAAAGGCTGCTTCCAACTAATTAGCTCTGACAAGAAAGAACCTTGCCAAGTTGTTTTTCAAGGCTGCCAAAAACCCACAGATAAGAAATAGTTTTCAAGAGTTTTCAAAACACTAACTCTAATGTCCACGAGGCTGAGTTTCAGAGCATTTTCGCCTTCTGTAAAGAACGCTTCTTCAAACCGGGTGTTTATCCTCTTGAGGAAGGGGCCATTACCTTGCAGCCTTACTCCCAAGTCACCTGTGCTGCTGTAACTGCTCTCTCCTATGAGCAATCCTGCGTGCACGTGCACTTGGCACAGGCTCCTCGGGAACCTCCTCATTGCTGCTGCCAGCCCCCACAATCTCTGAAGGCAGCAGTCCACTCCCTAATGGTCCTGGTCCCTTATCTGAGTCCCCGCTTTACTCCAACGTCCACACCAGCTGCTAGCTAACCGCAACAAGGAAACTCTATTTCATTTTCTTTTAAAATACATTTGGAGAATTGTATTCTCTTGGAACTAAGTAAGGCTATGCCACAGTTCCAAGAAGCACTTCAAAACAAAGTTAACTCAAGCAACTGATGTTTCCATTTGTTCTTATATTTATACATGATGGCACACAACTGTGCTAACTAAAGCCCCTGTCACACTGCACCAACAGACAGAAAGAGGATGTAAAACGGAGAGAAACACTTGCCATCCGTTGATTAACGCGATGCATCTGTTCTGTACTCACTGCATACATTTTGCTTCCTCTCTATCTGTCCAGCATCCATTTATTGACGTTTCATCCACTCAGAAAGTTTTGAGCTGCTCAAAACTTTTGAGCAGAAAATGTATCCAATTCGTCCGTTCTGCATCTGCTAGGCATCCGTTACGCATTCGCTATATCCGCTAGGCATCCGCTGCGCATCTGCGCAACTCCATCCGCTCCAGTGGTAAACGGACGCAGGGAGGAAGCAGAACGGATGCACAACGGATGCAGAACGGACGCCTAGCGGATGCAGAATGGAAACAAAGCATGTAAAATGGAAAAAACATTCACGGAGGGGATCTATCTCGGATATTAAGGATGTCTAGAGGATGCCTAGAGGATGCAAAAGGACACCGAGGGGAAAACCTATACTGCCTATAAAAAGGGGGAGCAACTCATCTGCATCTCACTTTCAGACCAGCAGCCCAGCTGTGCAGACCTCTGCAGCCTTCATCTGACTCTTCCTCTTCCACAGCATCCAGTCATGTCCACCGTGGATCGTAACACAGTCCTTTTGGCAGCCACCATCCTTCTGCAACAGTGCGAAGCCATCTACAGGCTCTGTGAACTCGACTATGGGAAGAAAAAGAGGCGGCCAAGAAGCATCTGGGTCTGAAGATGGATCAGGAGAAGAGCAGAGTACGGACTATACAACAAGCTGATGGTGGAGCTCAGGAACGAAGACACTTGTGCATTCCAGAACTTCATGAGGATGCCTCCAGCCATGTTTGACGAATTTGTGCAGCGGCTGACACCCAGGTTGACCAAGGCAAACACCAACTTTGGCCCAGCCTGGAACCTGGGCTCAAGGTGGCACTGACTCTGCGCCACCTGGCCTCAGGGACCACCTACAGGAGCATGCAGTACGGCTGGAGGGTGCCACACAACACCATCAGCATTGTGGTCAGAGAAGTGGTGCAGGCCATCATCGAAGAATACCTGGAGGAGCTCCTCCAGTGCCCCTCCACTGAAGAAGGATGGAAGAAAGTTGCCGAGCAGTGGTATCAGAAGTGGAACTTCCCCCACACCGTTGGAGCCATTGATGGCAAGCACGTGGCCTGCAAAGTGCCAGCCAATTCAGGGTCCTCTTATCACAACTACAAGGGCTTCTTCAGCATCATCCTCTTCACCATGGTCGATGCTGACTACAAGTTCATGTACATCAATGCTTCAGGCAATGGCTCATCTTCAGATGCCCAGGTATACAATTGCAGTGTCCTCAAGGAGGGGCTGGAACGCAACCTCATCGTGGGCTTCCCAGATCCAGACCCGCTGCCCAACGACACGCAAGATGTGTCCTACTTCATCGTGGGGGATGACGACTTCTCCCTCACAATCTACCTCATGAAGCCCTACACCTCCAGACTCCTCACCCGTGAAGAGAGGATCTTCAACTACAGGCTGTCCAGGGCAAGACGGGTGGTGGAGAACGCCTTTGGCATCCTGGCCAACAGGTTCCAGGTACTTCTCACCACCATGCAGCATCGCCCAGAGACCGTGAGGAGGATCATGGAAGCTTGCTGCATCCTGCACAATCTCATGCGCACGTGCTACCCAGTCTTGCAGAACAGGCTCGTGGACCTCCAACAAGGCAATGGGGACATGAAGCCTGGGGAATGGAGGCAAGGGTGAAACCTGAAAGACACTGAGGATGTGCAAGGCCCCAACAGAGCCTCACATGAAGCGAAGAAGCAGCGCAACCTCCTGAGACAATGGTGCAACTCCCCAGCTGGAGCAGTGGAGTGGCAAGACAGGATGGTAGATGCTTAATGGATGCTTCCTTCAGCCTGTCTCATCACACGGATGAGATTGGGCCATGTATGTTTGGTTGGCCTACAATGAACAGGGCATTTAATAAAGAGTTGTGTTTATGTTGACATGTGGGGATAATTATTACCTTATTATTGATAATAAAGGGCCATAGGTGTGGCACCTGGGAGGGTGGACCATTCAGTCCCACTATGCTTGCACTGGAGGTTTATCTATCCCACAGCTATTACCCATCCCACTGCTATCTCAACCCATCCCACAGCTATCTTAACCCATCCCACTGCTATCTTAACCCATCCCACAAGCATGCAAAGGCTTAAACCATTTCTAAAAGTTTCCACCAAGACTTTATTAAAAAAAAGAAATGAAGCAAGTGTGTGAATCATAAATAGACTTTATTAACAACAAGCTATAAAACAAAAAAGAGTCTCTGGCACTCCTCTTGGTCGCTCAGTCTCAGGGGTGAATGGTGCAGGTGCTGTGGAGGTGGCTGGTGCTGGAGTGCTTGTCATCAGCTCCTCCAGAAGCAGAAGCAGCAGAAGCGGCAGCCCCAGAAGAGCAAGCCCGTGCTGCAGAAGCCCCAGCAGAACCAGAGTGAGGGCCAGGGGGCGGGATGGTAGCCCTGTCCCTCTTGCCAGGGCTGGCAGCAGATGGCTGAGGCTTGCTGTGCTTCCGCATGGTTGTGGGGTTGCTGGCTGGCAGGGAGGCTGGCAGGAACCAAGGCTGGCAGGAAGGCTGGCACCAAGGCTTGTAGGAAGGCTGGCAGGGAGGCAGGCACCAAGGTTGGCAGGAAGGCTGGCAGGCAGGTAGGCACCAAGGCTGGCAGGCAGACATGAACCAAGGCTGGCAGGAAGGCAGGCAGCAAGGCTGGCAGGCAGACTGGCTGGCAGCAAGGCTGGCAGGCAGGCAGCCAGCAAGGCTGGCAGGGAGGCTGGCAGCAAGGCTGGCAGGCAGGCAGACTGCAAGGCTGGCAGGGAGGCTGGCAGCAAGGCTTGCAGCGAGGCTTGCAGCAAGGCTTGCATGCAGGCATGCAGGCAGGGCAGGCAAGGCTGTCAATCCGTCCGGCAGCAGGTCTTTCCTCTGAATGGTGACCTGCTTCCGAGCTGCTTCCCTTATATCCGCGGGGCTGACGCAATGCATCCTCCCTGCATGCGCAATTAATGCTAGGCATCCATTAGGCTTCCGCTGTGCATCCGCTAGGCTTCCGCTCTGCATCCGCTTCATCCGCTCGGCGTCCGCTGTGCATCCACTGTATCTGTTCCACGTCCGCTTTGCTGAGGTCCCCCGGAAGCCTAGCGGATGTGCCATCCACTCTCATCTGCTTCCATCCACTAGGCTTCCGTTCCGCATCAGCTTTCCATCTGCCCTGCGTCCTACCCGCGTCCATTCCTTTCCGTGTTATCCGCTCCGGTTATGCAAATTTTCGCCCCTTCTGAGAGCGGATAACAACGGATGGAACATTTTTCTCGTCCGTTGTGTCCTTTTTACTAATGTTTTGCATCTGTTGGGCAGTGTGACAGGGCCTTAACTTAAATAATGCAGAGTTTTTCCTCATATCAGTATACAGAATATTAGTTGGAAGGGACATTGGAGGTCTTCTAGTCCAACCACCTGCTCAAGCAGGAAACCCTATATCATTCTAGACAGGCTTCTTAAAAGCTTCCAGTGATGGAGCATTAACAACTCTCTGAAGGCAAGCTGTTCTGCTGGTTAATTGCTCTCACTCTTAAGGAACTTTCTTCTTAGTTCTAGGCTGCTCCTCTCCTTGATTAATTTCTATCCATTGTTTCTTGTCTTGCTTTCCGGTGCTTTGAAAACTCGGCCAACCCACTCTTCTCTGTGACAGCCCCTCGAATATTGGAACACTGCTATCATGTTACCCCCTTCCTTTCATTTTCTGGTGCTTTGGCAAATAGGTTGACCCTCTCTTCTTTGCACCAGGTTTATGGACCACTTCCAAGTACATCACTCATCCTGGAAAGGATGGAAGATTCCATGTTGTTTGTCCCAAAAAGCCACATTAGCTGTTTTCTCATCTTGTAGAGCTACAGCGTGAATGTAAGATTAGAGAATCCTGTATAGAAATGATGTTCATTGGCCAGAGATGATCATCATCCTATTTATCTTGAAAGGTAGTTGTGATGATAAACATGAGAAAAGGGTAGACTTTTTCTTTGGAGGAAAGGTGTCATAAGAAATGTCATTTAGAAACAACAAATCAATTAATCAATGGGTTATTAAAATAAATGGCACATTAGAAGCTCATTGGCATTCTGCGTATCCAGAACTGAGGGAAAATGAAATTCTATGATGGCTAGCTTTCTTAATAAGTTCTAACAGCTCCACTGGGAAAAGAGCAAATGTAAAAATTTAGCATTGGCTTGTATTTCAAATAAGTGAGTTTTCTTCTTCTTTTGACAGAAACCTGTTCTGAAACATATCGGGGCAGGAAAACACAATCATTATAAATGAGAGATTTCAAACATTGATTCTTATGTTTCCTTTGGTCAGGTTTTTCTGATTTGGGAGCACAATCAATTTTCATCTTAATTTTAATTTTCATCTTGCAGAAACCGGATTCTTTGCTGCCATCAAACAATTTTTTTAAAAAGCTGGCATTGGTTAAGGGGAGGAAAAAACTCTGTAGATACACATGGATCTTTGCATTAAAGTCTTCCAAAAAAGAACGGGATGAATTCTTTTAGCCTGCCAAGTACTTAAGGCGAGAGATCAAATGAGGCATCTGGAAAACATGATGCTGACATAATCAAAAGTATTTTCAGATTATCTGATAGCTTGAAAATAGTAAAAAAAAAAAACACCACACACCAAACAACCGACTTTGGATCAGAAGTAGATTTTATTCTCTGAGCAGGGTGATAAAGCTACACATGCTACTTTCTTCAAAGTATCTGATGAAAGATGAGAAGAGACAGATAAAAAGTGACCCTTCTCATAAACACAGTGCAAGAATAAAGAAAATTTGTTTCTTTGAGCTAAGGATGTTAGAAGAAGAACCGGCCTCAGAATTCAACCTGTTACATAGAAGAAACCCTGTGATAACCCTAAACATATTAGTTATAAAATAACTCATTATTTTGGTTATCTCACAAAGATATTGGCATATTTTGGGAGTTTATGTGCATGTTATATGTAAGGAAAGTAAACTTATTCAGTTTGGGAGTGTTTATACAACTAGGTGTGAAATAGAGTAAGAAGAAGAAGAACAGAACCTAGAAACTAGAATAGAGCTGGAAAGGTCCTTGGAAGTCTTCTAGTCCGCCCAGTATCTTCTTAAAAACCTCCAGTGATGGAGCACCCATTATTTCTGAATGTATTGTTTCACTGGTTAATTGTCCTCACTCTTAGGAAATTTCTCCTTGATTCCAGGTTGCTTTTCTCTTTGATTAGTTTCCATCCATTGTTTCTTGCCTTTCTGGTGCTTTGGAGAATAGGTTGACCCACTCTTCTTTGTGGTGGCCCCTTAGATATTGGAACACTGCTATCCCTTATCATGATTTATGAGTGATTTATAAGTGAGCTTAATTATAACTGGCTCCTTTTAAGAGTGTTGAACTAGAAGCAATATTTTGTCATTTTGAACATCAAATCATTTTGGAATAGCTCCCCTTCATCGTTGTTTCCTAGACAATGAGACAGAACTGGCCAAAACTACCTCTCCATTTTGAAAAGACATGTTCTTTTTTCACACAAATTTGCAGCCAAGGACAAGCTATTATTGACATAATAGGGAAAAATGGGTTAATCTTCAAGGTAGAAATATAAAGATGATGAATTTGACCCTCCAAAGCATAGAGCAGGCAGTGTAGGAATGGACAGCTGTGAAGACCAGGAGACATTTGAATCCTGGATAGAAAATGGGCCAGAATTGATAAGCTTGAAGAGGACAAGAGAGGAAATAGAGCAAGAATGATTGTATTTAGTTCCCTGTTTGACTATCAAAACAATTAGACTTAAATTTAACAATTCACATGGTGGTTGTGGAACCCATTAGGAAGTAGCAGAAGGTTAACATCTCAAGTGGTGCATAATTGGCCAGATCCTTTCTCCTTTGATCTTGCTCTAATTGTTCTGAAAGTCCTTAATTGCTGGAGAAGCTAGCACTTGGTAAGAAGATTGATCCTTGACCTCATTCAGGATGTTGTAAGGCTGAAGACCAAAAAACAAGGGTTCCAACACCTGGAATTGCTCCCAGATGATAATAGAGCAAAGTCTAAACACATACAAAGAAGGTGTGATATCTTCCACCTTTCATTTTCTTTTAAAATGCATTTGGAGAATTGTATTCTCTTGGAATTAAGTAAAGACCCTGTCACACAGCACCAACGGATGGAAAGAGGATGTAAAATGGAGAGAAACACTTGCCATCCGTTGGTTAATGCGATGCTTCCGTTCTGTACTCACTGCCTCCGTTTTTCATCCTCTCTATCCGTCCAGCATCCGTCGACTGACATTTCATCTGCTCAAAAAGTTTTGAGCTGCATAAAACTTTTTGAGTGGAAAATGTATCCAACGCGTCCGTTCTGCATCTGCAACGCATCCGGGGAACATCCATTCTACATCCGTCGGCATCCGTTACGCATCCGCTATATCCGCTAGGCATCCGCAGCGCATCCGCACAACTCGCCTCCACTCCAGCGGAAAACGGACAAAGGGAGGAAGCGAAACGGACACGGAACAGACACAAAGCGGACGGAGAAAGGATGAAAGTGGATGCAGCTCACATACAAAGCATTAAAACGGAAAAAACGTTCGCAGAGGGGACCTATCTCGGATATTTAGGATGTCTGCAGCATGCCTAGAGGATACAAAAGGACACCAAGCGGAAAACCTATATTTCCAATAAAAAGGGGGAGGAACTCACCTGGATCTCACTTTCAGTCCAGCAGCCCTGCGGTGCAGACCTCTGCAGCCTTCATCTGGCTCTTGCTCTTCCACAGCATCCAGTCATCTCCACCATGGATCATCACACACTCCTTTTGGTAGCCACCATCGTTCTACAACAGTGCAAAGCCATCTACAGGCTCTTTCAACTGTTCTACGTGAAGAAAAGTATGCGGCCAAGAAGTGTCTGGGTCTGAAGATGGATTGCCAGAAGAGCAGAGTACGGACTGTACAACAAGCTGATGGTGGAGCTGAGGAACGAAGATACTCGTGCATTCCAGAACTTCATGAGGATGCCTCCAGCCATGTTTGACGAAGTTGTGGAGAGGCTGAGACCCAGGTTGACTAAGCAGAGCACCAACCTCCGGCCCAGCCTGGACCCTGGGTTCAAGGTGGCACTGACTCTGTGCCACCTGGCCTCAGGGACCACCTACAGGAGCATGCAGTATGGCTGGAGGGTGCCACCCAACACCATCAGCATTGTGGTCAGAGAAGTGGTGCAGGCCATCATCGAAGAATACCTGGAGGAGCTCCTCCAGTGCCCCTCCACTGAAGAAGGCTGGAAGAAAGTTGCCGAGCAGTGGTATCAGAAGTGGAACTTCCCCCACACCGTTGGAGCCATAGATGGGAAGCACGTGGCCTGCAAAACTCCAGCCAAGTCAGGGTCCACTTATTTCAACTACAAGGGCTTCTTCAGCATCATCCTCTTCACCATGGTCGATGCTGACTACAAGATGTGCCCTACTTCATCGTGGGGGATGACGTCTTCTCGCTCAGAACCTATCTCATGAAGCTCGACACCTCCAGATGCCTCACCCGTGAAGAGAGGATCTTCAACTACAGGGTGTCCAGGGAAAGGTGGGTGGTGGAAAATGCCTTTGGCATCCTGGCCAACAGGTTCCAAGTACTTCTCACCACCATGCAGCATCATCCACAGACTGTGAGGAGGATCGTGGAAGCTTGTTGTATCCTGCACAATCTCATGCGCACCCGCTACCCAGTATTGCAGAACAGGCTTGTGGATCTCCAACAAGGCAATGGGGACATGGAGCCTGGGGAATGAAGGCAAGGGTGAAACCAGATAGACACTGTGGATGTGCAAGGCCCCAACAGAGCTTCACGTGAAGGGAAGAAGCAGCGCAACCTCCTGAAACACTGGTGCAACTCCCCAGCTGGAGCAGTGGAGTGGCAAGACAGGATGATAGATGCTTAATGGATGCTCCCTTCAGCCTGTCTCATCACACTGATGAGATTAGGCCATGTATGTTGAGTGGCCCTACAATGAACAGGGCATTTAATAAAGAGTTGTGTTTATGTTGAAATGTGTTGATGAATGATTAAATTGTTATTGATAATAAAGGCCCAATCGGCGTGGGACCTGGGAGGGTGGACCATTCAGTCCCACTATGCTTGCACAGGAGGTTTATCTATCCCACAGCTATTACCCATCCTAAAGTTATCCCTGCCCATCCCACAGGTATCCCTGCCCATCCCACAGCTATTACCCATCCCACAGGTATCCTAACCCATCCACAGCTATTACCCATCCCACAGGTATCCTAACCCATCCCACAGCTATTACCCCTCCCAAAGGTATCTCTGCCCATCCCACTGCTATCCTTACCCATCCCACAAGCATGCAAAGGCTTAAACCATTTCTAAAAGTTTCCACCAAGACTTTATTTAATAAAATAAATGAAGCAAGTGTGTGAAGCAAAGATAATCTTTATTAATAATAAGCTGTAAAAGAAAAATGACCCAAGTGTCCCAAGCAAAGATAAAGTCAACAGGTAGCCACCCAGTCTCTGGCACTCTTCTAGTCACTCTGAGGCATGCCCAGTCTCAGGGGTGAAGGGTCCATGTGCTGTGGAGGTGGCTGCTGCTGGAGTGCTGTTCTGAGGCACCACTGGGGTGCCTGGCCCCGAGAGGACAACAGGGGACGGTGTGTGGAGGAAGCTCTCAGAGAGCTGGCTCAGTCCTGTGATGTTGAGAGCCCCTTCCTCCATGACATGGGGTGTCAGCCCCAATACCGATGACAGATGTTCTGAGGCCGGGCTTGGCTGTGGGGTGGAGGAAGGAGCTGTGTAGTGGGGATGTCTGGCCTGCAGCTGAGCGAGGTGAGGCGTGGGTGGCATCTGTGGCGTGGGTGGCATCTGTGGCATGGGTGGCATCGGTGGAGTGGGTGGCATCGGCGGCATCAGTGGCATCGGTGGCACCAGTGGTGTTCGATGTACCTGTGCCTGGACTGGGAAGGGCTGCCTGTGCTGCTGGAGCTCCTGGTAGCCGTAGCCTTGGTAGGTGAGGGGCTGTGGAAAGCCTTGGAAGGGCAGTGACATCACCTGGGGTGGAGGAGCAGACCTGGACTGGGTGGGAGCAGGTTCAGCTGGGTCTGGAGGGTTGTGAAGAAGACCGGTGATCCTGTCCTTTACCACCTGGTACTGTGATTCCAACATGTTCATGAGGGTCTGGTTGACGTAGGTGAGGAAGGGCTTGTGGTTGGAGGATGGGAAGTCGGTGTGTACCAGCTGAAAGGAGATCTACGCTGCTTCTGATGGTGTCCCTGATCTCCAGCAGGACAGTGTGGCTCTGCCCCTCCGGTCTGCCTCTCTGCCTGCTTTCTGTGGAGGTGGAGCTGGGGGTGGATGTGGGTTGGGCTGTGGTGGAAGTGCCCTCTCCTTGCTCCCACTGCATCAGGGGGTCCTCCACACGCTCCGCCATGGGGAGTGCAGCTGTCGGGGAGGTCTCTGTCGTGGCACGCTCCACAGATACCTGCTTGGACACAGGAGCTGACTCTTGGCCAGAAGAGGACTGGCTCTCAGCAGGCTGCCTGAGAGAGAGGGTTGTGAGAGGGGCTGCTCCTCAGTGGCGGATCTCACCCTCCAAGAAGCTGCACTTGGCCATCACGTAGGTCTCTCTGTCCATCAGCTTGACCGCGGCCTGGCCAGATTTCTTGAGGTGCAGCTTCCCGTACCAGGTGTGCATGTGCTTCCACCAGCCGAGTTGCACCTCCCAAGTGTAGGCCAGGTTCTCCGCCTTCTCTCTCCAAGCAGCCTGCTTCCTTTTGGTGTCTCGATAGAGTCTGTGTCCCTTCTGCCATAGATACTCGTTCTCCCTCAGCCATTCCAGCACCTAATCCTCATGTTCCTCTTCAATGGAATATTGCCTCCTCTCACGCGTATGCCTCTTCCTCCCTCTGGCAGGGCCATATGGGCCCTCATGAGAGGGGCTTTGAGGTTTTTGGGGCTGCTCCTCCACACCACCACCACCAGCAGCAGCAGCAACAACAACAGTAGCGGCAAAAGCAGGACCAGAAGGACGAGCAAGGCCAGTAGCACCACCAGCAGCAGCAGCACCAGCAGAATCAGCAGTGCCAGCAGCACCAGCAGGACCAGGATCATCATCAGCAGAGTAAGCACCAGCAGTGCCAGCAGGACCAGCAGGACCAGGATCATCATCAGCAGAGTAAGCACCAGCAGGATCAGCAGGACCAGGAGCACCAGCAGGACCAGGAGCACCAGCAGGACCAGCAGGACCAGGAGCATCAGGAGCACCAGCAGGACCAGCAGGACCAGCAGGACCAGGAGCAGCGCCAGCAGAGTAAGCACCAGCACCAGGAGCAGCGCCAGCAGAGTAAGCACCAGCAGAAGCACCAGCACCAGGAGCAGCACCAGCAGAAGCTCCAGCACCAGAAGAGTCAGCCCCAGCAGCAGAAGCACCAGCAGAAGCAGAGTCAGGGCCAGGGGGTGGGATGGTGGCCCTGTCCCTCTTGCCAGGGCTGGCAGCAGATGACAGAGGCTTTCTCTTCTTCCCCATGGTTGTTGGCTGGCTGCCTGGCTGCCTGGCTGGCTGGAGCTGTGTCTGGCAGCAGGTCTTTCCTCTGAATGGTGACCTGCTTGCAAGCTGCTTCCCTTTATATCCACAGGGCTGATGCAATATATCCTCCCCCCATGCGCAGTGAACGCTCTGCATCCGCTTGGCATCCGCTTGGCATCCGCTTGGCATCCGCTTGGCATCCGCTTGGCTTCTGCTCTGCATCCACTTCATCCACTTGGCATTCGCTCGGCATCTGCTCTTTCCGCTGTGCGTCCGCTTCGCTGTGCTCCCCCGGAAGCCCTGCAGATGTGCTATCCACTCCCATCTGCTTTCCATCCTGGCTACGTCCTCCCCTTGTCCATTCCTTTCCGTGTTGTCCGCTCTGGTTATGCAAATTTGGGGCACTTTTGAGAGCGGATAACAACGGATGGAACATTTTCTCATCCGCTGTGTCCTTTTTCCAAACGTTTTGCATCCGTCAGCCAATGTGACAGGCCCTTAAGGCTATGCCACAGTTCCAAGAAGCACTTCAAAACTAAGTTAACCCAAACAACCACTGATGCTGCTATTTGTTTTTATATCTATATATGATGGCAACTGTGGTGGGATTCAAATTTTTAACAACTGGTTCTGTGGGCATGGCTTAGTTGGTGAGTGTGGTTTGGTGGTTATGTGACTGGGTGGTCATGGTTTGGTAGTCATGTTATTGGCTGGATGTGGCCAACTCAATATCACTCACATCGAGGCACGCATATCCTTGCCTAGCCTCTCATGACAATGAGGATGCAGCAACAGTTGTAAGTGTGAAAAATGGTCATAAGTTACTTTTTTCAGTGCCATTATAACTTTGAAGGGTCACTCCACACAAGCAAAGTATCAGCAAAGGAGGGGGAAAAACTCCAGAGACGTTTTTGAGACAGGAAGTCTAGTCCTGCCAAGAATGCAATAAGGGTTAACGGAGAGGCAGTTTCTGTAAGCAACACCAGAATGTTTCCTTCCTGCCTTCCTTACAGGATTAGCCCAGTAATTTCTTCTAACAACCGGTTCTCTCAACTGCTTAAAATGTTAACAACTGGTTCTAGCGAATAGGTGCGAACTGGTAGCTTCCCACCCCTGGATGGCACACAATTGTGCTAACTTTAATCATTATTAAAGAATGCCTGCCCAGTTCTTCCATGTCTCAGAATACAGAACACAGAGTAATTGGGAACTTAGAAGTCTTTTACTCCAACCTCCTGCAAGCAGGAGACACTATACCAATCCAGACAAATGATTGTGCAGTCTCTTTTGAAAGCCTTCAGTGATGGAGCAGCCATAACTTCTGAAGGTGTCATTCCACTGGTTAATTGTTCTCATTGTCAGAAAATTTCTACTTAGTTCTGGGTTGCTTCTCTCCTTGGTTAGTTTCCACCTATTGCTTATTGTACTGCCTTCCAGTGCTTTGGAGAATAAGTTGACCCCCTCTTCTTTGTGGCAGCTCTTCAAATATTGGAACACTGCTATTATGTCACCCCTGGTCCTTCTCTTCACTAGACTAGCCAGGCCCAGTTCTTAAAACCCTTCTTCATATGTTTTAGTGTCTAGGCCCTTAATCATCTCAGTTGCTGTTCTCTTCATATCCATGAATCCCTGTGTCCCAGGCTCAGCTAAAGACTGCATATTTGTCTACATCAGAAGTCTCCAAATTTGGCAACTTTAAGACTTTTGGACTTCAACTCGAAGAATCCCTCAGTCAGTTATGTGGCTGAGGAATTCTGGGAACTGAAGTCCACAAGTCTTAAAGTTCCCAAGTTTGAGGGCCCGTGGTCTACATCATGTGACCAAGTAAAACAAATATACTTGCTATTTCAGTTTAATCAGAGTGATATTTCACTCTATGCACCCTTTGGAAATTATACCAATTTGTTTGATGCTATTTTTGCTTCTGGCCATGATCCTTTCTTGGTTTGCAAATTAGTTTCAACAATGGTTCTACCCAGTCAGGGATCCTATAACAAGTGACCCAAGATTAAGAACAAGATACTTCCTAAAGCCCATGTCACACTGGCCAACGGATGCAAAAAGGACACAGCGGACGAGCAAAATGTTCCATCCGTTGTTATCCACTCTCAGAAGGGGCAAAAATTTGCATAAGCAGAGCAGACAACACGGACGCGGGGAGGACGCAGGGCAGATGCAAAGCGGATGCGGAACGGAAGCCCAGCGGATGGAAGTGGATGGGAGCAGATAGGAGTGGGTGGCACATCCGCAGAGCTTCCGGGGGGCCTCAGCGAAGCGGACGCGGAACGGAAAGAGCAGAAGCAGAGCGGAAGCCTAGCGGATGCACAGCGGAAGCCTAACGGATGCCTGGCGTTCACTGCGCATGCGGGGAGGATGCATTGCGTCAGCCCCGCGGATATAACGGAAGCAGCTCGGAAGCAGGTTGCCATTCAGAGAAAAGACCTGCTGCGGGACACATCGACTGCCTTGCCTGCCCTGCCTGCACGTCTGCCTGCCAGCCTTGCTGCCAGCCTTGCTACCAGCATTGCTGCCAGCCTGCCTGCAAGCCTTGCTGCCAACCAGTCTGCAAGCCTTGCTGCCAGACGGTCTGCAAGCCTTGCTGCCAGATGGTCTGCCTGCCAGCCTTGCTGGCAGCCGGTCTGCCTGCCAGCCTTGGTTCATGTCTGCCTGCCAGCCTTCCTGCCAGCCTTTCTGCCAGCCTCCCTGCCAGCCTTCCTGCCAGCCTTGGTTCCTGCCAGCCTCCCTGCCAGCCAGCAACCCCACAACCATGCAGAAGCACAGCAAGCCTCAGCCATCTGCTGCCAGCCCTGGCAAGAAGGACAGGGCTACCATCCCACCCCCTGGCCCTCACTCTGGTTCTGCTGGGGCTTCTGCAGTACGGGCTCGCTCTTCTGGGGCTGGCGCTTCTGCTGCTTCTGCTTCTGGAGGAGCTGATGACAAGCACTCCAGCACCAGCCACCTCCACAGCACCTGCACCCTTCACCCCTGGGACTGAGCGACCCAGAGGAGTGCCAGAGACTCATTTTTGTTTTATAGCTTCTTGTTAACAAAGTATATCTTTGATTGATACGCTTGCTTCGTTTCTTTTTTTTAATAAAGTCTTGCTGGAAACTGTTAGAAATGGTTTAAGCCTTTGCATGCTTGTGGGATGGGTAAGGATAGCTTTGGGATGGGTTAGGATACCTGTGGGAGTGGTAATAGCTGTGGGATAGATAAACCTCCAGTGCAAGCATAGTGGGACTGGATGGTCCACCCTCCCAGGTGCCACACCTATGGCCCTTTATTATCAATAATAATGTAATAATTATCCCCACATGTCAACATAAACACAACTCTTTATTAAACGCCCTGTTCATTGCAGGCCAACCCAACATACATGGCCCAATCTCATCCGTGTGATGAGACAGGCTGAAGGAAGCATCCATTAAGCATCTACCATCCTGTCTTGCCACTCCACTGCTCCAGCTGGCGAGTTGCACCATTGTCTCAGGAGGTTGCGCTGCTTCTTCGCTTCATTTGAGGCTCTGTTGGGCCCTTGCACATCCTCAGTGTCGATCAGGTTTCGCCCTTGCCTCCATTCCCCAGGCTCCATGACCCCATTGGCTTGTTGGAGGTCCACGAGTCTGTTCTGCAAGACTGGGTAGCGGGTGCGCATGAGATTGTGCAGGATGCAGCAAGCTTCCATGATCCTCCTTACGGTCTCTGGGCAATGCTGCATGGTGGTGAGAAGTACCTGGAACCTGTTGGCCAGGATGCCAAAGGCGTTCTCCACCACCCGCCTTGCCCTGGACAGCCTGCATTTGAAGATCCTCTCTTCACGGGTGAGGAGTCTGGAGGCGTAGGGCTTCATGAGGTAGGTTGTGAGGGAGAAGTCGTCATCCCCCATGATGAAGTAGGGCACATCTTGTGTGTTGTTGGGCAGGGGTTCTGGATCTGGGAAGCCCACGATGAGGTTGCTTTCCAGCCCCTCCTTGAGGTGACTGGCGTTGTACACCTGGGCATCCGAAGATGAGCCGTTGCCTGAAGCATCGATGTACATGAACTTGTAGTCAGCATCGACCATGGCAAAGAGGATGATGCTGAAGAAGCCCTTGGAGTTGAAATAAGTGGACCCCGACTTGGCTGGAGATTTGCAGGCCACGTGCTTGCCATCTATGGCTCCAACAGTGTGGGGGAAGTTCCACTTCTGATACCACTGCTTTGCAACTTTCTTCCATCCTTCTTCAGTGGAGGGGTACTGGAGGAGCTCCTCTTTGTATTCTTCGATGATGGCCTGCACCACTTCTCTGACCACAATGCTGATGGTGTTGGATGGCATCCTCCAGCCGTTCTGCATGCTCCTGTAGGAGGTCCCGGAGGCCAGGTGGCGCAGAGTGAGTGCCACCTTGAGCCCAGGTTCCAGGCTGGGCCGGAAGCTGGTGTTTGCCTTGGTCAACCTGGGTGTCAGCCGCTGCACAACTTCGTCAAACATGGCTGGAGGCATCCTCATGAAGTTCTGGAACGCCCGAGTGTCTTTGCTCCTGAGCTCCACCATCAGCTTGTTGTACAGTCCGTCCTCCGCTCTTCTGGCGAACCATCTTCGGACCCAGACTCTTTTTGGGTGGCTCCTTTTCTTCTCGCACTAGAGTTCACAGAGCCTGCAGATGGCTTCGCACTGTTGCAGAATGATGGTGGCTGCTGAAAGGACTTTGTTACAATCCACGGTGGACATGACTGGATGCTGTGGAAGAGGAAGAGCCAGATGAAGGCTGCAGAGGTCTTCACCGCTGGGCTGCTGGTCTGAAAGTGCGATGCAGGTGAGTTGCTCCCCCTATTTATAGGCAGTATAGGTTTTCCACTAGGCATCCTCTAGGCATCCTCTAGGCATCCTGTAGACATCCTTAATATCCAAGATAGGTCCCCTCTGCGAACGTTTTTTCCATTTTAAACGCTTTGTTTCCGTGCTGCATCCACTAGGAATCCGTTCTGCATCCGTTCTGCGTCCATTCCGCTTCCTCCCTGTGTCCATTTACCGCTGGAGCGGATGGAGTTGCGCGGATGCGCAGCGGATGCCTAGCAGATATAGCGGATGCGTAGTTGATGTGAAAGGGATGCGTAGCGGATGCATAGCGGATGCAGAATGGACGAACTGGATACATTTTCCGCGCAAAAGTTTTAGGCAGCCCAAAACTTTCTGAGCGGATGAAACGTCCATAAACGGATACTGGACGGATAGAGAGGAAGCAAAACGGAGGCAGTGAGTACAGAATGGATACATCGCGTTAACCAACGGATGGCAAGGTTTTTTGTCCGTTTTACATCCTCTTTGCATCCGTTGGTTCAGTGTGACATGGGCTTAAAGAGCATTTCAAGTCACCCCATACTTATGCTACAAGGCAAATGAGTACAAGAATACTGTGAATCTTGTCACATACTGTCTCATGTGTTATGCACATATGCATTCATACGTATTTGTATCTGTATGTGGAACTTATCAGCAATGTGGGACCTACCAGCAACAAAAATGATTAGGTGGCTGGAAGTTAAAACACCTGAACAACGGTTGCAGGAATTGGGTATGTCTAGTCTAGTGAAAAGAAGGACTAGGAGGGATATGTTAGCCACTGCTAACTGGAGCCACTGCTCCAACAATCCTATCTATCTACCGTATCTATCTACTTACTATATCTGTCTATCTGTCTGTCTGTTTGTCTGCCTGCCTTCCTGCCTGCCTGCCTGTCAATATCTGTCTGTCTATTATCTGCCTGCCTGCCTGCCTACCTACCTACCTATCTGTTGTGTGTGTGTGTGTGTCTGTCCATCCATCCATCCATCTTGTCTGTCTATTTATCTATCTGTCCGTCCACACCGCCTCTCTCTTTCTATATCTATCTATCTATCTATCTATCTATCTATCTATCTATCTATCTAT
>BLBF01000097.1:4905189-4922250 GCA_015471245.1 Laticauda colubrina
TTCTCTTTCTCTCCTCTGTCTTTCTTTTTCCTTCTCTCTCTCTCTCTCTCTCTCTCTCTCTCTCTCTCTCTCTCTCTCTCTCTTTCTTTCTTTCTTTCTTTCTTTCTTTTATGTGAAACCCAGTTTAAAAATAAACTGGGTTCCACACATACAAATCTATAAACTCATTATTTCGAGAATTCCCATTTTGTACCAAAACCAAATAAGTACTTCATCGTGTATGAGTGAATGAGAAGGATGAATCCAGCTATTGTATGGAACACAAGAAGGAGCCTATAGCAGAATAATAGAGCTGAAAGGGACCTTGAAGGTCTTCTAGTCCAACCCCCCCAATCAGGAGACCTTATATCATTTCAGACAAGTGACTTGTCTAGCCATTTCTTAAAAGCCTCCAGTGATGGAACAGTCACACGTTCTGAAGGCAAGCTGTTCCACCAGTTAATTGTACTTACTGTGAAGAAGTTTATCCTTAGTTGAAGGTTGCTTCTCTGCTTGGTTAGTTTCTATCCATTGCTTCTTATCCTGCCTTCAGGGTTTAGGTTGACCCCACTCTTTGTGGCAGCCCCTCAAATATTGAAAGACTGCTATCATGTCACCCCAGTCCATGTTTTCACTAGACTAGACAAACCCAATTCCTGCATCCTTTCTTCATATGTTCATATAGACCTACATATTGTGTGTGGCTGTGTGGAACCACATCAACTCTGGCAAGTGGGGTAGCTCTGCCCAACTCAATGACTGATTCTCAGATAGTGCTGGGGGAACAGACTTATGCCAAAAGCTGAGAACCAAATGGTTGCCTTAAACAAAGATGAGTGACACTCTTCGCAATGAGTTAGCAATGACTAGCAGAGTAAAATCCACAGGGACTCCTAACTTTCCCATACTGCTTATTTTACAGATTAACAGAGTTGGAAGGGACCTTGTAGTCATCTAGTTTAACCCCCCACCCAAGCAGGAGACCCTACACCATTTCTGACAAATGGCAGTCCAGTCTCTTCCTGAAAACTTCCAGGGATGAAGCTCCCACAACTTCTGAAGGCAACTTCTGTTCCATGGGTTGACTGTTCTCACTGTCAGAAAATTTCTCCTTATTTCCAGGTTGAATCTCTCCTTGATCAGCTTCCATCTATTATTCCTTGTCTGGCCTTCAGGTGCCTTGGAAAATAGCTTGACTCCCTTCTTCCTCTCTGGGGCAGCCCCTCAAATATTGGAAGATGCTCTCCTGTCTCCCCTAGTCCTTCTCTTCACTAGTCTAGCCATGACCAGTTCCTGCAACCATTCATCGTATGTTTTAGCCTCCAGTCCTCTAATCATCTTGGTTGCTCTTTTCTGCACTCTTTCTGGAGCAAGAGTCTTCAAACTTGGCAAGTTTCAGATTTATGGACTTCAACTCCCAGAATTCATGAACTAACATGACTGGAGTCATTCTGGGAGTTGAAGTCCACAAGTCTTAAATCTGTCAAGTTTGAAAACCTCTGTTCTAGAATGTCAACAGTTTTTATAGTGTGACCAAAACCACAAGCACAATCATGATACTCCCATCTGCACAATTCTGATTTTTTTTTCTCCTTGAATTTAAGTTAGAACTGAGAGAAGTGGGGTCCAGAAGACACAAGAGGGCTTGAAAGCTCATGGCTGTTCATCCCAAATATTTTGGATTTCCTATCATCTGTTGGCCTTCAAAAGTTTCAGCACACTCTTCTCTTTTGAGGTGAAAATATGAGTCCTGTTTGAAAAACTCATTTATTTGTAGAATGCCAAAAAGGCATATCTATCCCCTCTGAAAACAGTCTGCACACTGCAATTGCAGAGTTTATCACAAAACTCAAGAGCCCACTTTTCTTTGTCAGATATTGTCCTAGCCTTCTACTCCTCAAAAAAATGACAAACAAAACAAAATAAAATAAAAATGAACTGGCTTATATGTATTAAGTAGCTAAATACCTTTTAAGCAAAGAACTTTAGTTGTCAAACAATACATAATTCAGGAAGGGGCTTATTTATAATTTCAAGATCTGTGATATGAATATCCCAGATTGTTGGGCAGATAAATGTATTTTTCACGTCCTCTAAAACTTTATTTTTTAAAAAAGAAACCTCTATCTTAGCTGGTGGTTTTTTGCATTGTCTGAAAAGTCTCTCTTTTCCCCTAGCCTGAATTTGTTGCTAACCAACCCATCTATTTAAAATTCACACCCATCATTTTTTAAAAAGTCGTTTTAGTGGTGTGGTGTGGTGTGTCATACAATTTCCAATATACTGGAGTCTACTGTGGGTGTCAAAGATCCCACTGCATAAACAGGCATAAATATTAATTATTTCTTAAATGTATGATCAAAAATGCTCTGCAGTCAAAATTCTGGATTTCCCCCTCCTCCCTTTGCCCTTCCGTCACACAGCCTAGCAATCGGAGAGTATTTCCTTCTCGCTCGCAGCAAATATTTTAAGGAAACATTTGTACTTCCCAAGGGTGAACAATGCAATGCCACATGTAGGCAAACATCCATAAAATAACTTTGCATCCCTTAGGGTTAGTAGCATTGCAATTATGACAGGCTCACAAGCGGGGTTCTTTTTTCTTCCAAGCAATCACAATGTCAAAACAATAGAATGAATTTTTGGACACAATGCAAATATGATGCTTGGTCGGTATTGGAAAAAAGTATAGTATGAAGATACTTAGGACACAGCAATTGCAATGGCATTTAGAATTATATACCACTTCACAGGGCTTTGGAGTCAGCCTCTTGCCCCCAACAGTCTGCACCCTCATTTTTACCGATCTTGGAAGGATGGAAGGATGAGTGAACCTCGAGTCAGTCAGGATCAAACTCCAAGTTGTGGTGGAGAAAGAGAGAGAGATGGAGAGAGACAGACAGATAGACAGATAAACAGACAGACAAAGAGAGAGAAAGAGAGAGAAAAGTAGATCATGAGAGAGAGAGAGAAATAGATAGCAATAGCATTTAGACTTATATACCACTCCATAGTCGTACTGCTACTTACAGTCCTCTCTAAGCAGTTGACCAAGTTAGCATATTGCCCCCAACAATCTGGGTCCTCATTTTACCAACCTTGGAAGGATGGAAAGCGCAGTCATCCTTGAGCTGGTGAGAATCAAGCTGTTGGCAATCAGCAGAGTCATCCTGCAATACATAATGCAGTTAATATTATTTGGAGGATTGAAATTTTATTTGTGATCAAAATTCTGTGGTTTTTGAGGGTCTTCATTGTTAGAGGTTTTCAAGAAAAAATTAAACAATCATTGATTCTTGCCTTGGGCACAAGGATGGACTAGAAGACCTTCAAAGCTCCATAATCCTGTAATTCCATGACTGAAAGAGAAATCCTTCTTAGCTTTTTTTAATTGTCTCTCTTTTGAATGGTATGTAAATGTACTGTATCTCTATGTATCTATTGATGGCTGATTTGCCTGAATGCCAAGCTTCCAAGAATTCCTTTGCGTGGATTTAGTTTCGTCTGGGATGCTCACAATTTCCCAGCTGAAACAGTGATTGTTCACATCTTGTGAAATTAAGGAGTTTTCATTGTACCTACTCAATGAACACCTAGTTGAGTAATGAAATATCTGTAAGCAAACAACCAGGCTCAGAGAGCACCAAGGACTCTGCAGCTGTTCTTTTTTTATAGTCTAAAATGAGTAGGCAGATAGAAATATCAACAACAGCTACCAAGAAATTCATTAGAAACCATTTGCATAATTCTCCAACAAGGTGTCCAACCTGCAACAGATGGGTTGTTCGGATGCTCCAGTCAGAATTTCACACAAAGCCCCTACACATTTAGGAAAGTTGCAACCGAAAAGAAATGCACAACAGGGAGAATTATACACAAACATTATCCCCATGTTAAGGGCATCTTCCTTTTGGGAATAGCGCAGGCAGTAATTTGTGGGTTTTGTTAGTGCTGTTGAATGCATGCTTTGGGAGAATTTGCAGACCAAACTTTCTAAATATTAAAGAAAGTTGCTGATGGTATTACACACACACTTGCACACACACTCTGCTTCCTCTGCTCCCAAACCAGATAGTTAGCAGATGAGGAAACATTCTGATATGAAAAACAGACAAGGATTATGCATCTTCCCTTCCAATCCTGTTGCCTTGAGCAAATGAAACATTTTCTCACTTTTCCCGCATCTATTTAAGCCCCCGAAACATCCATCAGAAAGTATTCCTAGCAATGTCCTACTTTTCACACAATTTGGCTCTGGCTGTAAAGTGAAGTTAGCCTTCATATTTTCCACCCAGGAAACAAATAAAAGGAACTGCACTTCACTTACATCTTTTATGTACACTGTGTGATGACCTGAGGCGTGGCACAAAGGCAACAAAATCAGATAATCAGTAGGAGTCCCTTTATTATCTTCAGCTTTGCCCCCAAAGTCCAGGTTACCTTCTGGCTGGAGAAAAATTCTACCAGGAATAGCCTTTGACTGCAGAAACTTAAGTCTAAAACATGACAACATAAACTGTAACTTAAATTCCAAACAAACCAAACGTAATTAGTCTGGCAGGGCAGGAGCAAGAATTTCAGACTTGAAGGCATGGCAAAACTCACACAGTTGGGAAGATGCCAGGAACACAGATAAACTTTTACAACACAGGATAAAGTCACATTTGCTCCCAGCAGCCTATCCCACACTTTCTTATCAACTGTCTTTCCAGCTGTGGCTAATGAAGGGAATCAGGGCCCTCTCCTCCCCTGTAAGCCATGCAACCCATGTTGCTCTCTTCTCTGTTCCTCCCTGAGTGCCCTAGAAGAGGGGGTGGGCCTGGATCTTCCTCTGAACTCCCTCTCCCTTGTTTTACCTCCTCCCTGCTCTGCCCAGCTGGACTTCCACAGCCAATGGAGCCACACTCCTGCTCCCTATCAGCTGTTCAGATTCCTCCTTGGATTCAGACTTTGACAGGGGCATGACACAGAGCTTATGCACCAGAGATACATTCCTTGCATGCCCAATCACACTTGGCTAATGAAGAATTCTATTCTAAAAAAAAAAGTCGGGAAACCCCCCCCCCCCCCAAAAAAAAAAAAAAATGGTTCTATGTTCAGGATTGAAAAGAAAAGGAACTATAAAGAGACTTTGTAGTTGTTGTTGTTGTGGTGTTACTGTTTGTAAAGAGAGAAGCAGGGGCAACAACACTGCCTTGCCATGAATGGGAGCTCTTCCTGAAAAAAAGATTTCCCCTACAGTCTGAACACAGGGTGAAGAGATGAAATTGACCTCTCGTGAAAGAAAGAGGAACGGACAGGCAGACCAAATGGAGCATATCAATGACATATCCCTGGAAGATTTCTCCAAGAATTTAGTTGAATAATTAGTTTTGCCATCAGAGCCCAGTAGGTTCCTTCCCCCCCTCTCCCTCTTCAACGAGCGGGTTTTATCTCATCTGCTCTCAGTGGTACATCTGAAGAGGAATGTTCAAAGTTGGCCTTATGGGTCTCATCATCTGCAGGATGTTGAAAGCATTTAAATGCATTCTCCAGCCCTCTCACATGTTGATGCTTGGCATCTTAACAATAGGGGTGAGGAATGGATTGGTGAGAGAAGAGACGAGAGGGGTAGAGATGTTCCATTACAGCAGGCAAAGCTGAAAGCTTTAGATTGCTTGTTTAATTAGCTCTGGTCCAAGAATAAGACAAAGAAGAAGCATCAGCAGAAGAAATTTAAAAAGGAGACAGTGTAGTGAAAGGAAAATGAAGCAACAAAATCCCTTTCCTAAAAGATAATATGGTTTCTGAATTCTCCCAAACTGCAGTGCTCTTAAACCTTGGGTATGTTGTTAATATAATGCAATGAGATACTGTTGTTGCTGCTGCTGCTATTATTGTTATTATAATACTGTACATGAGGTATAGTGGAGTATGGTATGCATATGATTTTAATTTTCCTTTTGTCTTTGCCTTGCCTTTAAAGGAGAATATTTGGAGCTCAGGGTTGCTCTCTGAACATGTGGCTCTTACCAACTAAACAATATCATCATTGTAAGAATGGAGTGGGGTTTGTGGAGATCCTTGGTGGCTTCTGAACTTGATTGATTTCTTGCAGATGTTTCATTACCCAAACTGGGTAATATCATAAATGTGAGAAGGGAGTGAGGTTCCTGATGGTGGGGAGGAGGAAGAGAACAACTGTGGGGTCCTTGGTCCTTGGCAGTGTGCAGTAGCAGCCAAAAAAGCTAATGCAATCCTAAGTTGCATTGAGGGACACAATCAAGATCAAGTGAGGTACTACTACCACTCTACAAAGCCTTAGTAAGGCCACACTTAGAGTACTGCATCCAGTTTTGGTCACCACGTTATAAAAAAGATGTTGAGACTCTAGAAAAAGTACAGAGAAGAGCAACCAGGATGATTAGGGGACTTGAGGCAAAAACATATGATGAATGGTTACAGGAACTGGGCTTGGCTAGTCAAGTGAAGAGAAGGACCAGAGGAGACAGAAGAACAGTCTTCCAATAGTTGAGGGGCTTCCACAGGGAGGAGGAAGGGGTCAAGCTATTTTCCAAGGCAGCTGAAGGCCAGACAAGGAATAATGGATGGAAACTGAACAAGGAGAGATTCAACCTGGAAATAAGGAGAACTTTTCTGACAGTGAGAACAATCAACCCATGGAACAGAAGTTGCCCTTGGAAGTTGTGGGAGCTTCATCCCTGGAAGCTTTCTAGAAGAGACTGGACTCTCATCTGGTCTCCTCCTGCTTGGGTGGAAGGTTGGACTAGATGACCTACAAGATCCCTTCCAACTCTGATTATCTGTTATCTGTACCCTCTGAGCTTGCTTGTTTTCTTGCAGACATTTCATTACCCAACCAGCTAACATCACCCATGCTAAGCAGTAGGATTGATAATCATCTGTATTACTGATCGTGTTACCTAGTTTGACTCCTGTCTTGAGCAGGAGGTTGGCCTAGAAAACCTCTGAGGTCCCTTCCAGCTCTATGATTCTATTACATAAATTTAATAGTTGGTTGTCAGTAGGGTGGGTCCTTCCAGAATCTCACAATTTGGAAAGGAAGATCCTGTTCTTTTGTTTGTAGCACAAGGAAGAATGCCCTTGAATGTAGATATTGAATTTAGCTGCCCTGCCCTAACGAGGAAAAGAGGAGCTCCCCTGATGATATTGGCTTCTACTTTCTGGGTATTTTTCATGTACTTTTATGTCTTTTAGCTGCCACTAATGATACAAAGCAGCCATATGTGGGACTGACCTCTGGTATAGCCCCTCATGACCCAACCATGAGTTCAGCTGACTTACAAAAACATGCTGTGAGTTTGAATGTGAATAAAGAGGGAAAGCAGCAGCTGGCAAACAATATAAATGTGAGTGGGAGGAACTTGTCTTTAAAAATACAGACAAGTATCTTCCTACAAATATTGAGTGTTATCAGGTGCCCTGCAGGGTCAGGTGAGAAAAAAATGGATGAAGATTGCATTTAAGCAGTTAAGAACTATTTTGTAGTGGATTATATAGAGAGTTTCTTTCCTTAAAGCAGAAACTGGACAAAATTGATAGAAAGTGGACAGGTGCTATTTTTTAATGTCATAATCACTGTGTAGTTCTGGGAATTTTGAGAAGGGGAAATAGATAATAAAACTCTCTAGAACAGTGTTTCTTAATCTTGGAAACTCTTAAGATGGCTGGACTTCAACACCCAGAATTCCCCAGCCAGCCATGCCAGTCAAAGCCCACACTTCTTAAAATTCTCAAAGTTGAGAAAAGGTTTTAAGAATGTCACTAATGGTAAACTTGACCCAAACACATCTATAATCCTTCCACAATGACAGTGTTGGCTTTGAATTAAGTGAACCATCACAACGGAGTCTGCATTCCAGATTCTAAGTGTACCAACTTTTCTTTAATCAAATGAAACAAAAATCTGGGTTTTTACAACTCTACAGATGCATCATTTAGAGCAGTGGTTCCCAAACTTTTTCAGTCCATTGCCCTCTTGGTGCTACAATCCCATCCTCAGTGCCCCCCACCGAGGGTGGGATTGAAATTTCTTAACAACTGTTTCTATGGGTATGGCCTAATTTGTGGGCATGGCTTGGTGGTCATCCTTGCGATGTTGCACATGTGCAATAAGGACTGACTGGGCAGGGAATGGAGGAGCAAGCAGAGAGGAGCAGGGCCAGCCAAGGGCCCGTTTTACCGGTTCTCCAAACTACCGGGAACGATAATGAACTGGTAGAATCCCACCCCCGAATTGCACCCTGCGAGAGGCCCACCTCCTGCACCACCCCTTGCCTCTTAGCACCCCCCCTGCTGACCCCCTTGCCTCATAGTGCCCCCTAAGGCATCCCACTGCCCCCCAGGGGGTGGTACCACCCACTTTGGGAACCACTGATTTAGAGAGGCAGATTAAAAAGAGTGTTAGGCTGATACATGTTAATGATTGTTCAGTGGGAGCCAGATCTCATACACACACACACACAATCAGTTCATGCCAGCCTTGTTATTAAATAAATGCCACATTCTACCCAGGATAATTGCTGTGCAATTTTTCTCTTGGGGAAGAAAAAATCCAAAGCACATTCTCAACCCACAGAGTGAATGACAACTGGTGCGGAAAAATGCAGATTCCCCCTATTGCTACAGAAAGAATCCACCTGCAGCATTTTATGATCAAAATTCAAAATCCTGTAAAGATCAATGACCTACATGGCTCAAGGCTTGGAGGTCTACAAGGCCTCTTGCTCACAGTAATTTCTGGTCAATGAAGAAGGCTAAATATTATGGCAAGCTTGTTCTGTACAGTTTCTTCTCTTCGACCCACAGATGGAGAGTTCACAATTGCAGCCTTCCTTCCTAACATGAGCCATTACCCTATCTGGATAAATGAACAGGTGACAGAAAATACTTCCTTTTAATGGCACCTCAGGAGGATATCTGAGGTGTTTCTGAGGTGAACAGCAACAAAGATGATTAGTGGCTGAAGACTATATAAATAATATTGGAGGAATTGGGTATGTTTAATCTAGTAAGGGACACAGTGGCTCAGTGGCTAAGACATTGAGCCTATAAATCAGGAAGGTTGGCAATTTGTTGGTTTGAATCCCTAGTGCTGCATAATGGAGTGATTCCCATTACTTGTCCCAGCTTCTGCCAACCTAGCAGTTGAAAAGAACGTAAAAATGCAAGTAGAAAAATAGGGACCCCTTTGGTGGGAAGGTAACAGCGTTCCGAATGCCTTTGGCATTTAGTCCTGCTGGTCACATGACCATGGAGACATCTTTGGACAGCGCTGGCTCTTTGGGTTTGTAACGGAGATGAGCACTGCCCCCTAGAGCCAGAAATGACTAGCACTCATGTGCAAGGGGAACCTTTACTTTTACCTTTAGCAGGGGTGGGATTCTACCAGTTTGCACCTATTCGCTAGAACTGGTTGTTAACATTCTAAGCAGTTCGGAGAACTGGTTGTGAGAAGAAATTACTGGGCTAATCCTGTAAGGAAGGCAGGAAGGAAACATTCTGCTCCTCTCCCATTCTCATTCATGCGTATGCCTATTCCTCCCTCTGGCAGGGCTATCTGGGCCCTCATCAGAGGGGCTTTGATGTTGTAAGGGCTGCTCCTCCACACCACCACCACCAGCAGCAGCAACAACAACAGTAGCAGCAAAAGCAGGACCACAAGGACCAGCAGCAGCACCAGCAGCACCAGCAGCACCAGCAGCACCAGAAGCACCAGCAGCACCAGCAGCAGAGTAAGCACCAGCAGGACCAGCAGGACCAGGAGCACCAGCAGGACCAGGAGCAGCGCCAGCAGAGTAAGCACCAGCAGAAGCACCAGTACCAGGAGCAGCACCAGCAGAGTAAGCACCAGCAGAAGCCCCAGCACCAGGACCAGCGCCAGTAGAAGCTCCAGCACCAGAAGAGTCAGCCCCAGCAGCAGAAGCCCCAGCAGAAGCAGAGTCAGAGCCAGGGGGTGGGATGGTGGCCCTCTCCCTCTTGCCAGGGCTGGCAGCAGATGACAGAGGCTTTCTCTTCTTCCCCATGGTTGTTGGCTGGCTGGAGCTGTGTCTGGCATCAGGTCTTTCCTCTGAATGGTGACCTGCTTGCGAGCTGCTTCCCTTTATATCCTCAGGGCTGACACAATGCATTCTCCCCGCATGCGCAGTGAATGCTCTGCATCCGCTAGGCATCTGCTAGCATCCACTAGGCTTCCACTCTGCATCCGCTTCATCCGCTCGGCATCCGCTCGGCATCCGCTCTTTCTGCTGCGCGTCCGCTTCGCTGTGCTCCCCCGGAAGCCCTGCGGATGTACCATCTGCTCCCATCTGCTTCCATCCGCTAGGCTTCTGTGGAGCATCTGCTTTCCATCCTGACTACATCCTCTCCCCGTCCGTTCCTTTCCGTTGTTGTCCGCTCTGGTTATGCAAATTCGGGGCAGTTTTGAGAGTGGATAACAATGGATGGAACATTTTCTCGTCCGCTGTGTCCTTTTTACAAACGTTTTGCATCAGTCAGCCAATGTGACAGGCCTTTTATATACTGCTTTACAGTGCTTTACAGCCCTCCCTAAGAGGCTTTTCAGAATCAGCCTCTTGCCCTCAACAATCTGGGTCCTCATTTTTCCCACCTTGGAAGGATGGAAGGCTGAGTCAACCTTGAGCCTGGTGAGATTTGACCTGCCAAATTACAGGCAGCAGTATCCTATAGTGCTACAACAAGGAGAAGCAGAGGAGGTATGGGTGACGGTGGGGACAAGTCAGTGAATAGTATGAGAAGTAGAAGAACAAGGTACACAAATGAACACAATGGATGATCTCTCTTCTCCCCCTGCCCATCAAAACATCTGGCTGCCTCCCAAACTTGCCCCTGCTTTGGTTCTCCAAAGGACCTGGAGATCTTTGCAGGACATTGCTTAAAACTCTTGTTTTGCATTCATTTCTCTTCTGTCCGATTTTTGGACAGTTTCTTCTTGGATGAGATCTCACCGGCCATTACTACATCAGGAAAATGGAGGCACCTAATGCAATCATTTCTCTAAGGAAGAGTTCTGATATTTAATTGTCGTCCATGGATTGTTTTCCTTACACCTAAAATGTTCCCCAAATTAAAACCACCTTAGCAAAAATCTGTTTTTTGTTCCTTTTGCAAGGAGACAAATGAGAGGCCTTTAAAATAAAAAGTTGGATCCTCTCCCCTCCTCTTGCTCCTAGATACTTCAGCCCTGGTGGAAAACTTCATGTTCATCGTTATTTTCCCCTAGTGACCTTTCCCCCTTTCAGAAAACAAGATAAGAACTAAATACAGAAAACCCATTTTTTTTAATGCAGGCTATAAGTGGAACATCCGCTGGATCACATGTTGATGTTCCCTTCTTAATTCCTGTCATGGCAATAATTAAGGATCATGCAAAGCATCAACAGGTATTGACTTGTGTTCAAATGACTGTAAACAGGATAGGTTTTTTGGGGGAGGGGGGAGAATGGGAAAGAGGGGACATCATATTCACATCAACATAATTAATGGTCTGCAAAGACAGGCAATTAAAGGTTGCAGAAGCAATCAACAAGATCTCTCTCTTTGTTTCCCAATTAAAACCCTTCCAAACTAATTAAAAAAACATGGGTTTGTCACACCATGCCATGGCTTCAAACTGGCAATGAAAAACCAAGGTTCCTGGGCAGAGAAAATAAATGTGGCATGATAAAGGAAGGTCCAAATTTCTTATGTTTTCTTAGCCAACCATTCTATGCTGATTGCCGTCTTAAAAGTCCTCACTGCACATCATAGAGGCACCCAAATCCTTTTCAAGGAGAGGTTCTTCTCACTCACATGGGTTTTCCTCTCCTCTCATTTTTAATGGAATTGCTCTCTTGTGGCATATGCAGAAATACATGCTTGCTTCAAGGAAGCAAGAGGCAGATAATGCCACTTCTGTATTGTTGTCAAGAAAGCAGCATGGAGCACAGAGTTGTGAGGAATAACTTGGTAGTGTGGTGGAAAGTAGTCTGGATTCCCAGGAGGAAGGGACTGAATCCCAGAGGACCAAGATACAGCAATGTTTACATAGTTCAGGCAATTTGGCAGTTCGAGTCTCACCAGGCTCAAAGTTGACTTAGCCTTCCTTTGGAGGTGGATAAAATGAGGACCCAGATTGTTGGGAAAAATATTCTGACTCTGCAAACTGCTTAGAGTGGGCTGTAAAGCACTGTAAAGTGATATATAAGTCCAAGTGCTATTGATATTTCTATAAGCTTTATGGTGGAAAGGGGCTTCTGTGCATATCTACAAGGGAGCATATGGATTGAAAAAGGGACATCAGAGGACACCCCACCCCCCCTTTTCTAGACGCACACAACTGATATACTGGACAATTGGTTCTGATGTAGGATGCATTGCTAGGAAAACAGATCATACTCTTTTGTGCATTGTTTTGGTTTGTTTGTATGTACAGATTGCAGACTCTAGTCATGATAAGAAAATCATGTTGATGGCCCCTTAGCTTCTACACCAAAAGTCAATTATGCTTAGATGCTGAAGGTGCCACAGTTAAACCAACTTATGCTAGTTAAAGCTAGAGTCAGGTGAAGAAATTCTATTCTCATTCAGTGTCAATGAAGCAGAATGCGCTGTTATAATTTCTTTCCAAGGAGAAGAGAATTTCTGTGCAACTCTCATGGGAGGAGCGTGATGTTCTTCACTTACCTAATGAGGAAATGCAGGGGGAATGACTATTCATTTATTTATGAGACTTCTGTGGCCACCCATCTTGTATACAGTAACTCCAATGGATCACAGCATAACAAAGAGCAACAAAACAAATGCGAGTGAGTCAATTTTTTGGATGCTTGCCTAGATCAAAGAGGTCTGTAGAAAGCTAGGAAGGGAGGCTAGTACAGGCAAATTTCTTAGGGACACATTTATTAGACCATGTGAATTCTTAGAATAGGGGCACATTTGAGAGTAAGATATCTTCATTTACAAATGCATAAGAGAGGATGACAAGTGATTGTGGAGATTTTCAGTCATTTAGGTCATAGTTGTCTCAAAGTTGATTTTTCAAAAGGCAACTGGACTGTTTATTTCCTTGAGCAAGAAAAAGAAAAAGATGTTTCGCTTCTCATCCAAGAAGCTTCTTCGGTTCTGACTTCATTACCCCCACCATCCTGCTAGAACCGATGAAGCTTCTTAGATGAAAAGCAGTTTTTCCTCCTAACATCCTGACCCCATTGCTTGTGGGAAAAAGCAGTCCAGCAGGCTACAGGTAGACTAGACCAAGAAATCAACTGTACAGGAAGGCTAAAATTATTTTTATTAAGATGGGCTAGAACAAGTAAAAACTTGTAAGTCTGATAGTGGTATATCATCATCATCATCATCATCATCATCATCATCATCATCATCATCTCCTCCTCCTCCTCCTCCTCACTTGTCTTTTGAAAGGATAGGATGATAAAATACTGAGGTAGAACAAATCACCATCTGGTGGTCTGTGGACCACTGGTGGTCTGCAAGAAAATTTTGGTGGTCCACAGAAAAATTATTTGAATTTTTTATATTGCACTAAATCAGGGGTTCTCAAACTATGCTCCCTGGGCTGGATATGTGCAATGAACATTTGTGTTGCTGCAGAGAGTCTCCCCCCTTGGGGTCTTTTTGTGAGGGTTGGAGGGGGGTAGAAATTCTGATTTGGGGTCTGTTTCAGCCTCCTGGTGTGGGGCTTTGGGCAAAGAGCCGGAGGGCCTCGTTCCAGTGGGAGTGCATCATGGCCTGGAACTGGCTGACCATCTCAGTCTGCTGAGCTCCAGGTGCCGGTACCTGGCCATGCACTCCCACAGGTCTTCCCTTTGCTTGGAAAGCATATCCTCATAGTCCTCAGTGAGATGCTTCTGCTGAGCCTTCTTCTCGGTCTGATCCAGCTGTTTGGCCAACTCTTTCTTCTGGTGTCTGCTTAGCTCCAACAACTGCTTCCTGTTGAAGCCCTAAGGAGCCTGGGTGGGCAGGTGAGGAGTGACTGGACGGGGAGGGACAAGTAGAGGATGGAGAGGCACCCCTCACCCACCCAATCACATGACCGCCTAGCCACACCCACTCAGTCATTAGATCATCATATTAGTGTTCGGCGGGATTTAAAATTATATATTTAGTGGTCCCCGAGGTCTGAAAGGTTGGTTACCTCTGGAATAGATGGTATCACTTTTAGCTGAAGAGAAAAGGACTCTGTTTTGAGTTCTTTCCCTCTCATCTCATGAGTCCAGACAAATAGAAGGCTCTCCCAGGAAGACAGCTTCTAGTTCTTGGTTCTTGTACAACATGGTGCTTTTTTGCATACAGATTAACAGAATTGGAAGGGATCTTTTAGATCATCTAGTCCAATCTCCCACCCAAGCAGGAGATCTTACACATGATGGCAGTCCAATCTCTTCTTGAAAGCTTCCAGTGATGAAGCTCCCACAACTTCCAAAGGAAACTTCTGTTCCATTAGTTGATTGTTCTCATGGTCAGAATATTTCTCCCCTCCTTCTTCAGTTTTCCATCCATTATTCCTTGTCTGGCCTTTAGGTGCTTTGGAAAATAGCTTGACCCCCTCTTCTCTGCAGGTGCCACCCCTCAAGTATTGGAAGACTGCTATCCTGTTTCCCCTGGTCCTTCTCTTCACTAAACTAGCCATGCCCAGTTCTTGTAACATTTCATCATATGTTTTACAAGGCAGGTTATTTGGTTATTTTTTTAAAATGAAAGCCATTTTCTCCCCTTTGCAAGTGGGGAAGGATTTTCTTTAGTGCTGCAGGAGCCCACCACTTCATTCTATCCCAGGTGTCAGCCAATGTGAGGAGGGAGCAACATCAGCTCTTCAACACTGCGAGATGATGAACAGATGTAGTTTTGTGCTGGCTTCCAATCTTGAGATGTATTGGAAAGTTTATGCAGTGGCTTGTTTGCTTTCATCTGAGCTAACAGACTCAGTTTGGAGAACAACCACATTTTTCATCCTGATAAATTGATAACAATAGTTGTGAAGACACTTTCTTCTTTCTTTTCTTTGCGTGAGCATTAAATGCCAAAGTACAACCAAGTTGCCACGCAACTTGTAAAAGTTAGAATAACCCTGTCCTGATAGAAAAGAAAATATTCAGAGGAAAATATCCTTCAGTTCCTTTTGATCTATGATTTAATGATGCAGGGAGATGAAATATTCATTCAAACAGACTGTTGGTTCGTGTTGATTTGTCATGTTTTTAATTCATGTTTTAATGCATTAATAAAACTGACACTATTAATTTTTTAAAAATGCCACATTCATTTGAGACGTTAAAAGTGGGAATACAGTGTAGCTTATGCCTGGTATTTAAAATTAGAATTTCAATTAGTCGAAGATCTCAGATTACGTTCGGGCAGAATCAGGGTGCCCTGAGGAAGCCGCCCCCTGATAAGTCTTCACAAACTGCTGTCAATCACTGTCGACAAAATTGGCAATGGGAATCTAACCCCAAAAATAAAATGCCAAATTCGAGCTTCAAGTTATAACTTTCCATATGGTAAAACCTGAAATCATCTTGAAAATGAACTTTGGGATCATGGAACATACTTTTTTTTTTTTTGTGAAGAATATTAAATTGCCCAGATTTTCTTGAGGACAGAGTTATCTGAAGAATAGGACTGTTTTCTCAGAATGATGAAATGAATATTGCAGGCATTATGAAGAGCCAGCTTATGTTAAGAACCAAAAAACTAAATTAGAATGAGGAAGACTAAGTTTTAGTCCTGTGATGACCCGGGATGTGGCACAAAGGCAACACAGTCAGCTAATCAATAAGTCTCTTTCTTAGCTCCAGCTTTGTCCCCAATGTCCTGGTTACCTTCTGAGCTGGTGAAAAAAATCTTCCAGGAACAGCCTTTGACTGCAGAGAATCAAGTCCAAAACATGGTCAACGCAAACTGTAACTTTAAATCCAATCAAACCAAACTGAGGTAATTAGTTCAGCAGGGCAGGAGTAAGAGTTCCAGATGTGAAGGAATGATTGTAATTCAACACAGTTGGGAAGATGCCAGAAACACAGATTAGCAAAGTCAACACAAAAGAAACTCATGTTTGCTCCAGGCAGCTGCCGCATGCAGCCTACATGTCTCTTAAACTTTCCTCCCAGGTGTGGCTAATGAAGGGAATCAGGGCCCTTTCCTCCCCCGTAAGCCATGCAATCCACATTGCTTTCTTCTCCATTCCTCCCTGCATGTCCTAGGATGAAGAGGGGGTGGGCCCGGGTCTTCCTCTGAAATCCCTCTCCCTTATTCTACCTCTCCCCTGCTCTGCCGAGCTGGACTTTGCCTTCCCCAGTTTCCTCCACAGCCAATGGAGCCACACTCTCACTCCCTGTCAGCTGTTTGACTTCCTCCTCTTATTCAGACTCTGACAGGGGCATGTCAAGTCTGTGGAGATTCTAATTCATCCAGGTCAAGTTTGCCAGGATTCTAGGTAACATACCCATGACAAACCAAAGCCTGAGGCAGGTAAATTCCTCAAATAATAATTTTATTAGGTACTAGCTCGATACCCATGATTTGCTACGAAACTAGGTGGTTGGGCTTAGTTTTTGAAGAGAAAATAAAGGGGGAAAATTCTTTCTCTGCCTACCAGCATCCATCAGTATTCATCTGGGTAGCGTCCTGTCAATGTGTTGGACAGTTGAGGGCTGTTTGGAAACAGTATTTGTTGTATGAGTAAGAAGGAGACAGCAAGAACCCTGGATGTGGCTTAGCTCAACAGTTCTGTATTAAAGCTGGTTGCTTCTGTGAAACTGAAATTGAAATTCCTCTCCTCTGCTTGTGTTTTGCATTTAGAACAGATTTCTTTTCAGGTGGGGAGGAGTAGTAGAACTCCTTGGCATCAGAGCGTGTTAAAAATAATATACGAAACACTAATGCTCTGATTGTAATTTTGAAAAATCCTTTCTTAGTGAGCACCTAGACACCAAGAGGAACATACGTGCCAAATTTCAAATTTGTGGGCTTTATGATTCTGGATATTTTGTGATGATGTGTGAGTGGTATTTCACACACACACACACACACACACACACACAC
>BLBF01000097.1:4928702-4952002 GCA_015471245.1 Laticauda colubrina
TGTCTCTGTCTCTGTCTCTGTCTCTGTCTCTGTCTCTGTCTCTGTCTATGTCTATATCTATATCTATATCTATATCTATATCTATATCTATATCTGTATCTATCTATATCATCTATATCTATATCTATCTATCTACCTATTTGTTTTCTTAAGTTTTCGCGGGTACTTACAAGTATGGTATTCAGCTTTGTTCGGGTATTTTCCCACATCATCATAGTTGTGCTTTTAAAGTTGTAGCAATATTTCGGCAGAATCTCATCTGCCATCATCAGGCTTTTGTATTGTGTATTGTATTGTGTATCTGCATTGTGTATTGTACTGTATTGTGATAGCCTGACTTACAGACGAACACAGTACAGAAGCCTGAAGATGGCAGATGAGATTCTGCCGAAACATTGGATATGGCTGGTGAAAACCATCTTTAAATATTCCCATGGTTTTCACTTAATTAAAGGCAGAAGTTTATCACTTTCCAAAAACACCCAATCACATGGTCCAATCTAGATACAGTCCAGTTGCTAGGTGACTCAGCCCCCTCCTTCTAAACACCGGCAGGAATGTCCTTGGTTCCCAAGAGAAAATATTTTGTTTTGACTATAATACCCCAACTATCTCCATTCCCCCCTCTGTATCGCACAGCTCCAGTGTGTCAGTACTGAAGTCTCAAAATGGCCATATTCAGTGTTTATGGGTACTTTTTCAAGTGGTAACTGGATTTTCTTTATTTTTTTATTTTTTTTTCTTCGCTTCTCATCCCAGAAGGTTCTCAGTTCTGACCGAATGGTGAGAAATGCTACTTGACTGTGGAAATAATGAATCCAGAGAATCATTTATTGAATGTGGTGGAATTATTAGGAGAGCTCCTGTCTAAGTAGGATGTGCCTGAACTCATAAAATAAAAGTTTGCAGGCAGTTTTATGCTGTATTTATTATATATTTCTGCTTAGTGTAAGGGAATAATTATTGAGATAATATATAACTTGTCCTTATCTTATTACAATGATGGTTGGATGCTAGCAGATGCCAGAAGTTGCCATAGTGGGTTTTATTTTTTTACTTTATTTTTTGAAAGAATTAAGCACTTCAAGATGAATAGTTCAGTCAATTTCACTTTCAGATTAAATCTTCTTAGTGTAAGAGCTTTTCTGTCTCACTGATGAAGAATTTTGTGAATGTTAATTAATTCTCCCTTCCCATGAAAAGAATAGAATTCTCCTCATTTGGGTGAAGATATAAAAGCTGATCTAGGATTCTTTTGATGAACTAAACACACTTGCTTGTGGTTGGAAAAATATATTGTTTCAGTGCAAACGGAGCAAAAGCTGAACAATATTACAGATGAGATTAGGTGCCTTTCAGTTGATATTCAGTTGATATTCAGTTGATATATCTATCAACTGCCTTTCAGTTGATAGAATAATGTTTGCCTGATTGTGTTTAAATAAAAATATATAGATATAGCTGAGATAAAGATAGGTAGCCGATATCATAGATAGATAGATTATACTGTATATTCTAAACATACAAACTCAATACAGAAGCCTGATGATGGCAGATGAGATTCTGCTGAAACATTGCTACAACTTTAAAAGCACTACAGTGACGTGGGATAATACCCGAAGCAAGGTGAACAGCATATATATATATATATATTCTGAGGTTTTCACGGGTATTTTTATGTGGATCTTTGGTTATTCGGGTTTTCTCCCGTGTAAAATTGGAAGTATCTAGGTGACGTTTTGATGAAGTCTCATTCATCATCTTCAGGCTTGTGTCTTTGGCTTTGTGCTTCTCGGAGTAATACACACACACACACACACACACACACACACACACACACACACACATATATATTGCCAAGATACTCTCAATCTTACATGGGAAAAGACCTGAACACGCCAAGACCTGCATACCTGTACCTGTGAAAATCTACGAAAATATCTATCTATCTAATCTATATCTCTATATCTATATCTAGTCTATATCTATATCACACCCACACACATATACATACTCCCTTTTTTTTACAATCCTTAATTCCTTAATTTGGAGAAGAGTTGGAATGATTGGATGGAGCTGAGTGCTTACTGGCCAGATGCCCTTCCCGATGCCTACATGGAGTTTGCATCAAACAATTACTCATTACACTCTGAGAAAGAAACAACTGCTGCTACCATCATCATCACCGTCATCATCATCATCCACAGTACCACAGGCTACTTCTTTGGACCAAGATACAGCAATGTTTATATAGTGCAGGCAATTTGGCAGTTCAAATCTCACCAGAATCAAGGTTGCCTCAGCCTTCTATCCTTCCAAGGTTGGTAAAATAAGGATCCAGATGGTTGGGGCCAACAGGCTGACTCTGTAAACCACTTAGGGAGGGCTGTAAAGCACTGTGAAGTGATATATAAGTCTAAGTGCTATTGCTATTATCTCTGTCTTTTAAACATGGTAATCAGTGAAGTAGGAAATATCTACTGCTTGGGAGTCCCACAATTTATTATTTTTCCTGCTTTTTTATCAGGTGAGGTTGTGATTGTTATTATTACTTTTTTTTTTTTTAACTAAGAAGGGCCATTGGCATATGAGGAAACTCCAACAGTTCCAAACACCACCCAAAGTCCATATAGATGAGTGTCACCCAATTCTTTCTCACTTCTTGATCCCCTCCATCTCTAAAGCTATATTGCCTAAGGACCACAAATTATAATGTTTCCATTCCCATCACAATGGAGTTGTATTGTGACATCAAGGGGAGAATAAAAGCATGCCTGCCGTTTATAAAACCATCTAATTTCAGTAAGTCATAAGATTCAGTCTCAGAACAAGATGGATATCAGATCCTTTCAAACAGTCCAGCAAAGGGGAGCTCACTCCTATTTGTATAATAAGTTCCACACTTAACACTACCCCTTTTCTAACTTATGTATTCTATGCTCCAAACCAAGGGTCTTCAACCTTGGCAAATTTAAGACTTGTGGACTTCAACTCCCAGAATTCCTGAGCTAACATGACTGGAGGAGGAATTCTGGGAGTTGAAGTCCACAAGTCTTAAAGCTGTCAAGTTTGAAACCCCTGCTTTAGACTTTGAGACAATAGATTAACTTTTAGGGAGTGGACTTAAGTAATGGATCGTAAGACACTAGATTGGGGAAGTCATCATTAACTCTAAGAATTGAATGGCTTGAGTTGGATTTTCCAAGGAGACCACAAGGAGGCTTATATTTGAGAACCAATGGATGGAAACTGATCAAGGGGAGAAACAACCTAGACTCAGGAAAAACTTCCTGAGAGTGAAACCAATTAACCAATGGAACAACTTGTCTTCAGAAGTTGTGGTTGCTCCATCACTATAGGTTTTCAAGGAGAGACTGGACAATCATTGGTTCAAAATGGTATAGACCATAGTTTGAAATTGCAGGGGAAGAGCCATTTCCAAAGACGTGCACCCTTATTCTGTGTTCTGAAATCCATTGGTTGTGCTGTTCATCACTGAACCACAGGAAACGGAAGTAGTTGCAGTGATCTTCCCATACGGGGAAGGAATAGAACATCTGCTGTATGTTGGCCATAATGGCTATGGCTTCTTTTCTAAAGTGGATGAGCACCCCAAGGAGACTGTTTGTGAGATCAGGCCAATGTCCAAATCTTTGCATAGCTGAATTCATAGTGTAAAAGCATAGTGATCTTTTCATCCCCATAATGAAGGAGCAAAGGGGTGAGGCACCAGCACGCTGCTGAGGTCCAGGCAAGAGTGAAGGAATGTCCCCCAACCCACCAAGAGTCAATTCAGTGACCATTCAGGATTACAGATGTGACCAAATGACATGGACTACATTTCCCAGGATGCCTTAACTACATTTACCATAATGCATTCCTTTAAGGGGACAGCTCTTAATTGCTAACTGTCTCAATTCCCATTATCTATAAACTGTCTGGACAGCACAGCCCATCTCTGTTACAAAGCTGAAGAGCCAACGCTGTCCAAAGACATCTCCGTGGTCATATGGCCGGCATGACTAAATGCCAAAGACACACAGAACACTGTTACCTTCCCACCAAAGTAGCCCCTATTTTTCTACTTGCATTTTTATATGTTTTCAAACTGCTAGGTTGATAGAAGCTGGGGCAGGTAATAGGAGATCACTCCGAACCATCAAACTGCCAATCTTTCTGATCAACAAGCTCAGCATCTTAGCCACTGAGCCACCACATTCCCGTAACTTAAGTATGCAGGGCTGTAATAAATCTATATTTTTCTTTGGCCCAATACCCTCATATTAATCCTTCATAACTTTATACCATAACCTGCACAAGGTAGAGGCCTGTTCTGAATAATGTAGATAGTGATGGTGTATTCTTGCTCTTTGCAGCTCCTGTGCTCCGAACATCAGGGAGAAAGACAGAATGTCACCCCTTTTGTAATGTGCCAAAGAACAGTTTGAAAAATGTGGGTTTTATCTCTCTTAGCACAGTTTAAATGAGTATGGTGGAGAGTTGAGAATTCAACCATCTCAATAATCCTCCTTTATTTTGCATGCATGGGAAATTCCAGAGAAAACTGCAAAACAAATGTTTTCTCGCTTTGTCATTCCTATGGGTAACATATGCATTGGATTGATCTCATGGAGTTTTTACACATACTGTATTTTGGTGGTATTGTGTAGCAATAGAATAGAATATAGAATAGAATACAATATGGGAATGGAATGGAATATAAATATAAATAGAATAGAATAGAATAGAACAATGAAATGAAGAAGAATATTGGAATAAGGAGTAGAGAATGGAGAATGGAATGGAATAGAATGGAATAGAGTGAATGAGCTGGAAGGGACCTTGGAGGTCTTCTTGTCCAGCCTCCTGCACAAGTAGGAGAACCTATACCATTCCAGACAAGTAACTGTCTAGTCTCTTCTTAAAAACCTCCAGTGATGGAGCGCCCACAACTTTTGAAGGCAAAGATGTTCCACAGGTTGATTGTCCTCACTGTTAGGAAGTTTCTCCTCAGTTCCAGGGTGCTTCTCTCCTTGATTAGTTTCCATTTATTGTTTCTTGTCATGCCTTCAGGTGCTTTGGAGAATAATTTGACCCCCTCTTCTTTGTAGCCCCTAAGCCTGAAGATGATTTAAAGAAATATTTGAAAACTTGAGGGGTCCTTGGTGTTTCTCTGAGCTTGGTTGTTTTTCTTGCAGGCATTTCATTATCCAAATCAGGTGACTTCTATCTACTGAGTCACTAGCACTGATGAGTTTAACTAGTTCAGGTAATGACACATCTGCAAGAAAACAACCAACCTCAGAGAGCACCTCTTATTTCAACCCTGAGCTATAAATATTCTCCTTTATTGGTACTTGAGAACTTGAATGATCATGACGTCTTACTCCTATTCCTTCAAACAGATTGCCTTTTCCAACTTCCTGTGTTCTCCTTAACAAGGAAGTGGCTGCTTTAACAGGCCCATTCCATTTAATGAGTTGACTCATTAGAGATGCCTGTTTTACCAAACATTTCATAGTTGATCCAGAGGCATGTTTATGTATAAAGGATAATTTCATGTGCCTATACCATAGACACCATACCACTTAGTGAGATTTTAAAAAGTAGAAGAAGGAAAAAAGGGGATATCTGTATAAAGGTTGACCAACTATAAAAATACATTAGGGAAAACTTGCTGAAAAGTAGGGGTGTACTGTGCAGTGCTTCATGTACATTCTCAAGAAAGATCTTTGGAAAACCCAGAAGCTTGAATGAAGCACTTTTCTTCAATCCCTTTAAAGCAACTACTTCTTGTCTTTGATGAGGTGTTTATATATGTAAACAAAATGAAACATTCATATTAATCCAATTCACGCTAACAATATTATTAATCTCTATCACATTTATCAAATTTAAGTAATTCTCATATTATTTGAAAAATATGTAAAAGAAAATGCCTAACATCTGTCAACTTCTAGTCAATCATTTTTATTCATTCTATAAAATAATATATTCTAATATTTCCCCTAATTTCTGCCTCCCTTAGCTTACGATCAGGCTACTTAAATATTTAAATGGCAATTCTTTTTATCCATCATCTTTTCTTCTCCTTGGTGCTTCATTTCTTATCCATTTTTAATTCACCTCCCACACTCCTCATCTTTATCTATATCTTCATCTGTCAGACAAATGGTTATCTAACATTTTCTTGAAACCCTCAGGGTTCACAGCCTCTGGAGGCAAACCGTTTCACTGATTAATTTTTCTCACAGTCAAGAAATTTCTTTATCGTTCCAGACTGCATCTCTCTATAACAAGTTTCCACCCATTACTTTTTATCCTGCCCTCTTGTTTTTTTTAGGGGGATCTATATCTGTATCCCAGTAACTTGAGATATTGGTCGTTCTCCCATGTCTCCCAAAGCAACTGGGATTCAATGTGCTAAAGATTCAAACAAAGCATCTTGAAAGAGGCCCAAAGAAAATTTGCACATCTGTAGATATTTACTACCAACATCTCCATCTATTTGGATGCAAAGGAGTTATTCAATAATAAATTACCCAACAAACAAACAAAAATAAAACCCCACACTTTTTAAATTTACAGAAGCAAGAAAGGGAGTTACCATCACTAGTATAGGGATGTGATGACCCAGGGTGTGGCACAAAGGCAACACAGTCAAATAAGCAAGAAGAGTCCTTTTATTATCTCCAACTTTGTCCCCAATGTCCAGATTACCTTCGGATGGAGAAAAACTCTCCCAGGAATAGACTTTAACTGTAGAAAATTCAGTCCAGAACAAAGTACACATAAACTGTAACTAAAAATCCAAACCAACCGAGCTGAAGTAATTAACTTGACAGGGCAGAAGAAGGAATTTCAGATTTGAAAGCAAAGCAAAACTCACACAGTTGGGAAGACATCAGGAACACAGATAAGCCATTATGATACAAGATAAATTCATGTTTGCTTCCAACAGCTTGCTGTGCGCAGCTTCCTCTTCTATACACTGTGTTCCCCACTGCAGCTAATGAAGGGAATCAGGGCCCTTTCCTCCCCCATAAGCCACACAACCCACGTTGCTCTCTTCTCCGTTCCTCCCTATGTGTGCTAGGATGAAGAGGGGATGGGCCTGGGTCTTCCTCTGAATTCCTTCTCCCTTGCTCTACCTCTCCCCTTCTCTGCCCAGCCAGACTTTGCCCTTCCCCAGTTTCTTCCACAGCCAACGGAGCCACACTCCCACTCCCTGTCAGCTGTTCAGCTTCCTCCTCTGAGTCAGATTCTGACAGGGGAATGACAACAGATTTGTCAACTCTGTCTATCCTTTTAGAAACGTAACTTCTCTTGACCAGCTACACAAAGTTAGTTGACTGGGCAATTTCAAAAAAGAATAAAATAGAGACAAAAGAGGGAATGCAGTCTTTGAGCAACAAGGACGTGAGATTGTCCTTGATGTAGTGGGACAATGAGAAGATCTGCTGGCTCAGAAGGGTCCTTGACGCCCCCTCAGCGTTTGAGAAATGGAACAATTTTGGAGGTAGCAATCTATTTGCTTCCAGGGGAGTAGCTGATGGCTTTCCTTCACTACCTGCTCTCTTCATTATCTCTCACCACACTAACCCAGCACGTGTCAAATGCCCAAACTTAATGTTCTTTAACCAACACTACCATGACCTGAATTTAACTGAGTGTTCAAGCAATCTAATGTGCTTCTTTGCTTTCAACTAATTGTGGAATACAGGTCAGAAGAGCTGCATTTGCCTCTGCAACGAGTTAATAACTCTACACATTTTATGTTGCTGGCCAAAGTGATTTTAATTTTGCAGGGAAAGTTTGGGGTGAAGGGTTGGAGCCAAATACATTTCTTCTCCATGGTTGGACGTGTGGAGGAGCGTGGAAGATTTTTTTAAAATTTTATTTTTAAAGGAAAATACTTGAACGTATCAAGGAGCAACTTGGTCTGCATAATGCCTTTTATTCAGTTTGGAGAGTCAGAAGGAAATTGGTTTCCCCTCTCCCCAATTACAACAGTTTCATTTTAAGGTTATACATCTCTTCACTATTTGTGGTCAGAGCAAATCCAAATTATATTTTTTAGGTACTGTAATGTAAACAAGGAAAGGAATTTAGTTAGGAATTGGATCTCCATAATATTAATGTTAGGCTTGGATAACATCATATAAGGGTGTCCTCACTGAGCAATATTTTCATCAACACAGGTTGTCTAAATTCATAAGCTATGTGTCTTCATTCTTCAACCATCATTCTTATACACAGAAGGGAACCCATCTTTCTCTCTCTCTAACCATGTCTTTCTTTTTTTCTTTGATTGATTGATTGCTTGATCATTGCGGTACCAAAATTCCTCACACTTTTTTTCTGTCTTTAGAAGAGGTCTGACATTTATCTCCAGGCTGTTTTTCTAAAATTTAATTTTTTTTTGCTTTTCTTAATTACTCATGGTGAGAGAAGGCACTGCCATTGGGTCTGGTATGGTCTTGCATATTTTTCATTCACCTGAAGCCCCCTTGATGCCAATATGAGGAAACACAGAACTGGAAAAGTCCACTTGAACCTTTCAATTCCAACCTTTGGCTCAATAAAGGCACTCAAAGAAAGAATGCAGAAAAACAGAATTGGAAAGGACTTGGGGGTCTTTTAGGGCCTAGGCTATCCCTTTGCTTGAATGCTGTATCATTCTGGAGAAAGGGGTGTCCCCCAAGGCAGTGTTCTAGGACCAACTCTCTTCATACTCTCCATAAATGACCTCTGTGATCATATTAAGAGCAACTATTCTCTTCGCTGATGATGTAAATCTATTCAACACCACAGACAATACTGCTACCCTTCAAAAAGACCTCCACTTTGTATTGGAATGGTCAAACAAATGGCAATTTCAATAAATAAATGCTCTGTCTTATATTGGCAAAAAAAACAAACAAACCAGAAAATAAAATACAGGCTGAATAGTCAAGACCTTGTTGATGATCCAAGCTCTGCAAAGAACCTTGGAGTACTCATCTCTAATGATCTAAGTGCTAGAGCCCACTGTAACTACATAGCCAAAAAGGCATTAAGAGTTGTTAACCTAATCCTATGTAACTTTTTCTCTGGTAATATCACACTACTAACTAGAGCATACAAAACATTTGCTAGACCAGTACTCGAATACAGCTCATCAGTCTGGAATCTGCATTATGTATCTGATATTAACACAGTTGAGAAAGTCCAGAAATATTTCACAAGAAGAGTTCTCCACTCCGCTACTCATTGTAGAATACCTTATGCCACCAGACTTGAAATACGAGACCTAGAAAACCTAGAACTATGCTGCCTTCAGTCTGATCTAAGTATAGCATATAAAATCATACATTGCAATGTCCTACCTGTCAATGAATACTTCAGCTTCAACCATAACAATACAAGAGCACACAATAGATACAAACTCAAGGTTAACCGCACCAAACTTGATTGCAGGAAATACGACTTCAGCCACAGAGTGGTCAATGTCTGGAATACTCTGCCTGACTCTGTGGTTTCTTTTCCAAACCCCCAAAACTTTAACCTTAGACTGTCTACTATTGACCTCACCCCTTTCCTAAGAGGTCTGTCGGGGGCGTGCATAAGCGCACCAACGTGCCTACCATCCCTGTCCTATTGTTTCTTTTATTTTTCTTATATATACCCATTTCATGTATTCATAACTATGTATATACTTATACCTATTATCTTGTAAGCAATTGACAAACCAAATAAAAACAAACAAACAAACAAATAAATAAATGGTTGTCCAGTCTTTTCTTGAAAACCTTCAGTGATGGAGACTTCATAACTTCAGGAGGCAGGCTGTTTCACTGATTAATGGCTCTCTGAATCTAGAAATTCCTGCTTAGTTAAAGTTTGGATCTTTCTCTGTGAAATTTTACTCCCTCTACCTTTGCTGAAAGGCTGTGTCAGGATTCCGGCAGTTATCCCCCCTCCCATTTACATCATGAGTCTCGAGCCAAACTTTCAAAACTTAAAAAGGATTTATTGGGAGTTAACGTGTCTGGCACTGCCTGGGTGTAGCTGACTCTGAGGCACATAATTCGTTGTCACCTGGTTTTCCCCCACCCCCTGGGTGTATCGTAATTCACATTCTCCAAGGAGGCACATCCATAGCCAAGAGTCATCAGTCATGTTCTCCAGTTAGAATTTTGCATGGCAGAAACTTCATTCACCTAGTTACTATCTTTGAAGATATTTATGGAATGCACTTTTGGTTTATAAGCAGCTGCACTGCTCCCCTCTCCCTTTCTGTTGGCCATATAAATATTTTATGAGTTGACAGCCAGTTTACCAAAATGTCACTTTGCCCTGCCCTGCCCTGCCCTGCCCTGCCCTGCTTCAAAGTGGTGGCAGAGATGAGTTTATATAGAAGAATAAAGTGAACTATTGAATGAACATGTATATTGTTGTATTTTAAGAGTCAGTGATAACTTGCTAATATTGAATATATTTGTTGGAGAAGTTTCTTTTCCTTTCTATTTCCCTTTTTAGGGAAGGATTCATCACTTTTTCCTTTTTAACATATTTTTGTATTAGGTCCTTTGGTTACTTTTATCTGTTTGATATAATACTAGATAAAATTGGTTTTTTTAAAAAAGGAAACAGAGCCCAATATAACAGGAGGGAGTGAATATAAATAGCCTTGAAAAAGTATTAGATGCTTTGTTGGTTTAATAGATCCTTCATCGTAGTTCAGTGAATATTTCAGTTTTATAGGGTATATAAACTTTAGATGTTAGATTTGTGAGACACATGGCGAAAAAAAGCATGCTAGTGAGTCTTTAAACCTGGTTGTGTCAGTTGCCATCGGGCAGCTGTAGACTGGAAATGATTGATGCAATGACAAAAGAGGGACCACAACTGTTCTGCACTAAATTTGTGACCTTTTACTTTTATAATTGAGATCAATTTTAACATTTATAATGGTTTACATTTATTTTTATATATATTACAAGCTGCCTACAGTCATTCCAAACAATGAGATAGATGGTTTATACATTTAATTTAATTAAATGAATAACATAACAGACCCTCAATGGCGCAATGGTCAGAGTGCAGTACTTCAAGTTACTTCTGCTGCACCCAGTTGCCTGCAATTTGGCAGTTCAAATCTCATCAGGCTCAAGGTTGACTCAGCCTTCCATCCTTCTGAGGTGGATAAAATGAGAACCCAGATTGCTGGGGGCAAGAGGCTGACTCTGTAATAGGTAGATAAGTCTAAGTGCTATTGCTAGTCCTCCCTCCCTCCCTTCCATGTTGGTGCAGTGGCTAGAATGCAGTATTGCATGCTAATTCTGCCAACTGCCAGCAGTTTGATCATTACCAGCTCAAGATTGACTCAGCCTTCTGTCCTTCTGAGGTGGGTAAAATGAGGACCCAAATTGTTGGGGGCAATATGCTGACTCTGTAAACCGCTTAGAGAGGGCTATAAAGCGGTATGTAAGTCTAAGTGCTATTGCTATAACAACAAGTGGCTATAAGTGAATCCATAAGTGGCTTCTGGTTTTTTTTCTTGAAAACCTCCAGTGATGAATTACCCACAACTTCTGAAGGCAAGCAGTTCCACTGTTTTATTGTTTTAACTGTCAGGAATTTTCCCCTTATTTCTAGATTGAATCTCTCCATCAGTTTCCATCCATTATCCCTTCTGTAGTCTTCAGGAGCTTTGGAAAATAGCTTGACCCGCTTCTCTCTGTGACATCACCTTAAATATTGGAACACTATTATCACGTCATCCCTGGTTGTTCTCTTCACTAGACTAGCCATGCCCAGTTCTTGTTCTTTATATGTTTTAGCCTCTGGTCCCCTAAACATCTTTGTTACTCTTCTCTGCATTATTTCTAGACTTTCAAGATCTTTTTAATAGTGTGGTGACCAAAAATGGATGCAATGAATGAATGACCAATGCAGTCTCTTTTGAAGCTTTCCCTTATCTCGGGATCATCCCTGCCAAGGATGGGCATCTTAGCCTAATGAATAGTGATTAGTAAAATGTATTGTGGTTAAAAGGCTGTAGAGATTTTCAGGCATCCAGGTCACGGTTGTCCCAAAGGTGCTTTTTTAGGAGGCCACTGGACTTCCTTGTGTTTTCTTTGAAGATGTTTCCCTTCTTATCCAAGAAGCTTCTTCAGCTCTGACGAGATAATGGAGAATGGAAGGGTTTATATTCCTTGCAGACAGCTGGTCATTTGCATCCTTTTAGAGGGTTATTGAGGCCACTTGGAGGTTTATCTGTGTCCTTAGGGTCACCTGAGTAGTGCTCCTGGTTCCTGTAGTCAGCAATTTTTCCTCTGGAAATCCATTCTTACCCCCGCACCATTCAAAGAATGTTCAACCCAAATTGTATTGCTAAAAGTCTGTAGAGATTCTCCATCATCCAGGTCATGGTTGTCCCAAAGTGCTTTTTCAGGAAGCAACTGGACTTTCTTGTTTTTCTTTTTGAATTGTGGTTAGTTGCGATCCACCCCCCTCCCCTTTTTCCAAGTCCACAGGGTAAAAAATGAAAGCTCAAAAAAGCAACCATCTGGCAACCATTTCGCTCAAAAAAGCAACCATCTGGCAACCATTTCTGAACTTACCATTATCCCTAGAAAACTCAAGGCTGGCAAATGATCCTTTAAAAAAAAAAAAGAAAGAAGGTTATTCTTCCCAGTAGCTAAATCATTGTTAGCGTCTTTCCCACTTCTTTGTTTCCCCTGGGTTGTTTAATTATTGCTGAATGACTGATACTGTTGAGGAATTTGCCAGGGTTAGGAAGTAATTAGTATTTCTATCTATTTCAATGAAAGAGGCTATTACTATTAATTAATATCCATACAAGGGAGCCAAAGACGTTTTTAAAAAGTCTACAATGGAGATATCTCCAGGGCCCACATTTACTTCAAGAGTTTCTTTGACAGGTAGCTATCTATTATTTTAACAAGCTGAGATACTTTGCATCTCCAGAAGCAGGAGGTCAATCCGTCATGGCTGTCAAATTTTTGATAACTAAAGTGTCCGTATTAATAACTAAAAATTGAGAAAAAGATAAAGCATTGTAAGAGGAAAGATGGCATCAGCCTTGGGTCATTACACTGGCAAATGCCAAACAGTAGCAACCTGGTTATTGCTCACAGAAAAGGAACAAAAAAAAAAGGCATATTAAAATAGTAAGCTGTTGGGGATGTACAGTACCGTATTGTTTGTAATATGGTGATATACATGTTGTTTATAATATTTTTATTATCATCATCAGGACATAACTAAATGTTGGCATCTAGCAGACTTTGGCTGATATTTAAAAACTTAATTGGGTTCAGACTTGGTTAGTAGCTGGGTGAGAGATCACCAATAAAAGGCCAGAGTGATAGTCTAGATTTAACAGAATAACAGAGTTGGAAGGAACCTTGGAGATCTTCTAGTCCAGCCCCCTGCTCCAGCAGGAGACCCCATATCATTCCAGATAAGTGACTGTCCAGTCTCTTCTTAAAAGCCTCCAGTGATGATGGAGCAACCACAGTTTCTGAAGGCAAGTTGTTTCATTGGTTAATTGGTCTCACTGTCGGGAAATTTCTCCTTAATTCCAGGTTTCTTCTCTCCTGGATTAGTTTCCACCTGTTGCTTCTTGTCCTCTCTTCAGGTGCTTTGGAGAACAACTTGACTCCCTCTTCTTTAAGGCAGCTTCTGAGATATTGGAAGACTGCTGTCATGCCCCCTCTAGCCTTCCTTTTCACGAGACTAGACATTCCCAATTCCTGCAACCATTCTTCATATGTTTTGAAAGTCAAAAAAAGGGACATCCTATAAGAAAGCTGGGGAAACCAGTCATATAACATTCCCAAGTATACTAAAGCAAAAGATAAAATAATCGAGCAAACACCACTATTCAATCAAAACAGGTTTGAAACACAGACAGATAAAAATTACTACTATACAGGGGAAGGCTGCTAAGATTCTGTGCAGTTCAGAGAACTCCCAAATCCCACTCTTGGCTGGCACCGCTCACCCCACACCTCACCTCCCAGGAGTCCCCACGGAGCCTGTTTTGGATGCAGATAAGTGCAGGGTATGTGCGGAGGCCCGGGGAGAGTGAAAAATGGGCCTCCTGGAAGTTTGGGTAGGCCGGAAATGGGCCTGTTTCCAGCTTCCAAAGAGCCTCCGGAGCCTGGAAAGGCAGTTTGTGCCCTCCCGGAAGCTTGCAGAAAGCTGCCGGGGAGGGCAGAAATGCCCCCCCCACTGTGGTACAGGTGGCTGATAGATCACACCTACCATGACCAGGGGTGGGATTCTACCAGTTCGCACCTATTCGCTAGAACCGGTTGTTAACATTCTAAGCAGTTCGGAGAACCAGCTGTTAGAGGAAATTACTGGGCTAATCCTGTAAGGAAGGTAGGAAGGAAACATTCTGGTGTTGCTTACAGAAAATGCCTCTCTGTTAATCCTTATTACATTCTTGGCAGAACTAGACTTCCTGTCTCAGGAACTTCTCTGGAGTTTTTTTTCCCCTTCCTTTGCTGGTACTTTGTTTGTGTGAATTGACCATTCAAAGTTACAAGGGCACTGAATAAAGTGACTTTTGACCATTTTTCACACTTATGACTGTTGCAGCATCCCCACAGTCATAAGAGGCCAGGTAAGGAGAAGCATGCCTCAATGTGAGTGATATTGAGTTGGCCACGCCCATGACCATGACCATGCCCACCAAGCAATTGGGCAGAGAACCCATTGCTTAAATTTTTGAAGCCCACCCCTGCTTATCTACAGTTAAAGATAAAGGCTTCCTAAAGCAGAACTAAACCACTGATGGCTCTACAGACATGGCCATACCTCCATTGTTTTCTGGACAATGACATAGATGTGGTTTGCCATTGCCTTTTGCAAGGATGTTTCTTTAGAGACTAATCTACAGATCTGAGATTCCTGGTCTTTTCCCATCTAACTACTAATCAGGTCTGTTCCTTTTGAAGATCAGCTAGAACCATCTAGTTCTCCGTCTCCATAACAAATACACTGAAAAGAACCAGGCACGTAGTAGGAAGCAGCTTCACAGTACTGAGTCAGCCAAGAAGTTCCTCAGTTTTGTTCACAACAGACTAATAGAAGGTACTGGGAGACCGATCTTTGAGTTTAAGCAGATTCATTTAAATTGGGGTTGGCAAAACCACTGATAACCAGGCTAGCATAAAATTAGTCTTCCTGTTTTTCATTCGTTACCCTCCTTTAGCTGCATTCTAGGTACTCTGAAGCATCCAAACAAGTTTTTTAAAGGTGGCTTCATGTCACAAAGATGACATTAATGTAATACAATGTTTAAGAGGTGTGTGCAACTGTGGCCAAGTTAGTTTTCTCCAGATAGAATTGAAACTGGTGGAATCTTTGAAGTAGTGAGGTTTTTGCAAAAAAATTATGATGATAAAATCCCCTTTAACTCTTGCACATATTTAATTCATTGAGAGCATCTCTGAATTCCTTACGGGCACAAGGCTTACAGTGCCTTGTGGGATGCCTTCTTCAGCTTTTGCAAACACCAGAGGAGGTGGAGATGAATGAAAGTGAACAAAGCAGTCGAGTTAAAAAATGAGGCTGCCTGGCTGTTGCATGGTGTGCTTTTCTCACACTTTGGTGGAAGCCAAATCATCTTGGGTGATTTCTACAGGTGTTGAGAGTATAAATCAATCAGGGCAAATCCCTGCCCACAACCATGCCCACTTCAATCCCTTCATAAATCCATTGCAAAGATCCTCCTAATTCTCATGCCCATCAGGATCTGTGGCAGTGAGTCTTTAACTTCTCATTTTAGCACTACTTTAATGGTGTTGGGGAATGTAGTTTGGAATAAGAGTAGTGCGGTGGCTTAGAGGTGGAGCTCTTGCCTCAAAATCAGGAGGCTGTGAGTTTGATCCTAGGTAGAGGAAGATATTTCTCTCTCTGGACACAATAAGAATATATCTAATGAAAAAAAAAATACTCTGCATGGGTGTCACGAAGGGCATCTGGCCAGTAAACACCTTGCTAGAACCATTCAGTTCCCCAGACTTTACCCTGCAAGGAATTATGGGGTTGTTAACTGATTATGATGATTGATGATGATAATGAATGTAGTCTGGAATTCTAGGAGGGGGAGGATTGCTTCCCAGAGGGCAAAGAGGTGGCAGCAGAGCTTCAGAGTGTCTGGAAGGCAGGAAGAGAGCTAAAACTGACCTTCCCTAGCACTTCACACTATCCTTGTATGGATAGTTGCTTAAATCTGGTAAGGTTGATGTCAATCCCCCAAGAATGGCATGTAGATTTTGAACACAGATTATTACAGATCAACAGAGTTGGAAGTGACTTTGTAAGTTATCTAGTCCAACTCCCCCGCCCAAGCAGGAGACCCTACACCATTTCTGCAAGATGGCAGTCCAGTCTCTTCTTGAAAGCTTCTTGTCTCTACTGTTGTTCAACTGTAGACAAAATCTTGCCAGACTAAAGCAACTATCTTGCATGACTGTAGCTGTACCCTGGGAAAAATTAGGGAGGAACTATTTTAGCTATTTCTGTTGACCAAACTTTCCAAGCTTCACTGCCTCTTTGCATTCTGGGAAGCAGCAATTTCCTCCTGGAACTCCAGACTACATTCCACCACAAATGGCTATCTACCATGTTGATGTGAGAAGATAGAAATGCAGAATAACAGGGAAGGGATCTTGTAGGTCATCTTGTCCAACCCCCTGCCCAAGCAGGAGACGCTACAACATTTCTGACAAATGGCAGTCCAGTTTCTTCTTGAAAGCCTTCAGGGATGAAGCTCCCACAACTTCCGAGGGCAACTTCTGTTCCATGGTTTGGTGGTTTCTCCCTGTCAGAAGGTTTCTCCTTATTTCCAGGTTGAATCTCTCCTTGATCAGTTTCCACCCATTCTTCCTTGTCTGGCCTTCAGGTGCTTTGGAAAATGGCTTGATCCCTTCCTCTTCTCTGTGGCAGCCCCTTAAATATTGGATCACTGCTCTCATGGCTCCCCTGGTCCTTCTCTTCCCTAGACTAGCCATGCTCAGTTCCTGCATCTGTTCATTGTATGTTTTACCAGTTCCCTAATCATCTTGGTTGTTCTTCTCTGAACTCTTTCTAGAGTCTCAACATCTTGTTTATAGTTTAGTGACCAAAAGTTGGATGCAATATTCTAGTTGTGGTATTATTAAGGCTTTATAGAGTGATATTAGTACCTCCCTTGATCTTGATTGTATCCCCCTGTTAATACAGCTTAGGATTTCATTGGTACTTTTGGCTGCCACTGCACACTCTTGGTCCACTAAAACTCCAAGATCCCTCTCATGATTACTGCTATCAAGCCTGGTTTCACCCAATCTATATGTGTACTTTTGGTTTTGTCTTATCTAAGTATAAGACTTTACTTTCTCTACAGTGAATGGGTTTTTCTTTTGCATGTGCCTAAATGTAACACTTCTTTTGCAAAAGTTTTCCCCCAAGGATGATAACATATCTGAAGATGGCTTTCACCAAGAAGGATATGCTTTTGAGAGCCTTTCCTCCAATTTATAGATTTACTTCTGAGAACCTATGAATATTTTTTAAAAAATCATCCAACCTTTCAGCTCACAGAGCAGGTGATAAAGGGTGCATTGGTTTGCGAAGGAGAAATTTCTCTCTCCTCCGTCTGAACCCATTGCTCATGCAGCATTTGTTGCAGAAAGCAGAAAGTGGGTGTCCTTGTGAGAATTAAGTTGTCCTTCTAACACTGTTCTTATTACTTCTTGTCCTGATTTCTATATTTTTGTTTTCTCCTTCATTTCACAGCAAGAAACCAAAGCTGAATACAAATACACTCCTCTCTTTTATCCAGAGGACAGTCTTTCAAAGTATTATATACAAGTGCTAAAATCTATTCAAGGGCCTGTCAATAAAAGTGACCTTACTTTTAAATTGCTATGGGGTGTTTGGGTGTTGCCGGTCTCATCAGTCTGATGTTGTGCTACAGTAGAGTTTGCAGCTCTATGGACCTGAAAAGTTGTGAGTCACGGCACTTGAATTGGGTTTCTTTTGGAACTCTGTTGCCAGAACTCTTTCAGAATGGATCCAGGTTTGAAGGTATTCCCAATTTATGACTCTAATAATTATTTAATCTAGTAAGTAAGAAGATCTCCTGCTTGAGCAGGGCAACCAAGATGATTAGGGGACTGGAGGCTAAAATATACGATGAATGGTTGCAGGAACTGGGCCTGACTAGTCTAGGTCAGAGAAGGACCAGGGGAGACATGATAGCAGTGCTCCAATATCTGAGGCACTGCCACAGAGAGGAGGAAGGAGGTCAAGCTATTTTCCAAGGCACCCAAAGGCCAGTCATAGAATAATGGATGGAAACTGGAGAGATTCAATCTGGAAATAAGGAGACATTTTCTGACAATGAGAACAATCAACCCATGGAACAGAAGTTGCCTTCGGAAGTTGTGGGAGCTTCATCCCTGGAGGCTTTCAAGAAGAGACTGCCTTCTGTCAGAAATTGTGTAGGGTCTCCTGCTTGGGTGGAAGGGTTGGAGTAGATCACCCACAAGGTCCCTTCCAACTCTGTTAATCTGTTTTACGCTGTGGGTATGAAAAGAAACATAAAACTAATATAGTTTTAAAGAAAGAAGTAAAAGTTTTAAGCAAGTTTAATGTTTTATTAAGGCTGTAATGGCTGGGGAATATTGGAGTCTCTGAGTCAATAAAGAGTACTAATTCTGACGATAATTCAAACCTGGGACTCATCTTCGGTCAGGATGGGTCTGCCTAATGTTATGAGTTGGACCCATTGCTTTCATGGTGTGGAGATAATAACTTGGTCCTTAACACCAATAAGACCAAGGAGCTTTTAGTGGACTATAGAAGGAATAGATCAGACATCCAGCCCTTGCTTATCAATGGAGACCAAGTGGAGCAAGTGGTCAGTTTTAAGTTTCTCGGTGCTACCATAAAAGAGGACCTGACCTGGGGGGCTCACATTGCAGCCCTGGTCAAAAGGACCCAGCTGAGATTATACTACCGGAGGTTTCTCAGGAAACAAAAACCGAATGAAAAACTGCTGGTGACCTTCTACTGCTGTACCATAGAGTGTATCATCTGTCATTGCCCAGAGGATCATTGGTTGCCCTCTCCCCTCTTTGGAAGAGCTTTATAATTCCTACTGCCTTAAGAAAGTTTTAACATCTTAAAGATCCATCTCATCCTTGACAGCCCTTTTTTAAACTATTACCATCTGGCAGATGGTGCAGGATAATGAAAACAAGGACAAATAGGCTGAAAAACAGCTTCTATCCCAGGGCAATAATTATTGAATTCCACTGTATAGTGCAATATTAATGCAATATCAGGGATTTTCAGTTCAATTGTATAAATTTATACAATTATATAATTGATGTGTGTTTGTGTTTTATTTTTATACTTATAATGTACACTGAAGAAGGCATTTAATTTTGTTATACAAGGTGCAATGACAATAAAGTCAACCAAGCTAAATTTAACTCTCCCTAGATCTACTAGAATCCTTCTTTCTGACATGTGGTATAAATGCTTCTTAACCCTGTGGTGGATAGCAGGTGAAAAGAATGTTATTTCCAATCCCTGCTTGTCACGTTTGTCACATGGGTTTGTATGTTTGTGAGGGGGGGAATGGACTGAAAGAAGGGGATTTCAAAAAGTAATTAATATTTCAAAATTATAGTTGGGAGTCCAGAATGAGAGAGTTGAGGGCTCAAGGTCATTGAAAGGGAAGGTCATTAAAATGGGGCTGTTTTGATTTTGGTCTGTTGCATGGTTGCTCTTAAACTCTGCTGCTTCAAGAACGACATAAACCAGAAGTTGTCTCCAGTAGTTGTGAGTGCACTGGAAAGTTTGAAGACATTTGATATCCAGTTAGTAAAAGGCTTCCTGCTTGAAAAGGGGGGGGGGTTGGACCAGGGGTGGGATTCAAATTTTTAACAACCGATTTTGTGGTCGTGGTTTAGGTAGTGGGCATGGCTTGGTGGTCATGTGACTGGGTGGACATGGCTTGATGGTTATGTAACTGGCTGGGCATGGCCAACTCAAGATCACTCAAATTGAGGCACACATCTCCTCGCCTGGCCTCTCATGACTGTGGGGATGCTGCAACAGTTGTAAATGTGAAAAATGGTCATAAGTCACCTTTTTCAGTGCCATTGTCACTTTGAATGGTCACTCCACACAAGCAAAGTACCAGCAAAGGAAGGGAAAAAAACTCCAGAGAAGTTCCTGAGACAGGAAGTCCAGACCTGCCAAGAATGTAATAAGGGTTAATGGAGAGGCAGTTTCTGTAAGCAACACCAGAATGTTTCCTTCCTGCCTTCCTTACAGGATTAGCTCAGTAATTTCCTCTAACAACCAGTTCTCCGAATAGCTTAGAATGTTAACAACCGGTTCTAGCGAATAGGTGCAAACTGGTAGAATCCCACCTCTGGGTTGGACTAGAACATCTCCAAGGTTCGTTCCAAGTCTGTTGTTTCATGTGGGGTCTGACAGAGTTTGCAGCAAATTCAAGTCCAGAAAACACACAGATGACTAATCAATAATCATTAACTTCTTTATAAACATAATAATGTGAGTAAAATTTGCAATATCATTTTGTACGGAGCTGGTATTCAGCAGGTTCTGACCAGTTCTGGAGAACCGGGAGCGGAAATTTTGAGGAGTTCGGAGAACTGGCAAATCCCACCTTTGACTGGCCCCGCCCCCATCTCTTCTCTGCCTGCCATTGAATCCCAGCTGATCGGTTGGGATTCTTCCTTGGTTGCCCTTCACAGGAGAATGGAGCTGTAAAGCAGGTTAGTGGGGTGGGGAAGGAATGGGATTTTGCAATAACCTTCCCCTGCCATGCCCACCAAGCAACGCTCACCAAGCTATACCACACTTACCAAGCCACTCCCACAGAACTGGTAGAAAAACTTTTTGAATCCTACAACTGATTTTGTAGATTCTTTCAATGCAACATAAGGAAAAACACAAACAGCAGCAGCTAAAGGCCCTGTCACACTGGCCGACGGATGCAAAACGTTTGTAAAAAGGACACAGCGGACGAGAAAAATGTTCCATCCATTGTTATCCGCTCTCAAAAGTGCCCCGAATTTGCATAACCAGAGCGGACAACATGGAAAGGAACAGACGAGGGGAGGACGTAGGGCGGATGAAAAGCGGATGCTCCACGGAAGCCTAGTGGATGGCAGCAGATGGGAGTGGATGGCACATCCGCAAGGCTTCCGGGGGAGCGCAGCAAAGTGGACACGGAACGGAAAGAGCAGATGCAGAGTGGATGCCGAGCAGATGAAGCGGATGCACAGCGGATGCCGAGCGGATGAAGTGGATGCCGAGCGGAAGCCTAGCGAATGCCTAGCGGAAGCCTAGCGTTCACTGCGCATGCGGGGAGGAGGCATTGCGTCAGCCCCGTGGATATAAAGGGAAGCAGCTCCCAAGCAGGTCACCATTCAGAGGAAAGACCTGCATCCAGACACAGCTTACCAGCCAGCCAGCCAGCCAGCCAGCCAGCCAGCCAGCCAGCCAGCCAGCAACCCAACAACCATGGGGAAGAAACGGAAGCCTCTGCCATCTGCTGCCAGCCCTGGCAAAAGGGACAGGGCCACCCTCCCACCTCCCGGCCCTGACTCTGCTTCTGCTGGGGCTTTTGCTGCCCGGGCTCGATCTTCTGGTGCTGGGGCTTCTGCTGATGCTGCTTCTGGAGGTGGTGCTTCTGCTGATGCTGCTTCTGGAGGTGGTGCTTCTGCTGGTGTTTACTCTGCTAGCACAGCTACTGGTGGTGGTGCTTCTGCTGGTGCTTAATCTGCTGGCACTGCTCCTGGTGCTGGGGCTTCTGCTGGGGCTTACTCTGCTGGCGCTGCTCCTGGTCCTGCTGGTGCTGCTGGTGCTCCTGGTGCTCCTGGTCCTGCTGGTGCTCCTGGTCCTGCTGCTGCTGCTGGTCCTGCTGGTCCTGCTTTTACTTCTACTGTTGTTGTTGCTGCTGCTGCTGCTGGTGGTGGTGGTGTGGAGGAGCAGCCCCTACAACTTCGAAGCCCTTCTGATGAGGGCCCAAATGGCCCTGCCAAAGGGAGAGGGAGACGCGTGAACGGGAGAGGAGGCAATACACAATCGAAGAGGAACATGAGGAGGAGGTGCTGGAGTGGCTGAGGGAGAATGAATATCTTTGGCGGAAGGAACACAGGCTCTATTGAGACACCAAGAGGAAGCAGGCTGCTTGGAGAGAGAAGGCGGAGAGCCTGGGCTACACTTTGGAGGTGCTCCTCGGCAGGTGGAAGCACATGCACACCTGGTATGGGAAGCTGCACCTCAAGAAATCTGGCCAGACCGCGGTCAAGCTGACGGACTGGGAGACCTACATGATGGCCAAGTGCAGCTTCTTGGAGGGTGAGATCCGGCACCGAGGAGCAGCCCCTCTCACAACCCTCTCTCTCAGGCAGCCTGCTGGGGCCAGTCCTCTTCTGGCAAAGAGTCAGCTCCTGTGTCCAGGCAGGTATCTGTGGAACGTGCCACGACGGAGACCCCCCCAACAGCTGTACTACCCCTGGCGGAGCGCGTGGAGGACCCCCTGATGCAGTGGGAGCAAGGAGACGGCACTTCCACCACAGCCCAACCCGCATCCAACCCCAGCTCCATCTCCACAGAAAGGCAGAGAGGCAGACCGGAGGGGCAGAGCCACACTGTCCTGCTGGCGATAAGAGACACTATCAGGAGCAGCGTAGATCTCCTCTCTCAGCTGGTACACACCGATGCCCCATCCTCCAACCGCAAGCCCTTCCTCACCTATGTCAACCAGACCCTCATGAACATATCGGAACCCCAGTGCCAGGTGGTGAAGGACAGGATCACCGATCTTCTTCACAACCCTCTAGACCAAGATGAACCTGCTCCCACCCAGTCCAGGCCTGCTCCTCCACCCAAGGTGATGTCACTGCCCTTCCAAGGCTTTCCACAGGCCCTCCCCTACCAAGGCTATGGCTACCAGGATGTCCAGCAGCACAGGCAGCCCTTCCCAGTCCAGGCACAGGTACATCGGACGCCACCGGTGCCACTGATGCCACCAATGCCACCCACGTCACCGATGCCAGCCACGCCACAGATGCCAGCCACGCCACCGATGCCACCGATGCCAGTCCTCACCCAGCTGTAGACCAGACAGCCCCACTACACTGCTCCTTCCTCCACCCCACAGCCAAGCCCGGCCTCAGTACATCTGTCATCGGTATTGGGGCTGACACCCCATGTCATGGAGGAAGGGGCTCTCAACATCACGG
>BLBF01000097.1:4970358-4987001 GCA_015471245.1 Laticauda colubrina
CTTCTCTTCTCTTCTTCATCCAATATCTACTCTACTCTACTCTATTCTATTCACCAGGAGATGGTGAGTTCTTGAAGGAACAATACTAATGCAACACTAATGCCAAAAAGGGGAGAGAGAGAAAGAGAGAGAATAATATACATAATGGCACTTGAAGCTGATTATTAGGTGGGAGAAGGGAGGAGGATTGATCACATTAAATTCCAGGAGAATACTAACCTCTGAATGTCCCTACTGAAATAGGCATTACCAGTTCATAAAGTTTTATGAAGCAAAACTGTTTCAGATTTGTTTCCTTCAAAGAATACAGCTGGCCAGCAAGGATTCACATTAAAGGTGTGCAATCAATTCTTGCACTCCCCAGATGTAATAAACAGGATACAGGCAGTCCTCTACTTTTGACCATTTATTTATTTAGTGACTTTTTCACTAAAAATGACTTACAATTGGTAATCCCCAGCTTTCCTGCAGCCTTGTAATTGCCATTTGTAACTTTCCCAGCAAGCTTTTGACAAGAAAAGGAACCTGGCTAGGAAAATTGCAAGTCATAATCATGGGATGTCTCGTTAATGACCACTGCTGAATGATTAATTTTTTTGGGTCTCAAATGTGGTCACAGCTTACCTGTGTTTCATTTGCAGGCAGTGCTAGTTTCAGACGAAGCATGGATTATGCCTGTTTTTTTTTCCTTTTTAAATTATTTTTTACTATATAAAACACAAAGAAGAGAAAAAAAATAGGAAATTAAGGGAAGGAATAGGAGCAGTGTGAGATACAGGGAGAAAGAGAAAAAGAAAGAAAAGGGGGCATTGACTTCCAATTCTTCCTAGCACAGTACAAGATAAACACACTCCAACTTAAAATTCCTGCTTTTACACATTGTTATATAACTAATCATTCCTATAACACCAAATCTTTCTAATTAACAAAACCGAAATCAAAGTTTCATTTTTTTTTCTTCACAAGCACAAATTCCAGAAGTGGTATCCAAATGAAAACATACTTTCCTCTTTGAATAAGATAATCAATTTTACCATTCCTGCTTTATCTTCCTTGCTATGGAAATAATGTGTATTTCTATTTGCACCGAGTAAACTTTGGAAACTGCCACCATGTTTATTTACAAAATTCACTGTATTCTTTCAAATTATTTGACCTGGATCATGCCTAACTTTTGATAGAGATTTGTATCCCTGTTAACTTTTGTTTTTAGATTTTAGGATTGGCTAGTTTATTCGGTGTGTGTGAGCATTGGACTTTTTTTCCTGTGGTCTCAAAATTATAAAATGACATTGTCAACAGCATATAAAGAAAATTTGTACCAGTGGTTTTACAGGTGGCATTTCCCCCCAACAAGAATAGCAAGAATGTTCAAGAACAAATCTGAAAAATGTTGGAAATGTCATCAGGTACCTGGCTCATATTACCATACCTGGTGGACTTGTGCGGGTGCCAAAAAATATTGGACTAAAATCCACACATGGTTGGAAAAAATGACAAAAAAGCATATAGACTTGCAACCAGAGATATTTTTATTAGGAATTTTACCTGAAATATATTGTAAAGAATTGAAATATCTGATTGTAAGTGTGTTGACAGTGGCTAGGATTGTATTTGCCAAAAACTGGAAAAATGAAAAAATGCCATCACAGGAGGAAATTATTAAAAAAATGTTGGAATGTGCTGAAATGAGTAGATTGACATTTGAAATCAGAGAACAAATGATAAACAATTTTATAAAATTTGGGATCTAATTTATCAATGGTTAGACAATAAAACATGGTAATGAAATATGTAGATTTTTATAACATAATGAATATATAAAGATGTATTTTTATTATATCTACAAAATGATTGTAGGATAGATCTTAGATGATAATATGAACTGCAATAAAACAAATTAAATAAAATATGGATTATCTTGTGAAACATGAATGAATAATAGTATAGGCAAATGATTGATTAATAATGATATTAATGTATTTAGGAATATTTGATTGACAATATGAGAATATGAGATATGAGAATATGAGACTACGAAGTAGAAGCACAAAACAATTTGTAAACCAACCAACACGCTGTATGTATATATATGGAAGATGGCTTGTTGTTTTTATGTTTTGTTTGTCTATGTTTGTCTTTAAAAACAATAAAACTTTTAATAAAAAAAAAGAATGAACTTCTGAAAACTAGGTGTTTCAAAAGGAATCCTTTATTGAAAGGGGTTTTATCTCAACACTAGGCAAAGTAGAATCTAAGATAGCCCCAGGCATAGAGTCATAGGTAAAGGAAGTTAAAACCCCTCCCCTCATTCAGATGTAGATTTAGTCAAACAGAGAACCAACAAATTAATTCCCCCTCCCCTTCTCTAGGAAATTATCTTGCAGAGTTCTCAGGAGTTTCTTCCAGGGCTGGAATTTTTATGGTCCCTTCTCACCCTGTTTCTCTTCCAGAGGTGACAAGTTTCTGGACATCTGGCTCCACTCCTCTGGATGTATATCATATGCAAATTATATGGAATCAATATTGGATTTAATATATTCAGGTTACATCAAAAAAGATTACTTGTACCAACTCCCCCTCTCTTCTTCCATTGAAGAATGGCAGATACACGGATCTGACAGTGTGCATGCTTCTATCTTTCAATACTCTTCCATATTTTAATATTCTTGTACTGCCCAAGCTGCCCAGTTCATCAATATTCTGTAAGAGAAAGTAAGGTATAGATTCCTTACTTGCCAGAATTTCCAACTCTAGTCTTCAGAACCAGAATTATGACTTTCCTAATTGATTTTCATAAAACAGAGATACTGCTACTCATGTTGTTTTCTTTGCCTGAGATCCCTCATGCTAAGCCATGGTAAATGTAACCATGTTTCATAGTCAAAATCATAGTTGGTTAGCTTGATGCTGAAATCACAAACTGCAATTCACAAACCACAAGGATAAATATTGATACATCTCTCTAAACTGTAAATCTTGGTTTACCATTCAGAGTTAATTTTAAGAGAAAATCAAACAAATCACATTATGGATAATCACAATATGTATAATCTGTATAACCCTCCAAACATATCCTGGTGTTATAACTCTGAATACTGGATAAATTTGGAAGTTATCCTAGATGATATATCTGTTTTGTACCCTCAGTCCAGAGTGGCATTAGTAGGAGATTTTAATGCTAGATTGGGTCCTTCTTTGTATGAGTTCACCCAGAAGAGTTCTTCAATAACCATCCTCAGTGGCTCTCCAGAAACCGCAAAAGTAACACTAATAGCCTGCTTTTAGTCTCCTTAATTTTTAAGGGTAATCACCAAATTCTTGGAGGTGAGGATAAGAATTACATATATTCTTACACATACCACTTCAGAGGTGGTATTCAGCAGGTTCTGACCAGTTCTGGAGAACTGGTAGTGGAAATTTTGAGTAGTTTGGAGAACCGGCAAATCCCACCTCTGACTGCCCTGCCCCCATCTAGTCTCTGCCTCCCATTGAGTCCCAGCTGATCGGCTGGGTCTTCTTTGGTTGCCCTGCACAGGAGAACAGAGCTGGAAAGCAGGTTCGTGGGGTGGGGAGGGAATGGAAATTATGCAGTATCCTTCCCCTGCCATGCCCACCAAACCATGCCCACCAAGCCATGCCATGCCCACTAAGCCACGCCCACAAAACTAGAAGTAACATTTTTTGAATCCCACCACTGTACTACTTGGCTCATTCAAGCAGTGTGCTAGATCTCTTTTGTATGTCTAGAGATAAAGTCAACCTCTTCTCAGAGATTACAGTACACTTTAGTGACAATAGCGGTCATCAGGCTCTAAGCATGACATGGCGAGGCCACTCATGTTTAAGACCATATAACATGGCTGATGGATGGCTCACTAAAAAGATAGAGATGATCCAAAATACAAGGTTTAATATGTGCATTATTCATGGGCTGTTTCTTTCAGAAAAATGTACACATTTTATTCGGGAAAATATTGACTTTAAAAGTTGCTTTTGTAGGAGAAAGACAAGCTTGGGAGTGTAGTCAAGAGACGAATCAGCCTGGAATCATTATGTTGCCACAAGCAGTGTAAGTCCAACCTTTTTCCAATTCCATTAATTCTTATCCAGCATCAATTTAATGTTGTTAGTTGACTACATTCTTGTGTATAAGCATGAACAAAATCAGCGTAATTGAAACTTAAAGTGCGGTCCTGATTCTTCATGCCCAACAACTTTGTGGCAACTGAATAAAAGTGAATTTTGTAGAAAGCCATAATACTTAATTGATCTGAACCCAACAAGAATTTTGTATAATTTTCTGAGGCAGAAATATGGCTTGGAAAAATTGTTGTCCTCTGGCCTGAATTAATTGTACTTAAGATTTTGGGATCTGTGTTGTTTTGGGATTAAACTGGACTCAGTAGGACTTATTTTTAAGAAGAGATCTATATACTTGTTCCTATGAACCATTCTATCAAAAAGCCAGATGTTTTCCAGATGGGTGTTGAGGGGCAAATAACATGGGTTTTGTTATTTGTTAACTAACACAGTTACCTTGTATTTTGGGGGCCATAGAAGGAGCGTTCACGTCGCGGCCCCTGTCAGGTATCTGTTTACCTGCGAATCCTTCTACCGCGCTACACCAACCTACACCAACAGTGTTCTACAGTGGCTGGGAAAAGTGTAGCGACACGAGAGAAGAAGACCTTGTATTTTAATTTGATTTATTTTCACTTTTAAAATGAGGTTCAGATTTATTAGGTTTTAATATTCCTAAACTGATAAACAAGCTGGAGACCAAGTTCCAGACAAGAAAAAGTTTGTTAGTACAAATTAGGGTCTGATTTATCTTTTTTATGACTCCAAACAACCGTTTTCCTTACAATTACACTTCTTTTCATGTCCGATCTCATTTTAATGAACATATGTGGTATTATGGGATGCAAATATGTCATGTTTGACTACATGTAACTGATTACATGTAACTACATGTAACTGCAAAGGGGAGGTTGCTTTTATTCTGTGCAATCAACTTTCCTCTTTCATTTTCTTTGTTGTGTTAACTATAAAAAGGAGGGAAACATGAGGCTGAAGGTTCTCTCTCTGTCAACTTGTAAAGCATTCCTGGACTGCTCTTGAGTTGACATAGGGAGGAGGGGGGAGAATTGATGGAGAAGCTCAGTTGCTATGACCCAGAAGCACATTCCATGCATACCTTTCTCCAAATTGTATTCCAGGTTACCAGAGCAAGCCGTAGAGGCATGTTTTCTACAGCCCATGAAAGTGCTCTTTTGGAGAATGTGATTTATGACACACCCTGGGAAGAGGAGGGAAACAGGATCATATGTAGGCAGTAAATTATGTGGGGCAGAGCCAACTGCACTTGAGAAAGTTCCGACATATTGTTCCTAATAAATAATTGGATTTCTTTTGAAACTTGGCTTGGGCATCCGTTGGAACCCTGACACCCTCCCTTTTACATAGAGAGACCCCACTTTATAAGGTACCCTGATAAACTGCTTTTAAATGATCTTCTGACCCAGTTGCCGATTAGGAGGGTAAACTGAGGCAGGACCTAGAGCCAGATTTAGCTTTTAGTGTCCAACTTTCATTTCATTTTTTAAACAAAAAATATTTTGAGCAGCTTTCCCCAGTTTTTAAAGCAGTCTATTTATGTTACATTGGTTGTTGGAAGGAAGGAAGGAAGGAGCTCCATATTAAGCAACAAAGGACTTGACGACAAATGCAGTTTTAATTGAATGACAAGGTTTAGTTCATTATTTATGTCAAGGCATGTAAATTATAGATAGCCATGAATTTTACATGCTTTTGGTGCCTGTTACTGAATTCAAGCTAAAGGAAGGGTGGGTGGATGGAGGAAAACCACCACAGAAGTTGATGTTCTAAAGAGCAAACTCTCACAGTTTTGATATGAGGCACAACTTTCCCTCTTTTGACACACTATCATCTGTCAAAATGAAAAAAATTAATGGGGCTTCCTTAATTCATCATGTTCTACTTCTGCCCTGTTTTTAAAAACTACACTTGACTCTGTTACATAAGAAACAGTCCAAGGGCAGGGAAGAAAGAGACAACTTGTGTCTAGACTGTGAGAAAAATAATCAGGTTATTCTTGAACCCAGGGGTGGGATTCTCCAGGTTTAACTACCGGTTTGATGATCACATGCTTTGTGCACGCTTCATGGACACCCGCACCTGATGTGTGCTGTGCATGTGTGCATAGCACTTCAATTACACAGCTGAGAAGCAGCAATGCACTGTGCTGTGCTAATCATCTGAGAAGATATCATTAGGTAAAGCACAGGGGTGGGCAGGTGGGCCCACATGATAGTCGCAGCAAACCAGTTCGCTGCCAGCTAATTTTTGGAGCAAGGGGTTCGGCTGAACCGATCTGAACCGGTAGAATCTCACCCCTGATTGAACCACATGTGCAGTTCATCAGTTGCTGTTTTATACATTTTGGCTATGGATTGGAAAGGACAGCCTGGTAGGCTTCAGAACTAGGGATGCTTTTGGCTTCTCCAGAAACACCCGTAGTTGGGGTCATGAAGAGACACTCTACTTAATGCAGATAAAATATAAGCTAAGACATCATATCAGACAAGGAGTCATAGATAGGCTTTTGTAGGAGTTGACCAGGCTGAACCTGAGGGAGGGGTCAAACACATCATCAGTAGGGCAGCTGGTGGCAGGTTTTCTCTTAGCAACTCTTCTTTAGCATAGCTTGCCCTTCTGGCTTCCACTTTCATCGCCTTCTGCGAGCAAGTGAAAACATGGCTTCAGGGATGAATTACAAATGGCAGTGCAATATTCTGTAAAGAAAGAGACATGGTGGCCTAGTAGTGAAGATGCTTGCCTCCTACTCAGAAGGTTGAGAGTTCAATCCTAGGCAGCAGCAGATGTTTCTTTTCTAGGGCTCAAAGAAAAAAAAAATCTGCTGTGAACTTTGCAAAGGAGTCAGGAAGGGCATCCAACCAGTAAATGCTTAGCTCCATTCAGTCATCCCTACCCTGAAATAAGGGATTACAGGGTCATAGAAAGGGAGGGTAATATTCCGTAAATATAATTAGATATATTACAGCAATGGATGCTGAGACTGAACTGGATTGCTATTCCAAAAAAATATTATAATAACTTATATTTTATATGTAAGATTTATAAGCTACCCAGAAAGCTTCTTTGGTGGCTTATAGATCTTACATATAAAATCCTTCTGGCTTTGTTCCTTTTGGTTCCCACAAGGAAATATTCAGTCCTGTTCCAAAGCTCAGAGAATTCAATTTTGCTATTTTTCATTATGCTATTCTTTCTCCTTTACTTTCCACACTTTCATTAAGCCACCATGCATTTCATTTTCTCACCTGGGAAGACCAGGAAGTCAATAGAGTGTTGGAAAAAATGCTTAGCAGGCAACAACAGCAGCTATCAGAGCCAGCCGACACTGTCTTGAACTATAAAATCACTGCAAAAACACTATTAAGGTATATATGAAAACCAGTCTCAAGCATCCTAAGAATAACGTAGAAAGAACAAAACTTCCTTCACCATGGAGGAAAACATGGGAAAGTGCCATGACTAATTTCAACACAGCATTAAAGGAGGTTTAATTTTAAGTTTAACTTTAAGGAGAAATTTACTAATAGTGAGAACCATTAATCAATGGAATGGTTGTAGGTGCCCTATCACTGGAGGCTTTTAAAAAGAAACTGGACAGCCACTTGTCTCGAATTGTACAGGGTCTCCTGCTTGTGCAGGTGGTTGGACTAGAAGACCTCCAAGGTCCCTTCCAGCTCTATTCTGTGTCATTGTTCCAGATAATGAGCGATGGTGGTGCATTCTAGTGCAGTACTGCAGGCTGCTTCTGCTGCCTGCAATTTGGCAGTTTGAATCTCATCAGGCTCAAGGTTGACTGAGCCTTCCATCCTTCCAAGGTGGGTAAAATGAGGACCCAGATTGTTGGGGGGCAAGAGGCTGGCTCTGTAAAACTGCTTAGAGAGGTCTGTAAAAACACTTTGAAGTGGTATAGAAGTCTAAGGGCTATTGCTATTGCTAATGAACTCTGGGAATTCAGGACCCTGGCACTTTGTTCAGGTTCAAGAAATCCTTCATTGAGTACATTACACCGGCACTTAGAAAGGTGAAGCTAGCTCTAAATAATTCCCGCACTTAGCGATAATTAAAAGAATGAGACCCCCCCCATATCTCTCATGTTCCATGGGCCAATCAGTCCAGAGATAGGTTCCCACCCAACTTTGACAGGTGTCCATTGATATGACCTTGGTTCTCATGCCACCTGGTAGATGTTACGGCTAGACACCCAAGACACTACATTCCTGAGTTTCCCAGCTTATAAGGGTCAAACCTGGCTGCTGTTATTGACCAATGCTAGTCTTCAGCACCCTCAAAATTCCCCAGAGGAAACAAATCCCTTTTCCCTACCATGAAAGCTTCTATCACCCTCCAATATTTGCATCTTCTTTTGACTCTTTGACTCAAGCCACTAACACTCTGCAGCTATTCCCAGATACCCTTGTGGATTTATACCTCCTCCCCCCAAAGGCATGAGTAACCTGTACCCCAGTGACTTAGATTCTAACTGGTTGGGACAAAAAAGCATTTTTTTTTCAGTTCAGAGAAGCAACATGCAGAATACAATTGAGTACATGGAAAGTAGCTCGCCGAGATGACTCTGAAAATTGCTAATATTTGAAAGCGGGCAGGTGTAACAAGATTATTGAGGTGAGGAGAGAATTGCAGCCTAGAAATATTGGAAGATGTTGCAGCAAAGTTCAATATTGGTTGCTGGTTTTTTTTTAAAAAAAGCAGAAACAAAAACAGAACAGCAACAGTAATGAAAGCATTAAGTCTGTATTTAACCAGAAACTGTCTTTTTTTAAGCTGCCATACACTCCCCTTTAGTTTTTTAATAGAAGCATTGGGAAAATTGCTTAACTTCCACACAAGATACATGAAATTCTGAACATTGTCAAGATAATCAATATAGGCACATATCAAAAGTTTCGATCAGCAGAATAATTTGTAGTTATCTAGAGTTTATATGCTTATCCAATAACCAAGAGATACAAAGGACAAGACATCAGGCAGGAAATATGGTTATAGAATCCTGCCTTGAATCCTCCAAAATTTCCTTCCTCCCTAATACTTACATTTTTTAAAAAAATAAACGTTTAGCTAACATACATCGTATCACAACTGGAGAACTGGAAAAGTGCTGCTTCTGTTTTGCTCCATCAGATCTCATGCCTCTTTGCTTACCCAAGTTCAAGGAAGCCTTTTATGAGTTCTCACACTGAGGATGGAGCCCTCCCACTGTATGACAACTCAGCTCAGAGTGTGCTTCTTCAGTGACCTCTGTGGTTTTCCAGCCATGCAAACATCTGAAGTTCTAGGAAAGGCCAAGAGTTTCTAAACTTTACAGTCAAAAGCAAGCAGTCTTGGTTGACCATGGCCAAATGCTCCAACTCCCTTGTGGCAAATTAAAATGAATTGCTCAGTGAACTCTCCAGGCTCCTGAAATTAGTAGAACAGAGAGTTAGGTGTATATACTTCTGTTATTTGGGAGGAACCTTTCCATGATTGGATAAGAGGTGATAACCAGACCAGTCAGCCTGAAATCCTTGCCTCCTCAAATAAAACCAGGATATCCTAAAAATAATTAAATGGGAAACTGCACCTCGGCCTTCCTGTACTATCATCTCTCTTTAAAAGAAGCCCTGTGGGTCTCACTGGGCCCTTAGACATTGTTCAAAAACAATCTCTTTACTTGGAAACTTGCTCAGATAAAAGACACATTGAAGCCTAGAAAGGATGGTGATGAAATTTTCATCCAGATTCCTTCCAGTAAATGAGTATTATATGACTAGCTATGGAAGCAACTTTGTGAAAGCTCCTAAGATATGTTCTCAAAATTGTAAAGGTACCCACCAGTCTTCTCCAACAGGCCATCCTTCATATTATCTTTCCTTTCTCTTCCAGAAATCTTAGTGGTCTTGCAGACTGGAAAACAAAGTCTGTATATCTAAACGATTCACAGTTAGGGCAAATGGATGAAACTAATTTAACAGTCAATCATTCTTTTCCTGTAATATTAAGTGCTGTAGTATGTTGGCTACATGGAGCAATGAACCATTTCAACATCCTAAAACTCCCCAGATTCGTTATAATAAAACCACAGCAAGCCAGCCTAAAACAATATAAGTTTCTTTTACCTTCACTTCTTAAATTCTGGTTCTCTGAATCTACACGGGGTGTAATAAAAATGTAAAACCTGGAAGGATGAGAGGGTAAGCTTTGTCTTCTGGTCAGAATCAATAATATACTCTATTTTCTTACGAGGAAAAACCATCAAAATTATGCACAATATGAGGTAGCTGATTTGGAAATAAATTATCTTTATATAATTGTGTCTTATCGGTAGACTGAAATAGTCATCTCCTATTGCAAATTAATAAACTTGTCAAATGAGTGATATCAAGATTTATGAGGAGGAAATACTTTCTAAAGAAAGGGAACAAATCAGATACATTTAAATCAAAAAAGATGAGAATTTAACTTTCTTGTGGAGAACATTTTATTTGTTTTTCATCTGGAAATTTTTTGAATAATTTTGGGGATTAATTTTGCCAGATGTCAATTTAGGTATAATATATCCCTAAAGAGCTATGTCCTTTTGTTAGTTAGGCAGGACTAACTTCTAGGTAAATAATATATCAAAGTATAAGACTCCTCAATGCCTATCACAGTTGCTACTATTGAGCCAGCTACCATCTCTGATCTGACCACTGTCTAATCTGTATCTCCTCCTCTTCTCTCCCAAGGAACTTCCCACACACTATTACATTCACACTGCCTCAAATACACAGGTTGTTTTTTTTTTGGCTATACTAGTGCAGGGGAGGAGGGGGGAGGAATGTATTTTCGTATTTGCAAGATTGTTGTGAGCCTTGTGAGGTAGTCCAGCCAAGAAACATACCAAAAAAAGGAGTAGCTCTAGGTTTATGGTAAGGTTACAGGAACAGAAAATTGCAAGTCTGGAAACATCTCTCTCCTCTCGGTTTTACAGACTTAGAAGCTAAGGAGGGTCCATTCTAAGTGGCTTGCCATATCCCCCTTTCTTCTGTGGACTAATGTGCCTCTTCTTTGACCATTGCCTAGTTGTCATCTTCTTCTGTTTGCTGCTGTCTCTCAAGGAATTCAATTTTTTTTTTTTTTACTGCTGGTTCTGTGGGTTTGGCTTGGTGGGCATGGCAGGGGAAGGATACTGCAAAGTCCCCATTCCCTTCCCACCCTACTAACCTGCTTTCCAGCTCTGTTCTCCTGTGCAGAGCAACAAAAGAAGACCCAGCCAATCAGCTGGGACTTGGGAGGCAAAGAATAGAGGGAGGCGGGGCCAGTCAGAGGTGGTTTTGGTTGGCTTTCCAAACTACTCCAAATTTCCACTACTGGTTCTCCAGAACCTGTCAGAACCTGCTGAATGCCACCTCTGAAGACAGACCATTACAATATAGTATCAGGGTTCCAGTTAACACAAGCAATTGAATCAAAACACCAAGGCAACCATGTTCCTCAAAGTGTAGATTTCTTAGACATGTCATATTGACACATCTGAGGAAAACCCAACTCTGAAGGACTCAAAGTCCCCCCCCCCCAAATCAAACCCCAAAGTTCTTTCCCTTAGGTCATATGTCCGTCACACGGCCCAACCAGGTCACAGCCACCATCCTGGCTGGCTTTGGTCCATGCCTCTCTAACTCTTGATAGAACATCCTTGGCTCCCATGAGAAAGAATGTTGTTTTGGCTATACAACCCCATCTATCTCTGTCTATCTTTATCTCTCCCCTCATGTTTTCACAGCTCCAACTGGCCTCACTTGTGGCAGCCCTGAAGGTGCTCCCAAAATGGTCTCAGCTCAAAATGGCTTCAGGGCTGACAGCAGCAGTGTTCCAGTATTTGAGGGGCTCACCCAAAGAAGAGGAAGTCAACCTAATGTCAATTCATAAAACATTTCTATGCCTGTTTTAGAGTTATCATGAACGGGGGGCGGTAGGGGGGGGGAAAGGAATTTGAAACAGCTGTGCAGCAGTTTGGAATCAAAAATGCATTCCATTCATATCTTGCAAAGATCATAACTAAGTGACTGGAGTTTCTGCCACTCAAATCTCTAATTGGAGAACAGTTATGATACACCCAGTGGGGTGGGGGAAAACCAGGCTCAAGGATGACAATAAATTACGTGTCTCAGAGTCAGCTATACACAGGTTATACTGACATGTCAACTCCTAATAAATCCTCTGAAGTTTTTGAAGCTTGACTTGAAGCTCATGATTATCAGAGTCCTGACACTTACTTTCCAAAGCACCAGAAGGCAAGACAAGAAGCAATGGATGGAAACTAACGAAAGAGAGCAGCAACCTAGAACTAAGGAGTCATTTCCTGACACTGAGAACAATCAACCAGTGGAACAGCTTGTTTCCTGGTGTTGTGGGTGCTCCATCCCTGGAGGCTTTTAAGAAGAGACTGGACAGCCACTTGTCTGGAATGGTAGAAGTTCTTCTGCTTGAGCAGGGGGTTGGACTAGAAGACTTCCAAGGTCCCTTCCAGCTCTGTTATTCTGTTATGTTCTACATGTAGAGTGAATTACAAACCTTCCATGAGGGTTCTACTCAGCCAACCATAGTTCTTCACCAGAGCATTTGACCCCAGAGATTGCAGACAGCATGCCTAGGCAAAAAGGGGTAGGGTCTTTGGTTGCACTGGTTCATCTGACTTTTTTGACCTTCCCCTTGTCGAACCTGCTAGGTTTTCCTCACTCAACAAAGCCCAGCCACCATTTTGAAGAGCAAGACTAAAAAATCCTCTGTTGCTAGGCAACCACCAGAGAGATCCCACATTAAGTGGGGGAAAACAAGAGAAGCTTCTCTCCCCCCCCCTTTTTTTTTGTCCAAACCATGATTGTTTCTTTGATAATGCTAGTGCATGCCAGCTTATTAAGAAATGAGATATTATCACGAAAAAGCCATAAGAACAAATTCCCTTTTCTGAAACTGACTTTTTCATTTGTACCTTTGTAGTGTATTTTTTTAAAATCGATATCTTATTTCATTATCTTGTTATAAAATAATTTTGGTGTTCTAGGTGAGAAAAATTGCTTATTTCCCCTTAACATTTAGACCTTTGTATATTTTCAAGCTGGAATATGAAATCCTGCTCCTATTAGGGAAAGAACTTCAACATCAGTTTTGCTTAAACCTTTACCAAAAAATGTTCTTTTCTGGTTAATGTGTTCACTTCAGTTTATGGAATTTTTTTTTCCTCATGACCTTTTTTTCATGACTGCTAACTGAGGCATCCACTACATCTTTCTAATCTGCATAACCACTGGAACATAGATAATTGCTTATAGGGTTTTGTCTGCTTTTGCCTGAAAAAAAAAAGAAGAAATGCTATAATGACGTGAGTAACCACAGGTATACCTCACTGAGCAAGGCCAGGGGAGAAAAATAATTCCACAGCATAATTGTTAAGCAGGAAAGGACATTGGGGAAATCAGAAAACTGGCAAAATAAATGTGGCAGAGTGAAATGCAGACATTTGCTGATCAGGATTAGTTTGGAACAGAACAGAATAACAGAGTTGGAAGGGATCGGGGAGGTCTTCTAGTCTAATCCCTTACTCAAGAAGGAGAACCTGTATCATTGAGACAAATGGCTGTCCAGTCTCTTTTTGAAAGCCTCCAGTGATGGGGCATCCACAACTTCTGAGGGCAAGCCATTCCATTGGTTAATTTCTCCTTAATTCTAGGTTGCTTCTCTCTTTGATGAGTTTCTATCCCTTGCTTCTTGTCCTGCCTTCAGGTGATTTGCAAAATAAGTTGACCCCCCCCTTCTTTGTGGCAATCACTGTCTAAGGTGAGCAATAAGCAAGCAAGAAAAGATTGCCTTCACTCCATGCATTGGAAAAGATTCCTGAATGAGCTCTTTCAGGAATCAAAAGTATGATGGAGGATGAAAAAAAAAATCATTTCAGTATATAGATAGAAGACATGGATCAATCATCTTCCTTTAATGACCCCATAATCCCATGCAAGGTGGAGTCTGGGCAACTGAATGGAGCTGAGTGTTTACTTGCTGGATGCCTTTCCTGTCACCAATGCGGAGTTGTTGTTTTTTCAGCAGATATATTCTCATTGTGCCCAGAGAGAGAAATATCTGCCTCTACCTAGGATCGAACTCACAGCCTCCTGATTTTGAGGTGAGAGCTCCACCTCTAGGCCACTGCACCACTCTAGAAGACATGACTCAATATATGGCTGAAATCATGGTGGAACTTTTACCACATTTGATAATCCCGTATAAAGTATGTTGGCTTGTTCATCAAACAGAGAACTCAGATCACATCTCAACTAAAGCCAATTTTGTGTAGTAATGAAGACATTGGGCTAGACACTGGAAGATAGTGAGTTATAGTCCTTTCTTAATCAGAAAGCCACCTTGATGGCTTCACTCCAGCTCCTCCCTCTCAATATGTTCTAGCCATCTGGTTCCTCCTTCACATGTCTTCCTTAAGTAAACCATGGGTCCATCTTCTCACTCACTCAGTTCACTCAATGGGGCTGATTGACCTCAATGAAAGAGACAAGGGAATGGATGATGATGGGAGAGAAGAAGCCCTTGCTCAAAACCACCAAGAAGCCCCACCTTCCCTCCAATCTTGGAGTCAACCCTGTTGCTTTGTCTCATATCAAAAGCTTCATAGGGTTCTTCTCTCTCAGTCCAACCTCCCTTGCAGGGACGCTGTTGTTGGGAAAAGTGAATGTATGATACCTTGAGCTCTAGATGAAAGGTGGGACATTAGATAAATAAGACGACTTTCAAATAAAGTGGCAGCAGAGAAGTTGGGGAACTTTTTGTAAAAATGGCTTATGTGTGTGGATTATGCATCTGTGATTATAAAGAAACATGCTCATCCTTTATTAAAACTGTAACCTTTATGAAAAGTCCTCGCTCTTATTTTTGTATTTTAATTTCCTTTTTCCTTTTTTCTCTAACTTTTTTTTTGTTCTGCTTAATTGTTTTATTTTAAAAAAGAAAATAATTAAATGATAAATATCACAAGGTTGGCAATAGAGTGAATGCAGTAAAATGATCCTCTGGGCAATGACATTAACCCTCTGGAGTGCTGTCCTATCTGCCACGGTGCAGTTGGCAAACCATATAGAGGTGCAGTAAGTTAAAATACTCTATATAGTGCAGCGGTAGAAGGTCAGAAGAAGCGGTTCTTCTGTGCCTATGTGATTTATTCAATAAATTTTTATACTCTTGGTAAAATAATGTCTCAGGAGTTTCTTTTTTTGGATTCACCAACTGGACAAGTTGACAGAATGGTTGTAAGTTGAGGACTGCCTTTCCAGCGAGCATGGAGCAGGGTCCCACCCCATGGTAACCTGTTGCATGATTTTCTAGCGTGTGCAAATTTGAATGGAAAGTTTTAGAGTTGCAATCTGCATCATGAAACAATGGGAAGTGAGCGATCAAAAATGGTGGGGGGGAAGGGGGTACTTACTCACCTGGGAAACATGTATTAGATTGGTTTACCTGGAAATATGGATTGGAACACATTTCCCACTGTTCTCAAGGTCCAGAAAATAATTTCATCTCTGTGGGATAAAAATACCAGAGAGAAGCCCATAAATATTACTGTCCCCTTAATGGCAACTAATCCAAATCCTTTGACTTAAAGTTTTCAAAAATATACTGAAATACAAATGTGAGCACTGACAGATTAATGCAGCTGGTATCATTCAACAGCCCAATGAATTGGAGTCTCTAAATTTCATTTCGATGATTTCCTCAGAAGCATTAATTACTTTTGTGCTGAAATTTGACAGACATCCAAAACCTCCTTCCAAACATTATCCCATTTTCCTTTACAAATAAAGATTGCAAATCCGAATTATTGGCTTCTAGGACAGGCTTGGAAAAAAAGAAAAAGAAACCCAATCATATCTCATTCCAAATTTGGATCTCCTGCATTCCTGTCTCTGTATCAGCCATGCTAGGAACTTTCACAATGGGATGTAGGCATTCTCTTTCCATTAAAGAGAGCTTGGATGGCAGGATGCCTGTGAGGTGCCAAGCCGAGCCTGGCAGACCTGACAGTATTAGGGAAGTTAAGATCTCTGTATGTCACTCAGATAAATTGGCCATTGGCTCATGGGCTGGATCACTCCCAGAACAAATGGCTGTTTCAAAGAGAATGGATTGTTTAGATCAGATTGTAGTTAACTGTAAGGGTGATGACTTAGCATGAACATATCCTATTGTTTTCTGTATATTTATGTTAAATTTATATTTTTGATATGGTCAGATGACTAAATCAACAAATATTGTAGTATTATATTGTCTATCAGATAGACTCTATCCTATCCTACCCTACCCTATCCTATCCTATCCTATCCTACTTCTCATTCTCATTCTCAATTCATTATTCTATTCCTGTTCTGTTCCATTCTAATTCTAATTCTAATTCTATTCTATTCTATTCTATTCTATTCTATTCTATTCTATTCTATTCCATTCCATTCCATTCCATTCCATTCCATTCCATTCCATTCCAT